>JARHVA010000082.1:5282500-5675000 GCA_037957365.1 Torreya grandis | reverse complement strand
AAATAGTTGGACGTGATAATTTGAAGTATATAGAGTTATTGTCAAAAGTATAGGTTGTATTTTATATGAAGATTATGCATAAGTTAGTTGGTCAAATATTTTAAGAATAATGTTATGTTATTATTATTATCCTCAATGGTATAAGTCATGTTTATGTTTTTAGTTTTGGAAAAAGTTTTAATTTTGTAAAAAGTGGTCAATGGTTATTATGTTTTAGAGTTGAGTAATTGATTTCAAGTCTTTCATTTGATGATAAGATTATTAGTCACAATATAAAAGGTATTTTTTTATTTAGGTGAATATTAGGTTAAAGTCATTTGAGTCATTTTTTTTAAGTGTTTTGTAATATTGTAAAAATGTCAAAAAATGTTTAAATGCATAAGGACGCTTTATTGCTTGAATGCAACATCTAATTTATGTAATTCTAAGATAATAAAACCTAAAAAAATCTTGAAGATGGATATGAGGCGATACCAAACCCAAGAATGGTCGACCATCAAAATGTTGACGTTTGATAGTAAAACAATACAACTAACACTTAACAAATAAATCTTCATCAATTGAGTAAGTAGTATCAAATACTAGAGGTTGGAGGATACATAGAGGTTGGAGGTCTTTCAAAAATCTCTCATCAGTTGCCAACAATGGGGTCGAATCAATGATGTGGTGACATTTTGTGTGATGTGTTATTTTCAATTGTATGGATTTCAATTTTTTAGAATGGTGTGGTAGTTACATTTATTTTTCAACGTGTATAAAAAATAAGAACTATTGTACTTGTGAATGATATTCCTATGTAATCCCTTTTATATATACATTAGACAATTTTGATCTAAAAAGCATTGTAGCAATCATGTTGTAAGGTTAGTGGTGAACCTAAGAAAACTATTTTGTAAGGTTAGTGATGAACCTATAAAAATCATGTTATAAGGTTAGTGGTGAACCTGAGAAAACTATTTTGTAAGGTTATTGGTGAACCTGTGAAAACTATTTTGTAAGGTTATTGGTGAACCTAAAAAACCAATTGCAAATGAGTGTGAAGGAAGAGATGTATGATGGCACATGTATGCAGAGAAGATCATGAGCACATGAAGATGGCACGCTATAATAAAAAAATGAGATATATTGTACCATGTAAAAACTATGGGGGGAATGTTGGGATTAGTTTTCACATTGTGTTAATTTGGGTATTTACAGAGAGGTAAATAGTAAGTTTTAGTATTTACTATGGTTGATATTTATCGAGAGGTAAATATAGTTCATTAGTTTGTATATTGAAATATTGTTATATATAACAATATTATGATATTAGTTTAGCATATTATATTATTGTACAGGTAAGGTATTTAGTTAGTGGGTTGGGAGTTTGTAGGGATTTCTGAATCCCTTATTATAGGAATTATAAGTCTTATATATTTGTATTATGCTTGAATGATTAATAATTAGAACATAGAGAGCAAAATATTATTATCAGTGTTTAAAATAATTGTCTGTGTTCGGATCATTCTAGATTATTATTTGTATGATTTAAATCTCTATATTAGATCCTTCAATTCCCATCAATATTTTGTAGATTATATTTCCAAAGTAAAGACTATAAGATTATATTAGTTGTGGCTAAAATTGTACTATTTCATTCATGATGTGATGTAGTGATTATGGTAATTCAATATTGTTCATGATTTTTATATCTATTCATGGTGATCCTTAGCGAAGTGGATTAGCTATAACCCTTAGGGTTAACTAAATTAATATAGTTAGTTAAAGATCACTAGTTAGGATTTCTTATGGTGAAACCTATATGTTGAATATGTGTATTTAATTTTTTTTTAAAAATCAATAATTTGGTAAAACTGAGTGGGGTTATTACATTATGGTATTAGAGCTAAGGCTCAAACTCTAGGACTTAATGTGTTCGTTAATGCAAACCTATTCTCCTAATTAAAAGGAAGAACAATGGTGCATGCTAGACTAATAGTTGAGGGTACTTTAAAAACTGAACCCCCTGTTGATCCAAACTAATTTGTGGTTGAGTAAGCTACAAAGTTGGACCAAATCCTCGTAACCATACAAGATACTAAGGATTGAATTAAGGCCTTAGAATAGGAAGTACATGGCAGTGAGGAGGCAAATGCTCAAAAAGAACTTGAAGAGCATCCTGATGATCAAAAACATCTTCAAGAGTAGAGGCATGAAGAGCTGTCATTAGATGTGAGAGCTTGAGTGTTCAAGATTTAGCACATGACATGAAAAAGGTAAATCCACCCAAGTTTGATAGAACTATTTTGGGAGATGGAGCTGAAGCATGGTTGACAAAAATGGAGAAGTATTTTAAGATTCATAATTATTCTAAAGTTACAAAAGTAGTATGGGGAACTTATCAGCTTGATGATGAAGCAATGACTTGGTGGGTAAACAAGAAGCTCGAGATGAACCTCGACTCAACCACCACTACTTAAGAACAATTTATGACATTGTTTGGGTCATGATGGCTTCCACAACTGTAATTCAACTAAAAGCTTACATATTTCCAAAATTTTAGGTAAGAGGATTCGTCAATGAATGAATATTGGGACCAATTCACCAAGATTCTTAAGCATGTACCTAAGTATCAAATAGATAAGAGGTTTAGAATTAGTAAATTCAACATGAAAATGAGTCTTAGGTCAAAGTTGACAAGTGTCTAGTCGAATTAGAGATTAGATTACCTGAGTTTACTTTTTTAGTAGATATTTATGTAGTTGTGATCCTAGGATTCAATTGACAATGCATAAAGCCAACGTTGATAGTTTTCTGAAGAAGGTTGAGTGTTAAGATGATTTCATAAATTAGACACAAGTTCAGGGTGAGAGAAGGGAATTGAAATTAAGGTAGGTTTCTACAATTCAACTCAATAAATCTCAAAAAAAGGGATGTCAGGCATTTATTGTTAAGATAAATGAGATGGAAGCATCTAAAGAACCATATATTGAAGGCTATCCTTTTCTAATAAACTTCTAGGATGTGTTCCCATAAGAATTACCAAGATTTCCACCTAAGCACAAGTTTGATTTCTCAATTTATATCATACCTGGATTGGAACTGCAATCTAAGGCACTGTATAGAAGGACAACCACTGAATTGGTTGAGTTAATGACACATCTTCAGGAGTTTCTATTGAAATGTCTCATTTGATCGAGTGTGTCATCATGGGGTGCACCAGTTATCTTTTTCAAGAATAAGAATGTCACTCTTTATATGTGCATATATTATAGGATGTTACATAAAGCAATGATCAATAACATATATTTTTTGCCATGCATTGATGATCTATTTGATCAAATAGGAGGGGAAATAATTTTTTTAAAGATTGATCTTAGAGCAGGGTATCACCAATTGAGAATTTGTGAAGAGGATATCTTGAAGACAATGTTTAAGACTCGATATGGGCACTACAAATTTATAGTGTTACCATTTGGATTGATGAATGTACTAGCAACATTCATGAATCTCATGAATAATGTGTTTAGAAATTACTTATATCACTTTGTGTTGGTATTTCTTGATGACATCCTCATTTATTCAAAGGATGGGGAAGAACACTTACAACATCTGGAATTAGTTTTGCAATGTTTACAAAAGCATATATTATGGTAAGTTATCTAAGTGTGCATTTTTCAAAGAAAAAGTGCAATATCTAGGACATATTATCTCTATGGATGATTTTCCAGTAGATCCAACAAAGATAAGAGTCATTATGGAGTGGTCAAGACCAAAGAATGGCACGAGGTAAGAAGTTTCATTAGATTGATAGGCTATTACAAAAAATTCATTCTAAATTTTTCTAAGATAGCTGATTACTTCTCTTCAATGAGAGAATCAAAGTATCATTTGATCAGATAAGTGTGAGGTAGCCTTTCAGGAACTAAAAAGAAGGCTTACTTTAGCACCAATGCTAAGAGTTCTTAATCTTAATGGTGAATTCTTAGTGATCACCAATGCATCTAGGGATAGACTTAGAAGAGTTATAATGTATGATGGTTCAATGGTAGCTTATGAATCTAGGAGCCTTATGAGGTGAATTGCACCCCTCATGACCTAGAACTTGTAGTAATTGTGCATGTTTTGCATGTTTAGAGATATTATTTATTTAGAAAACTATTTGAGCTCAAGAATGATAACCTAAGATTCAAGTACATCTTCACCCAATCGAATCTGAATGTTCATCAATGATGATGGTTAGATTTCTTATCTAATTATGATTTTGATATTAACTATATCAAAGGCAAGGAAAATAGAGTAGCTGATGCCCTAAATCATAAGAGGTACATAGTAGTCATAGATACTATCAGGAATACTTTCAGGGATCAAGTTATCAAATTCTTGCTGGAGATGAATTCTATGATCAGGTCAGGAAAGTGTTGTCTAAGAATGCTCAGAATTCTAAGTTTAAGGGATTCAAAATAGAGAATAATAGTCTTTTGCAATACAATAATAGGATGTGTATACCAAATAGGGAGAGTCTAAGAAGCACAGTGATGAAAAAATGCACAATGCCCCATATTTAGGACATTCAGGAGTAACCAAGCTCATTGTTGAGGTTAGACCACTTTATTTTTGGAAGGGAATCAAGAGAGATGTAGCAAATGTTGTGTCTCATTGTCTGAAATGTCAACATATAAAAGTTGAACATGTGCATCTAGCTATATTGTTGTATCCACATGACATACCGAAATAGAAGTGCCAGGTAATTAATATGGACTTTGTCCAAGGTTTACCATTATCATGGAACATGCATGACATAATATTGGTAGTAGTTGACAAACTAACCAAGGTAGCTCACTTTATACAAGGCAACTTGATTGATGATGCACCTACTCTTGTGAAGATATTCGTAAATTAAGTGTATCGATTTCATAATTTTTCAAAAAATATTATTTCATATCATGATCCGAGGATGACTTGTAGATTTTGGTTGACTCTAAATTCATCTCTAGGTACACAACTAAACTTCAGCATTGTATATCACCCACAGACTGATAAACAAACAAATCGAGTTAATCTAATTTTAGAAGATCTGTTTTGTATGTACTGCATGGATCAACAATACAAGTGGGTAGAGTACTTTCCATTGGTTGAGTTTACTTAATATAACTCATACCAAACAACTTTGAAGATGGCTTTGTTAGAACACCAATCAATTGGGATAGGTTAAAAGATAGGATAGTCTTTGGACCTAAAGTGCTTTTAAAAATAGAAGAGTAAGTTAAGACAATTAGATAGAGGTTGGCCAAGGCCAATCATAGACATAAAATTTATGTTGATCTGAAGAGAACAACTAGTTAGTTGTTTGTAGGTGATAAAGTGTTTTTGAAAGTTAAGCCTCAGAAAATCTCGATTAAATTCAAAAAGTGAGTTAAACTTTCATCAAGATATGTGGTGCCCTTCAATGTTTTGGAAGTGGTCAACCCTGTATTGTATAGTCTTGCATTACCACCATCTCTTGCTTTCTTGCATAATTTCTTCCATGTGTTTTATCTTAAAAAGTGTATGGTTGATCCTTCACATGTGTTAGATTGGAATGCTTTGTAGGTTTTGGATCCCAGGGTGGTCACGGTAAAACCAATCAGAGTGGTTGACACTTGCAAACTCCATTTTAAAAATAGATAAGTGTCATAGTGCAAGGTCATGTGGAGCAAATATTCTAAGGATAGTGCCACTTGGAGGACTACAATGAGTTTTATAGGCTTTTTCCACATTTGTTTGCATGATTTGTTTCTACATACTATATTATTTTTTTATTAAAAAATGTTTTTAATTCATAACTTGTGTTTGAATAAATGTCATTGGGATGATAACTAGCCTTAGGGGGAAGAATGTCACATCCCAATTTCTCTCTAGTCAAGTAACTTAATTGATTTATGGATTATTATAGTTGATTAGTTGATTAACTAATATTTGATTAAGCTTAGTGACATATATTGATTATGGGATAGTTTGTGTCTCTTAATTTACATGATTAGTTTGCTACAAGTTAGCAATACTTTTATATTTTGTATAATGTGATCATGTTTATACAACATTATTTGATGGATATAATGATGTTTCGGAACTACCTTCATTGTTGTGAGGTGGATACAGGATAAATTCTTCCTTTAGAGTATGATGAAGGGAGAGTATCATCAAAGATGGTGATTAGATGGATACATTGGGGGTCAATAAAGAACGAATCTAGAAACCCTTGCACACACCACTTAAAATATCATGTTTAGTAATAATTTGTTTGATATAGATGTCAAAGCATGTTTTATGTACTTTTATTTAAGGTGATTGTTAGTATGCTTTCTGGTATAATCTTGATTGGTGATGATGATTCTATGATTGTTCGAGTGATTTCACTAGTTTTGTGATCATCCGAATTTATCTTATATAATGCACTTGTTTGATGGAATGAGTGAGTCTGGGTATGTTTTACTTACATTATTGTGTTGTTAAATATGGCTATAGAATGTTATGATATGATGACACATTTCATTATTGTTAATTATTTATAAGGTTTAGATAATAATAATAATTAAAGATTATTTTTAAAACTATATGTCAAAAGATATAAATATCATTGTTTTAAATAACTTTATATTTGATTAATTATTGACCCAAGGTTTGATTTTAAATATTTTGAACACGTTATTTTTATTATTAAATTATCTAATAATTATTGTATATATGATAGGGGATGGTATAGTCACAAAGAATTATAATCTAATAACATCTAAAAATATTATCATGTGATATAATCTATAGTCTATAGTATTGGTTGATGGTCGTTGAATAGGAATACTCTGGTCATCGATTAGATGTTAGACTTTGCATGGAATATAGATTGGAAATAAATTGATTAAGGTATATTGGTTGATGATTGCTTGTTATCGTGTTGATTTTAAAAAGAATACAAAATTATTTTTATAGAAGCCTTGAGATGATTAGGGTTACTAATCATCCATTGACTTTGGTTAAGCTTCTCTATTGAAGAAAACATGGAGGCTACTGGGTTTGCATGGTAAGGGACTGTGGAAGGTTGTTACACAAATTATGCATGCATCGAAATAGTCATTTGAAGTGACCATTAATGATGGGAAGAAAAAGAATGAAAAATAAGAAGAAGAAGAAGAAAAGGAGAAGTGTGGACACACACATGACTCACAACATAGAGGAGAAAGTTGCAGAATGTAAAGAAGGTGAAAACTTGAAGGAAAGAGGAAGGAATTCATTGGCAGACATAGGTAGGTTTTGTATTTCAATTCTTATGTGAATGTATGGGTTTTTTAAACTAAGTATTGGATAAATGATTTTTCTATGTTTTAAATCTAGAGATTTTGAGTGGAGTATGGAGCCCTATGGATGGATTAGCTTCCATAAAACCCCATTTTCAACTCAAGGAAAATCCAGGGTTAAGGATTAAACCATATAAATGTCTGGACTATTAAGTTTTTATGAAACATGTCTTAACTCTCTCTTAGTTCAAAAAATATTTGTACATTGAATAGAAAACTATCCTTTATGGATATATATGGTGGCTCAAACTGGATTGTTTGAATCAATTGTATATACTCATTTAGGTATTTGAATTTTGAATTGAAACTCATGTTAGGGGTTGATGTTCAATTGTTTATACACCATTCTTCTTTGGGTGTAAAATGAGGAATTTCATTATATGAAATGGGTATGTGGATATATACATAGTTAAAACCATAGGGTATACACACACACACACACACACACACACACACACATGTAAATATATTTGTATATATATAAATATATTTGTATATGTGTCCTTGAACCAATTTTTAAAGGGCTTTGTGTGGTACTGAGTTCATATACATTTATATATAAACCCTTTTATTGATTGTGTGCATATACATTTATGTGTATATCTCTATTATTGACTTTGTATATATACATTTATGTGTATCTATGATAGTAAACTGTGTGCTTTACACTTTAATACAAAATTGTATTTCAAAATTGTCAAGATTTTATGGAGGGTAGTTGTATTACGTTATGAATGTACTTGTATATGTGAATTAGGGGTTAAGACTATGTTGTATTATTTTTTATACAAACACCTATAGGCTCAATAATATAGTTATACTATTAACTATGTGATGGAATTGTGTAGTGTATGTATTAGATCATACAACTTATGAAATTAGTCAGGTGAGTCGTCTTAAAGAACTCGAGTACAGGTAGGAAGGTGACTATATGTGGACTTTGTTGTGGTTTTATACAAATTTCAAGCCCAATTTTGTTATTGATTTCATAAGTTTTTATATGAAATGTGTTAAGAACTACAAAGGAAAGACTGTGTATTCTAAAATAGTCTTTTAAATAATAGATAGTTTAATTACAACAAATTGGGGAATTGAGCATGAGAAATTATTAAAAGGCATTCGAATTGTTCATGTGATTGTATGGATGACCCATACGGGCCTTAGTCGACTGTGTTTTTAGATTAATTATATGCATTTATTTTATGAAAGTTTCAAATGATTGAAATAGGAATGTTTTTGTTTAATTGAACGAAGCATATGATTGATTGTATGTTAAATTTGGATTTTGTGAAAGTCTGTATGTTTTTTTTAAACAAGTATAAATGCAGGGAAATTATCTAGTTTCTAAAAAGGGGCTATGGGGCTATTTTATGGACTGGATGTATACATAGCAGTATATGAAATACTCTAAGTCATGGACAATGGATGTGTACTTAGAATATTCCATATATGATATATATTTGTATTGTATTAAAAATGTTGTACAAGAATATTATAAATATATATGGTATAAACACGAGTTCTGAATTGTGTAATACATATAAACAGATTACACATTTCAAATACACACACACACACACACACACACACACACACACACACACACACACACACACACACACACACACACACACACACACACACACACACACAGATATATATGTGTGTGTGTGTTATACTTAGTTGTATTGTGCTTAAAAACATTATTACCATTGGTGTGTAATTGATTGGTTGAGTTACATTTTAATGTTATGGATATAAGTATTAAAATATCATAATTAAGAGATTAATATAAGCAATTATGATGTTTGGATTGGCTTTGTTTATATGTGGAATATAAATTGTATTGATAAAACTTGAAATATACTATTGTTTCCCAGAAAAATAACATTATGAGTTAATTGGCATGATAAGTAACTAACAATTTTGATGAGAAAATACCCAGATGGTATGTTTGAGACTATTTTTGAATTTTGTTTATTATATGTAATAAACTAGACAAATTGTTTCATTACACTTCACTTGACAAACTAAATGAATTTATGATAAATTTTGTACTTTTATGAATGAATCTATTATTATTATTATTATTATTATTATTATTATTATTATTATTATTATTATTATTATTATTATTATTATTATTATTATTATTATTATTATTATTATATGTTTTTACCAAATCTCACATTCATGACCCTAATTAAGCAGTGGATAGATTCCACTGGCTTAATTAATGCCATCAATGTAAGACGAGGTGTAATCCAATCAAGTGGTGTATATGAATTTGACTGATCCTAAATATCATTTATTATTGAAACTTTGGCTAAAGTAATGTTTGATAAACATTTTCATTTTATATATTGATATAATTTTCATATTTATGAGATATCATATTCGAATAAAATTCTTTATGATACGCATTATGTATCAGATATATTCAACACACAAGTTCTAATTTATTACTCTAGATTCTCACACTGTCATTATCTACCCATCCATTAAGGGAGGGTCATCCCCTTGTTTAGGATATAGTGTAGGGGATCTATGGTTTATGGTTGGTGTGGAAAAGTGCTCAGATGATGCTCTCCCTCCCATTTGGAGTACTATACTTGAAACTACAATTGATATTACATATTGATACTCGAATCATGGAGATTCTTGAGTCATGAAGACTCTGCTTAGAGCAGATTTGTATCATTTTTTATCATTTGAGATATTATGATGTATTGCTGAAACTGTATCTTTTATACATTATACTTCTACAACATAGGCTGTAAAATTATATCAGTTGTGACTGAAATTGTATTATTTCATTTATGGTGTGATGCAGTGATTATGGTAATTAAATATTATTCATTATTTCTATATTTATTCATGGTGATCCTTAGTTAAGTGGATTAGTTATAACCTGTAGGATTAACTAAATTAATATCGTTAGTTAAATATCACTAATTAGGATTTCTCGTGGCAAAATCTATATGTTGAATATGTGTATTTATTTATTTTTTAAATTATTGCAATAATCAGGTAAAATCCAATGGGGTTATTACAAATCATGCTTTGTATTTGTTTGTATACCATTTGCTACATATATGGTTTGATAAATCCATATAAAACAAACCATTTTTCTTCCTTTCAAAAAAGGGACTAAATCTTAAGTGTCGTTCTTCATAAGGGAACCATACTCTTCTTCCATGGTTGTGTCCCGTTCTGAGCTACCACTAGCCTTAATGAAGGATTTAAAATATGATGTTTTGATAATGTAAGCACGAGGGAGTTCATTGTAATATGTGATGGTATTCCAATTATCAACAAGATCACCATAGAAAGAACCAATTACTTTTTGTGTCTTGTGAGTCCATCGAGGAAAAGACTGAGTATGAGCAGGTTTAGGTGGTGGAGTAGGAGCCTAGTCAGTATGAGGCATGTCATTCTTTATAGTATGTTCAGAAGAAGATGTCATATAAAAAAATGGAAGAAGATGTAGGACTAGATGATCTAGGATGAGGAGGACACTCCTCAAAGTGAACACTGTGACAAACAATCAACTTATGTGTTTCTGAATGCAATAGAAGATAAACTTTAAAATCGTTAGGATAACCCACAAAGATGCAAGGATTACTCTGAGGTTACAAAGTCTTATGTTTGGATTTAGGAATGTGTTATCATGTGGTGCATCCAAAGACTCCTAGGTGTTCATCAAAAGGTTTCTTTTTACTCAAGATTCTTCAAGTGTCGTGGCCTTGATTGCTTTGTGTGGAGTGCGGTTCTGAATAAAACTCATATAATTAATAGTTTTAACCCAAAATGAAGGAGAGAGACCCCTTTAATGAATAATATAAGTAGCAATTTATTTTAAGTGTGTGATTATTTATTTTAGCAATGTCATCTTGTTACAGACCATATGGAATTCTATGATGTAGTTGGATGCCATGAGTGGCACAAAAATTGATAAAATAGGAATTAACATTTTCCTTGCCATTGTCTATTGGAAAAATTGATGAACTTTTTAGATTATTTTTTAATAAAGGTCTTGAAATAAACAAAAGAGGAAAAACCGTGACTCTTATGCTTCAAAAAATAGACCCAAGTACGCTTTGAAAAGTCATCAATAAAAGTATGTATATAACATGCCCGACAAAAAAAGTGTTGGAAAGGGCCCTAAAATATCATTGTGAACAAGTTGAATAACCTCATATGCTCTCCGTGATTTCCCTTTCTTATGGTTATCATTTGGATGTTTATCAAGGACAGAACATAGACATACACCATTGAAAAATGCAATGGAAGGTAACCAATGACCATGTTGTACTGATGAAGCTACTAAAGATAGTCATAGTTCAATTGGCTAAAATGCTCATGCCATAGCTTAATTGATTTTTCTATGTGATTAAGTAATACATGAGAAGGAGAAGTAGGTAGAAAATGAGAAAATATATACAACCTTGCATGATGATTTGCCTTTCCCGCTATAATGATTTGAGAAGGATCATTGTTCTCTTGAATGATAGTTGAATCAAGTGTAAAATAAACTATCTTGCCTACCTCAATGATATGACAAATAGAGCTGAGATTTTTTGAGAGAGAAAACAAACAAAAGACATTTATGAAAGTGTCATTAGTCATCTCAATAGACCCTTGTCCTTGAATATTCATAGAAGAAAAGTCAGCCAAAAATAATTATTGTGTAGAATTATCATTGAGAGAAGAAAACAAGTTTGTAGATCAATCCATGTGGAGAAGGGATTTGAAGTCAAGTACCTATTCAAGATTGGATGATACAAAAACAATAATGGAAGAGAGGGTTCTTACCTTTTTCTTTCTAGAAGAGGAATAAGTAGATGAATTATAGAGTTTGTGCTTCTTCATTTCCTCATTAAGAACAACAAGTTTCTTAAAACATCTAAATTCAATATGTCCATTTACTCCTCAAAGGAATCATTTTTTCACACGAGCATTCTTTTTCTCAAAAGTATTAGATGATGAAGAAGAATTTTCTTTTATGTGATTGTATTTTTTGACCTTGATTCTATTGTTTTTGAGGTGATTTAGTATTTTTTGCTTGATTTACAAAAGGAACATGTGATTTTTAAGATTTATAAATAATGCCCATCTAAATGAGCTTGATATGCTTATGAATCAATCTTTTTACAAACTCATCAAATGTGGGAATTTTAATAATAACAACCCAAGAAACTTGGTTGGTGTAAAAGTTAGATAAAAACTATGAGCATTTTTCATCTAAAGTAGACAAAACTTGATAGATAAGTTGTTAATATTCTTATTTGATATTAAATTTTTTAATTTGTTATCTTAAAGAGTTAATTTTTGAAATATGGTCCACAATGTTTTCAAATGTAGTTGGATTAAGAGCAATAAGCTTTGAGTCTAGTTTATGACCCTTCATTTTATCATTTTTTAATTACAAGTATTTTTATTTCATCCATAAAACATTTATAATAGTGAGAGCCTCAATGTACAATAATAGCTCAAGCAATATAGAAAAACATATGAGAGAAAAGCCCTCATGTCATATCATGTTTTTGTGAATGTAATAGTTACCTTTTTTTGTGTTGACGGACCATGCCACACAAACTCATCTAGTCAGACTCTAGAATGTTTTAAGAAATGCTTATATCACTATTTACCTATGTCAAACAAAATTAATGCTAGGTTAAAAATGTTTCCTTACATTATGTTGTTTTGGACTAAGAGTGAATGCATGTTTATGGAATTGATGTAATATTGGATAAATTATTTATGACAATGATTTGCACAGGTTCAAGAAATGTGAAACAAATTATATGAGGAATATATTGATTCATTTAAAGTGATGGCATGATGTTAATATTCAACATTGAATTGATTTATTATCATATTCTACAAATCTATGTAATACATTTTGATTTGATTAACCATTTGATGGGTTATGTTGAGTGTGTGATTGCAATACATTTTTATATCCCTGTAGAGAGGGAGGGTATCATCAAGGAGATATGAAATATAATATTGTTAAAAGGTAGGAAAAATGATGTATCGAACATAAACATTGTACTATATGTAGTCGTAGGTATGGGAAGGCAATGCAATAGAGTCTTTATCATTTTTTGTCTTTTATTTGGTGTGTTAACATTGTCATTCAACACATGTCAATAAATAGGTAGTTATTGAATAAATCTGGTAATTTCCTTATTTTCTTTTCTTATGGACCTTGTGATTAGCCTTTAAAAATTTAAAAATCATAATGTTATGCAATATTTCATAAAAGTTGTATCCCATTCATGATTTTAACCAATATGCCAATGGAAGTGGACACCCTAAAAGTAGTTAGTTGATGAGTTGCATAATGATTAAAAATAAATCATTAAGGCATTCATCATGATTATTTAAATACACAATTAATAATACCTTATGGAATAGTGACTTAAACAAACATCGTATAGGCATAGGGTAACTTAGAAATGAGATTACACAGGCTTGTCACATTGGAAATACAATTAGAATTATATAAAAACGTGGAAATGGAATTGTAATAGATAATACATGTTATTTATGTTGTTTAGGACCCCATATGCCCTCTAAGATGCAATTTTCATCAATTATATATATATATATATATATATATATATATATATATATATATATATATATATATATATATATATATGCTTGATATTGGTTTTTATTCAGAGCCAACATTATTTCTAGATCACAACAGAAGGTTCTATCTCTCAAAAAATTTAAACCTATAAACAAAATAAACCATTAAACCTCTTAAAATATAAGAAGATCCTAAAATACCCCTAAGTCCAAATTCAATACAAGCATATAAGAAAACACCAAAGCACATAAGAAATTTTTCATTTAAAACTATACCCACTTAGCTAAAAATAGCATTTTCATCATCCATTTGCTACTTGCAATCTTTTGCCCCTGCTAGAAAGTAAATACTCTATTGTCCATTGAGTACAACTGATAATAGAAGTTTGAGCATCCAGCTACAATGTTTTTGCTTCTATTTTCCTACCTTTCTTCCCTTTTTTTATTGAATTTAGGAGTTTTCAGATCATAGGACCTCTAAGCAATAGACAAAAAAGCCTTACTTTCTAGTTCTTCTTCTTCTTCTTCTTCCTCCCATCCTTCCCCTTCCTCTTTTAAAGCTTCCTGATGTTGAAAACTATCCTCTAATGCAAAAGCTTTGTCTACTTCCTCTAGTCCAGATTTCCTAGCAACTACTTCCTTTACCAACTTGGACGAAGAAGGCTTCCTTGACTCTAGATCGATCTGATCTTCCTCTATCATTGGCTCCTCATTCTTCTATAGATTATCCTAAATCTCCAAAAAGGTTTCCAAAGAAGGGGGCTCAATAGATTTGGATTTAGTCTTGACCTACAAACTGTATACCAAATCACAATTCAAGCACCCAACCTTTCTTACCCACTTCTGAAGAATTGAAGTTAAGGATCCTTTGAAGCCCTTTTCGAGACAAGCAACAATATTATGGTCATTTTGATTACATTTGAAGCATTTAAAAGTAATAGCTTCAATTAATAAATTAAGTCCACACTCCATGAGATGAAGAGATTTGAATGGAATGGTGTAAAGCCTTGGATAAATCAACTAATACATACACTCTGACAAACTTGGATCAGCTTCAAAGGATTCAACAATCTTAACAAAAATACCTAACTTACAAACCTGTTATTTGAAAATACTAAATCATGCATAACTAAAGGAATATTATAAAATCTTACCCATACCAAGGCTTAAGATATAACTGAAGTAACTTGATCAAAGAACGGAGCCCAGGGGCAAAAAAATCCCTTGTTTGCCCATAAACCAAGGTCCATTCTTCCACACAAAATATCTATCTCTAGGAGATTGAAACTAAAGCAAAAAGAAACCATTTGATAATAGAGAAATAGAAGGAGATTTTAACTCAGGATAGGAATCAAGAGCCCATTGCTAAGGAGCTTCCCAAGATGGTCATTTCCCAACACATCAATCACTGAAAGCTCTAAGTCTGAAATTTCTAGAATAAGAAGAATAAAAGAGAAAATCAAGGGAACATCACTAAGAAATCCCATTTACAAATCCTTCTTCTAAGAAATTTCTTCTTTTGGGTTCCCCTTATCATCCTTCAACTCAAATCTTTCCTCAAAAAAAAATCTAAAGGAATCTGGCTTCTAGGGATAAGAACTGGCTATGAACTAGGTTGTGACTTGAGAATAACTTCCTTGCAGTAGATGATATAGGAATGAAATGGTTTAGATATATTAGTGAAACCAACAAACACTTGAGCCTTAGGTAAAACCCTAGCCTCCCTTGTAGAAGCTCCAACTATTCTCTTTTTTGAAAAAAACCACCAATATATAGATCACTATCTTCACCCAACTGATCAAACCCTATAAAATTAGCTTGAGAAACAAAACCTAAAATAAGATACTCTAAGGAAGATAAATCTTGACCATAATCTTTATTCTTACTCCACCCTTTACCCTAGTTCTATATAAACATTGACCCACTCCCTACCAGACCTGACCTAACACCTGCTTCTGCTTTATATGTTCCATCTTCATCCTCACCTTCCTTCCCACTCAAACACTCAATCCTAAGCATCCTACCTTGCATACACCCCTGATCACCAAGCTCTTCCATTATCACTATTTCTTCACTCTTCCCCTTCCCCTGTGTTGACTTCTGTTGTGCTCTCTATGGAGCTCGTTATGTTATTATCATCGTCACCATCCTAGGATTTTCAAAACTTCTATATTCTTAACTTGGGCATAACCAAACATAAGGGATCATCTAGTGTATATATTTTGGCTTTTCTCATCAAACTACATATTAAAAAGACTAACATTAGCCTCTTAACCTATTTAGGAGTTGATTTGATATGATAGTTATTGGAAGAGTTTGAAATTTTAAAATGTTGCCACATGGGCTACACCATGAGAGACATGAGAGGAAGAAAATAATTGGAAATCTTCTAAAAATTAAATTCATTAACCAATAAGCATTTACATTTCACCAAATTCACCCTCAATTGGATTATTTGGTTCGTTTAAGGCATCAAATGTTTTAGTTGAGGTTTTAGCTTAAAACCAAGACACCTTGTCTTAGAATACATTACTAGCTGAGTTAAAATGACATTTTAAAAATTAGAGAAAAGATAAGATGAATTTATAAAAGAGATAAGATTCCATTATCAACATCATGATGCCTAACTAAAAGAAAAACACATTTGAGGAGGGAGGAGTAGCTAGTATAGAATTTATGTGAAGAATCTACCACACCATTTTGGAGAAGTCAAGAAAGAGATAGGATACCACCCAAGTGGAAACAATATCATATTTGAACCAGGTATGGCTATTTTGAAAGATATTACATCTCAACTTACTCATAACCAATATCCTTAAGGATTTGTAAAATTAAATTGTCCTTCATAGAGCTGTGTAAAATTAGTATACAACTAATGATGTTGTCTTGATAATTTCACCTTACTCCTTGGCTATGCCTTGATATTATTAACTATTTTAAATCAATAAAATCACATTTTATTATGACAAGATAATTTGTGGCTATGTTCTACTTAATTAAATTATGTTTTGGTTGTGCATATTGCATTTAAGTACTTACATTTCTATTCACTTCACTGAATGGCATTGTGCTAGGATGGAAACTTGTGTTTTCTCTTTGGATGTGGATTATAATTTTTAAAATATGTCTTAATTTTAACTACACCTTGATATTTGTCTTGCTAATAATTCAATTTCATCATATACTTTTTTAGCTTCACCATATATTGTTAAATTGTGTTTTCATCACAATAATTATGCATTAAATTATTTTGACCTTCTTAAACTATGCTTAACTTGCCTAGCTATTAGGGGCTACTCCTTGATATAGAAAATTATATTTTAGTTTGTAAAGACTATATTTTCTTCATAAATATGCTTTTGGTCCTCTAAATTTATGTCTTACAGTTATCCAATTATATGGTTGTGTTGAACTATATATTGATATTTAAAACTACACCTTAAATTTGGGAACTATTCTTCAATTAGGCTTAGTTGAGTTAAAATCCTCATTAGACTGTGTTTAAATTATTTTCCCATTCTAAGAAACCATTTGAAAAAGTACTTAACTGAGAAATTATATACTTGGATATGAGGATAAGTGCACTATAGCCGTATATTGACCATATTCGTGTCATTTCATTGTATGGTGATTATTTATTGATAAAATATAAGCAAATAACAAATGTGGAATAATTCATAGTCTATCTAAGATAGTGGATGGTCATTTTTATATTGTAATGTCTTATTTAACACTAATATCTTGCAAACCATCTCTTGTAAAATGTTGTTACCTTAAGAATATTTTTTAAATTGACTACCATCTTGAGAGGCTTGCTAGCATCATCATTTGATTTGTAAAATATATTATTGACTTATGACATTATACATACACATATTGATCAAATTATAGGTACACTTTATTACAATACTCAATTATTCATGTTCCTCTAGAGACATTATGTGAACCTTGTTAATAACATAACAATACTTGTAAAGTTCAGCACTATCTTTGCCTTATTCATTATGGTAAAACTTGAAGAAGCGTTTAAATTGGTTGTAAATTGGGAAATTACACTTTATTTTGATTTGTTTTGTTACTTATAACTTACATCTCTCTTTAGCCTTACAACATGAAATTGTGGGCGAATTAGATTGCATACTACTTCGTATTTGAGAATGCTCTTCTTGACATTAATTACAATAAAAGGATATTATTAATTAAATTGGTTTGATGCACTTGATCATTTTCAAACCATAGCTATATCCTTATAAACACACATTTAGATCAACATCTTTTTGCTTGAATATTTCCATATACCTGAATGTTGACAAATAAGGAATTCTTACTACTCAAAATGATGGTTAATATACATTTAAAAAACCCTATAGAAATGTAACTTGAAATAAGGAATATCTCACTTTCAATTATCTTTTTCATATTGCTACAAGTTTGCAAGACTTAGGTTCATTATTTGATCCATAATACATCTCTAAGGGTTTAAAATGTTTCCTAAGTCATAGAGATATATCTAATATATCAAAAATTAAATCAAACATAAACCAAACTTTCATTATATGTTCCTTCATCAAGGTGTGAAATATATTTTGGCTTTTGTGGGTGATATGGGACACCCATGCAAGAAGTTATCATGTAAATGTTTTTCAAAGATGATGATATTATTTCATAGGATACATTTAGGGCCAAGTAACCATTATATGGATAGGTGATAGGTTGAGGAGACTTAGGGTTAGATTCATGAACCTTTTGATATGAGTACCAAGCAATGTGAAGAAATTCTAGTTAGTGTCACGATAACTTAACATTTTTACTGAGTTTAGATGTGACACATTGGACTTGTCAAATCAAGACTTATGGTTGTAAGTAATGTATATAGGTAGTATACATTATAGATGTACCTATTTCTATCTTGATTCACTATTGTAATTGTGTTATGCTATGTAGAGTAGTTACAATGTCTACTTAATCACATAATGATAACTTTATTGTCTTCATATTTGTATATATCCTTCTTACAAAGGGCAGGGCCACTCTAACTGAATGAGAGATGTGTAAGAGATCCATAAGCATACATTTTTGTAGGGAAATACCTCTATGATACTCTCCCTCTCTAAATATACATAGTCTATTTGTGACTCCTTAAATGTTCTCCTACTTCTCCCAGTTCATGTGAAGGAAACACTTATTAGATTTTATCTATATTGTATCTGCTTATCTAGAAAGGATGCATTTTGAGTGATGAAATTATAGGGACATTGGAACTATAGATAAGCCACCATCTCATGTTATATAGTTTGAAACGTGAATTATGGATTCTATATGCATTTCATTTCCATTTACTTATTGTATTATTACAAACAATGTAATTTTAAATAATAAAAAGAACTAAGTTGTGAACGTTCATTTCTTAATGTACATTTGGGTAATTTTCATAACCAAATAATGATTAAATGCTTTATGAATACATATTTATTGAATAATTTATAGGTGTCATTAGACTGGATCGAAATAATGTTAGTAGGATTAATTTCAAAAATTGTAATAACTGCCTAAAATCGTATTTATCATTACATGTTAAATTAAAACACGAGATGCATGCAATCAATGTAATTTTATCAAGGTTGAAATTAAGAGGGAATTGAATGAATCATTATCTAGTGTTGCATATTTGAATTATGGTTTGTGAGTGTTTATATTCTTTTATTGCATGGTTGGATCATAATTGTACCATAATACATACTATGAGAGAATGTAATTAAATTAGAAAATATGAAAAAATGTTAAAAGATATTAAATTTATTAGTTATGGTGCAACATATTTTTGTCATTACATATTATTGGTTGAATTTTAGAATGTTGTTATAATTTGAGAACAGTTAAGAAAACCATCAGGGGAGTTTTTATTGTAATAATAATAATAAGATCATGAAGGGATTCTTACATCTCGTCACACTGATTAAACCATTTGGTCTTCTCAATAACTTGGGTAGGCTTTAATTATGTGTTGCTTGTGACCCTATATAGAATTTTAATTCTAAGTATGTTAATTATTTTTTAATCAAGAATTGTAGAAGTTATGAGTGAGCATTGATGGATTATTAGATATAGCGTGCAAATCAAAATTCTAAAATAAGTGACACAATCATGAGAAATAAGAGCCATAAGTGTGTTGGTGTTACATATATGAAGAAAAGAGCACATAAAAAATTCTTTGACACAAACCTCAAGTGTGCCCAAAAGACAAGTACCCCTGTCCCAAAAAAAAAAGAACTTTATACTTAGTGAGTTCACAAGAAATTATCCCCTTAGACTGGTTATAATTACAAAGTTGGATGACAAAATTTACTAGTTAAATATTGCAATTACAATAAGAAACTGAAAAAAAATAGTTTCTATATCGAATAATAAGATTGTGACCATAAATATGGAATCTAAGCGAAAAATATTCACTTCTAAAAATGGATTCCAAAAAAGGAGCTCTTGGTAGAGAGAAAAGTCATCATGATTTTTTATTGTAATGTAGGCTAAGGAGGCCAACAAGTGAAAAAATCTATGTGGGGGGTGTGACTGCCTGTCACACTAGGCCCATTCGCCAGTCTTCAACAATAGAAAAAAGAGTCCTTAATAATGATAAAAAGGTTTCCTTTGTGCTTGCACTGAAAAACACCACCCTACTTTTAATAACACATTATTCTTTTTTGTGTTAAAAAAACAACCCCACCTTAGAAATGAGTCCCCATTTAAAAAAAACAATGTTGTTACAATAGAGAAAGGTTGGCAAGCTTGAGACTTGACCACTTGACCTATTAAAGTGAAAGGTTCTACAAAAATATACTTGTCAATACACCATTTAAGCCAATTAAAAATTATATTATGAAAACTTTGTTTTGTAAAAAAAATGTTGAATGTTTGAAATAAAATAAAATACACGATAGCTTGGGGCTACTGCATAAGCTAAAATTGTAGTGATTCGGCCATGAGGGAAGTAGCCCATGGTAGATCGGCCTCAAGGCAAGGTATTGACATTAGGTCAGTCACAATCATGGCCAGGGAGGGGTTGGGGGTAGTTGGGGAGGGGGTTGGTGGGGTCAACCAGGGTGGCTGACTAAATCCAAAAAAAAAATTAATGTGTGTGTGTGTGTGTGAGTGTGTGTGTGTGTGTGAGAGAGAGAGAGAGAGAGAGAGAGAGAGAGTGACACAATAATTAAAAAATAAAATAAACCAAACACCCACTTTTTAAAAAAAATTAAAAAAAAATCCCTCCACATTTTTTAAATTTTTTTTTGAGAAAAAACTAGAAAACATAAAAATACATTTTTTGAAAAAAAAATCAAACACATACAAATTTATAGTCATCCTATGGATTTTAAGACCTTTGGGCGCAACAACACATGCAAAATCACCCCAAAATTAACCTGAAGTACACCAAAAAATTGTAAGAAAACCACAAAATTAGAATAAAATTAGTAAATTGGAAAGAGGAGATATTGATAGCATGCAAGTTATTTTAACACTTGTACGCTCTAGGACCACACTCCTATAATAATCAACACACAATATTCTATAAAGCAAATTTGATATAATAACATAACTCTCTTCTATATTAAATTTTGAGAAGGTTTTACATAATATTTCTCACTGCCAAAAAAGGGTGAGGAGAGGCTTACTTGTATAGACCCTGAAGAACCTTATAAATGAAGGTGGTTGCATAAATTTAAGTAGTTACAAGTGGTGGCCTAAAGTCTACTTTAGTGTGAAATTTGGACTTTAGTATATTTTGACATGTGGGTGGGCAACATGAACTTTAGTGCAAACTGTATTTCTAAATACAATATTTACTTAAAAAGAAAATTGGAAATCCTACGATATTTTTTTACTAACTAAGAAATTTTAATTCCTAGTAGTGTAACTAAAAATTTACATCAACACGATTTAATATTTTACTAGATGATATGATGTTGTGACATTTAAAAAATCTAATGAAGGGGTGATCATTGATTTTTTAGAAACATTGTGACTAGATTTGGATCCCTTATACCATCATTTCTAACATTGCCAAGGCCTTTTTGTGAAATTAAAGTGATAAGTTTCATAAGTTAATATGGGATTTACAATTAAAAAATCCTTATAATTAATATCCTCAAGGTAATGATGTTGTTGGGAGCATGAATAAGAATTAGTTAATTTTATCAAAAGGACTATGGAAGTGAATCAAAGATAATGGCATTTCTATTTTAAAAAATCATTTGTGTTGATATGGTCACTCCTAAACAAACTATTATGACTTCCCTATATATCTTAATTTATTGAAAAGAAGCAAAACTACATTCCTACTTAGAACTCCCAACTCATGAGTATATACACTAGATGGAGCTTCAACACAATAATGTCATAATTGTAAGGATAACAAAACTTATAAAATTGGAATACATTGGGTAAATGGCATATGGGATTTTATTATATTATCAACAAATGATAAAGAGATGGTTTGATAAAAAATAAACACCTCAATACTTTAACGAAGGTGGCCTAGTCTTGAAATGGGATGAAGATTGGAAGAAACCTAGTAAACATTGAAAATTAGACTCCCTCTTGAGTGGCCCTTTCCAAGTTACTAATCATAAGCAAAGTAATGCTTCTAATGGGATATATCTAAAATATTATCCTTAAAGGTACACAAGTTTTTGTAAAAAATTGTACATTTTGTAACATTCCCTTCTTTCTTTTCTTTTGCACATATATATGTACTCTAACCTTGTATGTTCTCACCAAAGCCCTAAAGTTTTAATATAATGATTTTAGTGACCATTATTTCTCAAGGATTTTTTAGGCCATATTGGCCTATGATTTTGATCCCTTCAAAAGTTATTTTTAATGCATAATTGAAAATTATGTGAACTATGCTTAAAATAATGAAGTGAATGCACCAAATCATGGTGAACACCACATAGAAATCACAAACAACTTAAAAGGGAATGTCATGACTAACATTTGTGAAGTTTCCCACCATTTTAGATCCCCTAGATCTAATGGTTAGTAAAAAAAATAGTGGGCATAACTCACAATGAGTCATAATTACACAGACTATAAAATTAAATCCATATATTTGCAATAGAGTTTCTTTCCATTCTATTCAAGACTATGTATAAATATATGTTGTAGTCCAATCCCCTCTAAAGTGCATAATTACTCAAAATTATGGTTGACATACTCACCACCATTATATATGCACAAAATCTTGATGGTTTTACCTGACTGTATTTCTACTATGGCCTTGCAGTCTTAAAAGTGATCCAAGATCTCAGACTTTTACTTAAGAAAATGCACCCATGTATACCTTGAGAAATCATCAATGAAGGTAAGAATATATCTAGTTTTCATAAATGAAAGTTATGGAAAATGACCAAAAACATCACCATGGACTACCTCTAAAATCTATGTAGCTCTCCATGATTTACCTTTGTCATATTTCTTTTTAGGATGCTTACTAAGTATGCAACCTTGGCAAATGTTGTCAGAATAACAAACATGAGTCAACCTTGAAACCATGTCATTACAACTAAGTTTCTCTAGGTAGAGATAGTGAAGATGGCCAAATTTTCATGTCATAATTTACTCACCCCATCTATATGAGTGAGTATAACAATAGAGGGTTGATCAAGAGAAAAATGTGAGAAAGTGTACAACCATGATTGGTGATCTGCTTTCCCAACTACCACTATAGAATTATTGTGCAATTCCATACTAACCACAGAATAAGGTGTGAACTCAACTCTCTTGCCTGAATCGATGTCAGTGATTTGATAAACATATATAAGATTAGTAAATAATGAGGGAACACTTAAAACACCATTAAATGTCCCATTTCTCACTTCAATAGATCCTTTCCCACAAAATTCTACAAAAGTATCACCACCCATCAAAAGGGAAGGCATAGAACATGGCTCAAGGACAAGAAAAAATCATGTGATGAAGCCATGTGGTACAAGGCACCATAATCAATCACTTGTTTGGGAGGTTGGGATGAAACTGAGACAAGGGCCTTGCCCTTACCTTTCCCCTTACTATTGTCTTTTTCCTTAAAAGACTCCTATGCTAATGATCTCTATTTTACTAAATCGGGGAGATTGATGTTATTTTTCTCAAGCATATTTTTTAGCTAGTCAATTTATTTCTTCATGCATTTAGTTTTAGCATGTTTTTTTATAATAGTTACATGTGAGCCCCCCTTTATTGGGTTTCTTGCCTAAAAAGGAGGTCCTATATGATGCTTTGGACATAGCATCAGTTTACTGACCCTTTATTTGCTCTTGATCCTTCTTGTTATATTTCTTGTCCTTACTATTGGAAGTATCTTGTTTGTCATCATTCATAATTAAGGCATGTGATTTAGAGGACTTCATTATACCCATTTGAATAAGCTTATCTTATTCCTAATTTAAGTTGGCATAAAAATCATCTAAATAAATCCTGGGTTGTGTAGCTCCAAGGGGCATGTTTGGTGGCATGGAAGGTAAAAATGAAAACAAAATAGTCAAAACCTAATTTGTCAAGGATTGAAAGGATCAATTGCTCATCCTTTTTGTCTATGCCACATAGGTTCAATTACAACATGAGTGATTTGAATTTGGTGAAGAAATCTTGTATAGTGTCAAATTTGTATGTACTCAAACTGACGAGTTAATTATTTAGCTCATGATGTCTCATTACATACTACTTCCCAAAGAATTTTTCTAGTATAGTACAAACATCATTATGAGTTTTTACAAATTTATTGGTAAACAAGTCAAGAAAAATTATCATGCATAATAGATCATATGCCTCATCACATATGTTAAACCACTTTACATTATCTGCATCATGTTCTAGTTTTATTTTGATACCCATCATGATTCAGTGTAAACCTTTACTCTTCAAGGGATTTATACTTTGGTTTTCCACTTGTGATAGTTAAATGGTGTAAGAAGCAGAATCAAATTTTGATCCATACTGCATTAAGGATGTATATGCAGTACTAATAGTGCAAAATATACAAGGAAATGAAACCCCCCGTGAACTTATAGAGGTTCAATATTACAAGGCCTGAGAATAACACTAATGTGTATAGTTCAAAAAACTCTCACTTTAAAAATAATGATGCCTTAAAAGGAGTTGCCTACTGAAAGTTATGTGTGTTTGAATTTATAAAAAACCCCTACTAAAATAATAGCTTGTAAAAAAATTAGACCCAAATTTTCATACAAAATTTAATCCCCCTTGGGTTGGTTGTGACCAAGGACTAACATCCCATATCACCAGGGCTAAACTTTAGGATCTATCCCTTATGATGTATCTTTACATTGTGATGTGTCCAGGGGAGTGATGTGACTTAAAAAATTTACCAATGAATAGCGATGTTCCTTTATATCTTAAATTTGATGTGTCCATATAGTCGATGCATTTGAAAAAGTGTCAAAATTTGTTTGCATCAAAAATAAGAAGTGTAAAAAATTAGGGAATGTTTTTACAAGCGTCAGGTTTTGATAATTATTTGAGCAATGGTCAAATTTTAGGGACTATTCAAGCAAGATTTGAGTTCTTCAAATTATTTAAATAGGGTCAGCTTCCATCATTTGTCTAGGTGAAGGTCAGGTTCCCTTGATTATTTGCTCAAGGTTTAGATTCTGCCAAGTGTATGAGTAGGCATTAAATTCCAGTAAGTGTCTATGCAGGGGTTAAATTTTGACGAGGGTGTAAGCAGGCCTTAGGTCTGATGAGCATCTGTGCAAGCCTTAGGTTCAAATGACTGTCAGAGTAGGCTTTGGGTTTCAAAGACTATCTAAGATAGCCTCAGGTTTCACTGACTATCTGATCAGGCCTTGAGTTATAACACTTGTTTAAGTAGTCCTTAATTTTTGATAACTGTGCAAGTAGACATTGAATTCTAAGATATGTCTGTGTAAGGGTAAAAATATATCAAGCTTTGTAAACCCACTGAGGAAGGAATGTCTGTCAAAGGCTGTAATACCCACAAAAACTTAAAATCAAATATTGTGACAAAAAACCAAAAAGAACCTACAAAATTTCTTGAAAAACCTAGAAAAAACTATAAATGGTTTTTTCTTCAACCCCTTTCATGAAAATTTGTGGAGATTCTAAGAAAACACCACCAAACCCTCCAAAAATAGGTCAAAATTGACTGTCATGAAGCAAGGTTGTGTTTACAATTGTTCCTAGGCTTTTGGCACCTTCTAAGTTAATGATGCACATCATTTTATATGAAAACCAATGAATAAAAGATGACCTACAAACAAGCCTTTTCCCTCATTCTTTTTTTGAGTCTAGATCAACAAAAGGCCATGGAAGAAGAAAAAAATCTAAGAAATGATGAATATACAAAACATAAGGTCAAAGAATGATAGACCTATGACATGACAGCTAAAAACTCAAGATTTCACAATAGAGGCTATGGCATTCAACTACCATAATTGCTTTGATATCATATCAGAGTGGAGATAATCAAGGATTAGGAATTGGATAGATATGAGAGCACTAATATTTGTAACATGAAAAATGAGATATGCAAAAGAGATAGCTTGTTATAGAAGTAAAATCACACATGAACAATAATAATTTGCATTATGAGCATTAGCAAAAATAACTTTAGGAAAGATACATTTATAGAGAAGCCAAAAAGTAACTCAAAATTAGAAAATAGGTTAAGCCATATTTTCTTATTGACCTATTATAACACCTAAGCAAGCTAAACATGTGTAGGAAAAACCATATAATGGTACAAAAACTTTGTAATAACAGGTTCCAACATTTCTCAAAATACCTCAAAAAGGAGGCACACACACTTTCCATTTTCAAGTTATAAGGTAGTTAGATTGCATACTCCTTTCCTTGCTTTCTTTTCAAAATTTCAAGTTTTGGATTTTTTTATTTTTTAATATGAATAGTAACTACTTTCAATGGAATTGTCATCGGTTATACTTTGATGCATCTTGTACAATCAAGCTTCTAAAAAACTATGAATTTTGTGTACACACTCAGGTTTCCATCTCCTTACTCTAGTAATTTCACTTTGTTGCATCACTATAATAAGGGTAGGTGTTGACACCCAAATTTAATCATTAAATGATTAACAATGTTTAATCTTGACATCCTTACCTTGCTTGGCCTATTCTACATTTTGCTAACTTGAAAACTCTATAAGATCTTTCACTATTTTACAAAATGCATTATAAATACTAGAAACATAATTTAGGCATCCCTATTTTACTTACAGTCTTTATCCTTTTAGAATGATATTGCATTAGGCAGATAGGGTCATAGTGTAGTTTTGTCCACTAGTGCAGCCTTATCCCCTACACTCCAATGGTAAATTTTCAAATTTGGTATATTTCATATTATCCCTCCTACACTTTTAGCAAGGTCAACTAGCAAAAATATTCTAAATATTACTCTATATAAGCATAACAATGGCTCTCAAAGCACCATCTAGCAATCGCTTAGCAATTTTATTTCACATTCAACAAAAGACCACTATTTTTTCAAATTCCAATCCTATTTCATTCTAATAATCATAGGCCAAGTATGAAGTCATTTTATTATAGGTCAGTAGCACTCATTGTTAAACAAATAAGCCAATCTATCTAGTTGCATTCATATAACATATATCATGATTCACAAACTCCCTTTGAGAGAGAACTAAATCAGCTTGACGCCCTTTTGAGATATATAAGCAATATTCTGATTAAGTGGGATTTTTTGAAGATGTCTTAGTTATTCCCTTTGCATGATTCACCCTTTTAAATTTGACTTAAATTTGGTTTATGTGCAGGAGATAGGGTTTATAATTTAGGTATTTACATGCATCAAATTAGTACCTATAATCACACAGTCAATCCCCTCAGATAATCATAGGCACTCAGACTGAAAGATTAGTTATATAGTCAACTAGGACATGGCTACAAACAACAAATAAGGTTGTAGTGCACCCTTATCTATCTAGTGAAGTCTTGCCCAAATACATCACATAATCCTATTTTTCACTAATACATAGTTCAAAGGTTTTTCTATTCAGTTGCACATCAAAAAACTATCTAATCAGTCATAATAAATCAGATCCAAGTTAGGTTTACATATTTTATTTTTTTACTATATATATATATATATATCTTTTAAAATTCTATAAATTATCATATTTCACATTTAGGTTTTGTATATTATATACTTAAATCAATTTTCAATAGTTTATTGTTAATTGCATTTCATTGGTAAATTAAAAAAAAAATAGAGGTCTATCGACATTCACATCACTAAAGGACCAAGTTATATCGTTAGGGGCATCGATAGAGCTAATAAATCATAACCTACATGAACATACTCTTTCCTTAGTGTGCACCAATTACATAAGTTCATGACCTCTAATTAACTGATATGCATATCTGAAGTCCTAATGATGAGTAATAATTTATGAGGATTAGTTGGGGATTCATGTTTTGTGTTTGTATTGAGACGCTTGTATGTTGTAAAGCAATATCAATGACAAGGTTAGCTAAGTAGTTGTTAAAGATTGGTTGAGTTAGCTACTCTGATGCCATGAGGGCAATATTACCTAATAACTACTAAACATAACAAGTCAATGACCATAAGTTATGCCCTAAAAGTAAGATTAGAGAGTATACCCAAAGTAGTTGTATGGTGGTACTACATGGGATTATTTATATTTATGATTAGGTTATGTGATCCACATGTTAAAAGTAAAAGTGTGAATCCTTGTGGGATGGTTCTCTAAGGCTAAGCATTATGTCATTATAACTGTCAACTTATGTAAGTAATAAGTATAAAATGGAAGATATGACAATACTAAATTTCATAATTACCTATATAGGTAGGATCAATTGCTATTCTGTTAAGGGTAAAATTGCTAACCTTAGCATTTGAAAAGTGGCATGATGTTAAGTCAATCATCACACTTGAAATAACATGTCATAATCATGTTAAATCTTAGTGAGGTAAAGCCTAATGAATAATAACCTATCATTATCATGCTAGTTGTATTGTGATGTTTAGTTCATGAACTTGGTCAGTCACTTTAATGCTAAGAACTAAAAGTGATAACTTAGTTGTTACCCTTATGCCAAGCCATATTGTGAAACTAAGATTCGATAAATAGGATAAGCATGTCACTTTTATGAATACATCTAGTTATGACTTGAATACTAAATTAAGAAATGAATACACCTTAATATCTTGGTAAGGATACATGGTACCTTTTATGGGAAAAGGATTGATATGGTTCAATATTTAAGCTTATTGAATTTAAAGTTTAGGAAGCCTTACAAATGATTCACCTATGTGTAGATAATCATCTAATTCACCTACATTATGAATGAACAAGCATGTGAATGTACTTATTGGTAAAAAAACATGTCATTGTAATATTTTAAATGTCACATTGATTATTATTGGATATATTTGATATATGATATGTATTGTCTTACATGTGTGTGGGAAACCTTATAATTTCCATTATGCAAATGCTGTGTGTTTGAGTGAAATTATGTTTTATGTGTTTCGTAATTCTATGAAATCACATGATCCCCTACAATCTAGAACACTACTAGCATCTACAATCATAATTGATGAGTTAGGGTGACTAGGGATCCATTTTTCACCATTTGGTTGGGATCGTCTTTCTCCATTCCATCCTCTTTCCAATGAACTTCCAAAAATAATTGTTAAAGGCTATGGACTAAAGACTTGTATCATATATCCTAATCCTCATGATTATGGTAATTATATAGTTGTATTTCCTATGGGAAAGGTGTAATGTACTAATATCAACTTTGAGAACTGACATGCGAGTTGAATATTGTAATTAAATTTCTATGTTGATATATGTTTTAGATTGTATGTTTATGATAGTGATGAATATTTTTGAAGAACTTGTTGTAATTAGTAACCTTTGTTATGTAAAACAATACCTAATAATTAGTTAATAAACATTTTTTATTGTGCATTTATTATGTGCTTGTGCTACACATAACGTAGAGCTGAAGGTTTAGATTGCATATATTAATAAAATTAAAGAAATAAATTTGGGATGGGTCACGTTTGTTATGAATTATAAGATGGTGAAATGACTAAGAAATTTTGTGCATGTATGATAACTTACCAACACTCCAAGAATAAAAATAATGAAAATGAATATCACGTGTTTTTTAAGGAAATGTAGGTTTCCATGAGTTATGGAGTGAAAAGGCCTTGTCTTTTTCCATACATCTAATTGATAGTGGAGTAAATGCATGAATGTGGGGGATTTTGGTGAAAGCCTTCAAATTTGGTACCCTTAGCACTCAATCTAAGACACTTAAAATATGATTTTTAAATGTGTGAGCTTTTGCACCTGAAGGTGGAAAGCACTAAGCGAGAAAACCACAAACTTGTCCTACCGAAGCTGAAAGGCTAACTGAAGAGATGAAAAAAAAGATTTGAAATTTTTAATCTTAAAGGGAGCTCTTAATATATTGGATACCATGTTTTAATTTCATAAACAAGGTAATCAATGTAAATATTAGAATTGGTGGTGTAATTTGTAGAGTTTAATTAAAATTGGAATATGAATCATAGGTAAGTTTTTTTATTAAAAAGCTTATCCCCATATATTAGTAAAAATTATATTACAAATCTATTCATACATAAAAAGTGAGTGAGAAAATCACACTCCATGTAAATCTCATCTACTAAAGTCAAGAAACATCAAGCTGGCTAGCTAAATAAGCTTTTCAACCAAAAAGGTAAGAACATAGTTAACAGGGACCATATAATGGCAACAACAAAATAAGAACCTTCAGAAATCATAGCAATGAGAAATGGTAAAGGAGGTAGTAGATCATTCAGTTTGTCCCCCCAACCACCTCAACATCAAACTGACTAGCTAAATAAGCTTTTCAACCAAAAAGGTAAAAACATAGTTAACAAGGACCATATAAAGGCAACAACAAAATAAGAACCTTCAAAAATCATAGCAATGAGAAATGGTAGAGGAGGTAGTAGATCATTCAGTTTGTCCCCCCAATCACCTCTAATAGGCAGGTATGTCATATTAGATATGGGATTCCAACCATCATCATTATTTTTAAACTTTGTCATTGAGAGCCTATTTTTTGGAGGGATAAATGGTAAGTGTTAGCTAAGGGAATTTCCCTTGTGGGGGTGTTGACCACCGAAAACCACAAATAATAGGAGGACACATAGGTGGTGTTGAAAATCATTATTGAGGGAGACATTGTGGTGTTTATTCTAGGAGTGGCTTCTCCATTGTTATTAAAATCCATGGTCCCATAGGGACAGTTGATAACGAGGATAGTCAAGACAACTGATGTTGAGGAGAGTCAGGAGGGACTCAATCAATAGCATTCCTATAGTGATCCAGTAAAATTTGGAGGTGTTTTACCTCCACATATACTTTTTTCACTTGAACCTATAATTTAATCATTGTATTAGATATAACATTAACCCTATTAAAATTATGAAAATATTATTCAAGAGAAGCATGAGAAAAAATAGTGTAACATCACCACTGGAATCTACCTAGAAATGCAATTTTTTTTTACTTAAACACATATACTATAAATAGATTACACGACGATAATCTAACCAATTATCATATAAATATTATAAGTATGATATCTGTAATGAAGTGTACAACATCATATATTACTGATCACTATCATCATAAGAAACACATCATAATATGAATATAGAAAGTAATTATAATTAACTAGCTATGGTTGATACATGCCTATAAACACTGTTGTCAATGTACAATAAAAATTACTTATAAATCATCATGATAATGATTCAATAACAAATACAATACAATATAGTGTACATATATATAAGATACATGGCTCCCCAGAGCATAAGTTCCTTGAACTCTCTAGTATTTGTGGCAATCTCAAGTGTCATCTTCAAGCAAGTACTGTTATGGGGAAGGAGAGCATCATCCAAGCACTTTTCCACACCAACCACAGACTAAAGATCCCCCTCACTAATCCTATTAGAGAATGGCCATCCCTTCATGCATGAGTACATAGTGATGGTGTAAGAATCTAGAGAGACAAGTTAATATTAGTGTGTTATATGATTTCTAAAACTAAGCATGCAGTGTATCATAGAAACCTATTCTATTACAAGATATCGCACAAACATGCAAATCATACTCATGAAATGACAATGTCTCACTAAACATTACCTAGTCAAGGTTTTTTAAAATTATTATGATATAAGGATCAGTCAATTTCATACACACCACTTGATCAGATTACCTTCATCTGGCATTGTGATACTAGTAAGCTAGTGAAGTCCATCTCACTACTTATTCAGTATCAATAATACGAGATTTGGTTAACACAATATGACCAATAGATTCACATAAATTACATCCTACTAGAAATCATATAACATGTTAAGCATATGATCATCTAAAATCATACATTTATTCCATCAAACATATGAATGAATATCATATTATTATCTATCCCACTATGACTACAACTTATACCATCCAATACAATATACATATAATTGCAAATTCTAATTCCTATAAGTAGTTTCCAAATATACAACACTCTATAATAACCTATATCATCATAATCTAGTGTTATAAAACACAACTACTAATTATCACAATCACTCATAATAAAGTAGTCATAAATCCATGGAAACCTAAGCTTATGTTCAAAAAACTAGTTATAACAAGAAAGTCTCAGTTATCACAAACATATTATATTCCATTCTAGCATTTGTTATACTTACATAGAGGATTCAATGCATTCATAAATAAGGTCTTACTAACGGTCATAAAACATGCTATTCATAGAAACAACAACACACATACACTTAGTTCGTCAAAGTAGGAATGGTTCCAGACATATTAATTATAGTTTGTATCACCTGAGTATAACATATGTTTAGACTATAGTTTTCAAATAAAAATACACTCTATGACATCTCATAATATCATATTTCATTATACATGAGCACGCCACTCAATCATAAATAATCAAACTCACAATTTCAAGAATCAAATGTCCCTTAATCCTAAATAATAAACAAGCAAGTACAGTTTATACCAACCGATTATATACTATGTTTAAACTGCATACAGGCAATCATAATAAACATAACTTATAGGCACACATCACGATGAACTAATATATGTTATACATGTCTAAACTCTTGTATATATTAATGTACTCGTAATATGTACTACACACAAGTTTTCAATATAGTCTCTCTCTCTCTCTCTCTCTCTATATATATATATATATATATATATACTAACAGGCACTTATAACTCTAATCAAGGTCTTTATAAGGTTTTTCACAATGATTACAGCTGTGAATCATCAAAACACAACTTGAGTACTATAGTCAATAGACCTTTCTATATCAATATTCTACTCTCATCATTTATTGTTAGTTTTCAAGGCAACTAAGTCATTCATATTTTGGTTCGTATATGAATATTTGGCAAAATATAATTTATCCTTATGTATTGATACACAAAAGCTTTCATCAAGTACACTGATATATGATTCACCTAAGGTCGTGACAATATACTAGTTAGAACCTATACATATAAGCATGCATTTAAATGTTTATAGATAAGCTATATTTGTATACGCCCTTGTACCTATTAGTATACTCATGGCACACATTGTACACAAGTTTTCAATGGGCAATAAACAATACACAAACCAATAATTTTCAATAATCTCCTTGTATACCATACTATATAATTAATTCAAATATCTCAAATATATTTATCTTTAAAATAAGTTTCAAGGTAAAAGGTTGAACTTTTCCTGACTAATATCCAATGATGACTTGGACATTTGGAATTCCTTTTCCAAATCCCTTAATGATTTCTGGTAGAGATATTAATCCACTGAGATAATTTCCTTTCAACATTTATTGTTTTTACATGTATATATTATTATATACCATATACTATATATTATATACCATGCCATAGGTAGTCTGTACTCATAGTAATATAGTATATGGTTAACAACATAATGATGTCACAGCTCTATATATACCCATAATATAATGACACTTAGAAATAATATAAGACACTTATTTACTATAATCATCCCAATATAATCATATTATGACGTATTTATGGTGTCAAGATTATATAATGACATTTAGCAATATGTATTCCGATGTAATATATTGTATTTTAAATCATTGTTTTACTTTTCTACTTGCATTTGGCCAAGTCCGCTCGGCTTAATTCAATAAGAGAATCCACCTCTACTAAAACCCCTTCTCTTAGGTCCTACCTCATGTGTAGGGGCGTTTACCTTGCTAGAAGTATTAGAGCTACTGACAGATATTGTAGCATGAGAGGCAACACGTATCTTTGATAAAGCAATAAAGTGTTGTTCGGGTACAACATCATTAGAAAATAGATCCGTCATGCACACAAACAGAAATAACTAACACCTTTTCTATATGATACACATCTAGTTTATCTACAACTATCTATGTTTTTATATTGCTCACTCTCTAGGTTATGAAGGTAATTCCTTTAACAAATATAAGTCATTGTAACAAATATTTAGGATTTGGATGTATAAGATCTGAATATATAATATGATTGACATTGATTTTCCAGATATTTATAAGGTCATTACATAATAATTTTATGAAAATATATTCACAAATATTACTAACTTGTTGCATGTTATTGAATTCTTACATATACCTGAATGTTGCATGTTATACAAATCAAATCACTGCATGTAATCTAAATAAAATAGTTGCACACACGTGCACACACACACACACACACACACACTCAAATTGCTATTATAAAATAAATCACTATCTATTAGGACTATAAATAGATTATAACTCAAATTTGTATGTGATCAAATCAAAATCTGTATCTGATTTATTTATTATGACCTGTATGTAATCAAAACACCATTAATTATAATATATTTATTTGAATATGTTGATATTTATTTAAATCACTATCTTAAGTCTTCAATGTTAGGATAAATTAAAACTCATATCTATCCCCAAATCGCATACAAGAGAAACTATGAAACAAATTAATCAAACATTCAGCAAATAAGCATACATAAAATAAGAGACGCCAAATTTAACGTGGTTCACCTAAAATGGGCTACATCCACTAAACTTGTAAGAAACCTTTACACCTCTCTACCTTTTTAACCTCCTCTCTGTGTATAATATTTTCATTATTTTTTTTCACACTCATGCATCTCAGCCATATATCAATGCATTTTAGGATAAAAATGCCTAAAATAACGTCTACCATTAGATACGGAAACCTTTAATTAATGGCACATATTGACTACAAAATTACAATTTAATAAGCCAATTTTAATAAAAAAATTCTCTAGGGCACACAGCCCCTAGACCCCCTGTTGGAGGGATCATCCCCCTAGACCTCGCAAGGTGGGTTCCTCCCCTTGCAACCCCTTGTGCCATCAGGGATTCAAAGAATGTGATCCAAACCCGACTAAAATAACATCAAAATTTTAACCTATGATCCTGGAAGATAATCAAACTCCACACCTAACATTTAATAAGGTTAACAATCTTATACATACAATAATACAGATAAGTGAATATCATAGTAAGTGGAGTTGATTATGGTATACAACCATGCTATGACTATATATCACTACATCTATGATATTTATTTTGTAGTTTAGAACATTGAATTGCCTTGTATATATTACTGCCACTGTATACAGATACGACTAAATCACTATTCATTTAGTCTGCACTCATTAATCAAATCATTGATTGAAATAATATAAGGCACCATTTAGACTTTAGGATCTACATAAACATATTAGATTCACAAAACAGGATCTAACACATAAAATTTCAAGAGAGTCATTAAGAGTATTTGCATAATTTACTATCTACAATAGATATTAGAAGTGGCGTTGGTAGAAATAGGCAGACTGATACTCTCGCATAATATTAAATTTAGAAGTTTGCATATGTAGATCTTGCTAACGAGTATATCTGCCAATGAAAATATCTAATATATATTCCTTATAGATAATATGGAGCACCAAATATTCCTTGACCTAGTGTATGTCTAAATATTACTTATTTACATGTGCCAAATTAGACTAGTTCTTATTTACATATACCAAATATGTCTATAAGGAGAGTTCGAGCCACATATATACACTAGTTCTTGTTTACCCTTTTTCCTTGTATCAATGAGAATATAGAGTGCCAAATATTTGATTCAATATATCACATAGATCGCTACACATATAAGTCTTTTACCAATTACCAGATTTCTACAATAACCAAGATGAATACACAGAAAATAAAATCATTGCCTACCTGACAATCTGCATTGCTAATCTTTTTTTTTTCTTCTTTTTTTTCCTCTCTTCGCTTCCACATTCTAGCATCATTTTTCTATGTTACGCTGCCCCTTTTTATTCTTTTGCCAGGATAAATATTATCATGCCTTTTTCTTTTCCAAAACTCTTCCCATAATCATGGCGTGGCTTTGTTTTTTAAGATTTTTTCCTTTCATTTTGTTTTTTTACTATTTTGTTAATATCTTTCTTTTTTTGTTTTATTTTTATAATTCTTTTATTTCTTTTTGTTTTTATTCTTTTTATGAGGCTTTTCTTATTTTTATATATTTTTCTAACGTTATTATCTAATTACTACACATCTAATAATGTATAACATAATTTTAGTAATGACAATTATCTATTTTAAGCCATTAAACCTAATAATGATATTTTCAAATATCATTATGATAACTAGCTTATATTCTTGACATTACTAAGATATGTTGGTTGGTCTACGTACAGTAGTACCAAGCACTAGTCATACAAATTTGCATTTTCAAAAATGTTAGTAGTCATGAACACATTAGCACGACAAAATACAATCATACAATATTAATTTATCTATGCATAAATCTAAGCTATCATACATGACTAATCATGCATATACCATTATCTAAGTGCAATATCATCAAAACACACTATGTTAACCATTTCATTATGCATCTAAAATATGTTAGCTAATGTAGGGTGTGTAGGGTTCTAGCTAAACATCACCTTCTCCAGTGATACTCTCCCTCCATCACACTCTGAGGGATGAGTTCTCTTACGTCAACCTCACAATAAGTAGGTAGCTAGATCATAACATCATGATATACGTTCATCATAAAATATAGCTAAAATAACAAATCAACATGTTCGTAATGTAAACATATACACTACAACTAACTCATAACAATGTAATCATGTAACTTAAGCAATATCCTACTATCTCATAACAACATATATCTCAAAGCTTAGTTAAAATAATCAGATCCAAAATTGTCAACTATAAATATCCATGGATAATCAAATAGTTTGGTAAACGAGGAATCAAAATGTAATAAATAACATCATTCTTATTAATACATTATTAAAATATAAATTGAGCTCATAAAGTATGCCAAATCAGTGTGAATTTTGTAGGAATCATGACCAAGTCTCCTAAAAGCACCATCTTCTAGGTAAAAATTTATGGAGTAAGGGTTTAAAAAGGATGTGAATTCAAAGCTAGGCCAATTGGACATGCTTGTAGAACTAAAAATCCTGATTTATAGATTAAGTGTGGTTACAAACTAAGAAAATGGGATGGACCATTCTTATGTGAACCAACCAGGTGCCAATTGGAAGCCCATGGTGTAAGATACACCAAAGGAAGTGTGCTTATTTGGGCTCAATAATGGCAACCCAAATGTTTAAATCTTATTTTACAAATTAACTTTGTGGAGTTAACCTTCCATTTGGCATTGATAATGTGAAATGGAAGGTGATGGGGTGAAAGGAGTTGATAACCTAACTGGGGTTGGTACCAGAACAATAATGCCTCAACAAGTCATTTTCAATCAATGCACCATCTAGAGGGAGATTATATACAAATATTTTGAAGATGAAATTTAGGGATAGAGTTTTGAATTTCCAAGATAGAGTCTTGGTCACTAGCTTACAAATTAAATTGAACCCAAAGAACCCACCAAAGAACTTTGTCCCTAGTTTGCTTATAAAAGAGGTCATAAATGACTTTGATGTCTTATATTAATAGCCTAAGGCTCTTGATTTAGGGCACAAGAGTGAATGACACTTCATAAAAGTTAATAATCCATAGGAAGTGTGGATTGAGAGAGGACCCAAACATGAATTTATCTCCATACCAACTTAGATGCCTTTGGAAAAGTTCCCACACCTTCCAAATACTCTTAGCAAAAAACTTGTCAATAATGGCAATAAAGACCTAAGTGATAAGAAGATTTGGATATTTATACCTTTCCAAGCTCCTTTTTTGCATATTATTACCTTGTGTGATGTAGTTCCTAAGTAAAATTTTCCATGTTTCATCCCCTTCTAGGGAGCCAATGATCCATTTGGCACATAAAGTGTGCCCTTGGATTTTGATTTCTAAGAGACCTACCCCTTTGAGGGATGTTGGCTTATAGCGAAAATCCCATGTAACTCGAGAAATCATCTATCACCTTCAGAGTTGGCCCACATGTTGAAATATTCTTTCAAGTTTTGCATAAGTAGCTTTAAAAGGATCCCAACAAGAGGAATAATAAATATGAGTAACAACCAACACCTTAGAGCAAATTCGGAACTCTCCTGCTATAGAGAGGGACTTAGAAATCTATAAACCAACATTATTTTCAATCCTTTGAACCACATATCCCCATATATCCAAGGGAGTGGCTTGAAAATCAAAGGGGATTCTTAGGAATTTAAACTATTCACTAGACTAAATCTAGATCCACTTGTATTGGAGAAGACAAATAGGTAGCGGGTGATAGATTACATGGAGCATTGGTTTATTTCCATTGGATGAAAGAATCATAAGTAAAATAAAAAATGCCGATACATTCCATGGCATAGGAAATAAAAGTCCTCTCCTTTGCCAAAGTGAGGAAGGAGTCATCAACAAAATAGCCATTAACCATTTGCTTGTGAGAATGAAGAAGAGGGATGCCCCTAACCATACCTCTAAGAGTGTATTCTACAAGAAGATAATTTAGCCCCTCAAAAGCCAACACATATAGAGAAGGGGCTAGAGGGTACCCTTGAGAAATAAACTGAAGAAGGTAAAACTACTCTGATTCGACACCGTTGATGGTGATATAGGCACCTGCATCCTGGTAAAGCATTTTAACCATGTTAAAAAATTTAAAACCAAAGAAAAGAGCCTGAAGCATGGACAATATGAAATGTCATTCAATTATATCATGGGATTTTTTAAAGTAAATCTTGATGAGTAAATCCTTTAAATGAGATTTCCTAGTCCATTCCATCCCTCCTAAACAATAATATTATTGTTGAAGATAATCTGTTGAAAATACAACTATTTTTTTCAAGGTGAAATATGAGGGGTAGTAAATATTTAATCTTGAGATCAAGGGCCCTACAATAATATTGTAGGAAACATTGATAATGGTAATGGGATGGAAATTGGTGATGAGATGAGGATTCCCAACTTTAGGTATGAATTTGATATTACCTTGATTGATCAGTTCATTGAGGGAATTGGTTTGGATGGTTTCCAAGTAAACTTTGTGTAAATCAGGACCCATTGTATCCCATAGTTCTTGGTAGAACTCATGGGAAAATTCATCAATGCCAGGGGTTTTATCAATGACCATCTAAAGCTCCTCAATATATAGGGGCCTATCGCATGCCACTATTTGTGCTTCAGTGAGCTTTCAAGACACAACATGGAGGCATTAGAGCAAAGCTTGCTCACATTCTAATGAGGAAGGTTGAATGACAAAAACCTTATGGCAATGAGACATAAAGTCATTTAAAATATCAAAAAGGTGTATAAGGTGGGATCCAACTTCTTTGACAACTTTGATGCACTCAGATGCTTGCCTAGAACATAGGAGAGCAAAGAACTCTTTAAAAGTTCTATCTCTTTTTTAGCCAATGTATTCACACTTCACACCTGAATCTGAGTTTCTCAATTAAAATCAAATTTAATTAATTTGTATTAGTGTGACATAAATTTTGACACAAAAACATTAGACCATTTTCTTTAGGGCACTTGAATGGGACGTAAATTAAAAAACACATTTTTTACAGAATTTGATGTAAAGAGCATCAAAAAATACATTACTTTGCTTGTTATGGTGCCTATATGATCTTTTGATGTATGTTTGACACAAATAGCATTACATCTCATATTTTTGACATATGACTACCATAAATTATGTAAAAAAATTATTTGATGTTCTTTGCATCAAAATGTCAAGTTTTGACCAAAACAATGTGACATAAATTGGAAAGATGTAGTTATGTAAAGGACTTCCATTGCATATCGGGGACAAATCGACATGTGACCCCTTATACTCACTGACTCAAATTATTTTTGGAATGCATGGGTATGTTGTATGGTAAAACATAGGGTTTTAGCTCCACCTCATCATCTAAGTCCTTTGATGGTATGACAAACCCATGGGACTTCCACTACATATAAGAGACAAAGGATGTATCACACTAATAACCACCCTTATATTTAACATTTAATTTTTCCACTCACCTATGTTTTTGTAGGGAAGTTACTTGTGGTTTTTTAGGTTCTAAGATTTAGTGATTTAGTCATCAGAGACTCTGATTAACAACAACATCTATATTCTTTTTATGTGTTCTAGTTTGAAGTGTGTCCCCATACCACCTAATTTGTGGTCAAGCATGCACCTCAAAGTGGTGTAAAACATATACAAACAAAAATTCTCCCTTGACATTTATTTCACATTATCTTATATTTTTTTATGTGAATTTGTCTATTTATTAGTGAATGGTCCAAATTTGGCATTAGTGAATTGTTATGGCAACTTATAAAGCTTGAAACATCATTTGTACATCCTTGTGAACCACCCCCCCCCACCAATCCTTGTGACTGTCCTACCCTATGACTAGGACGATTCATATGACCTTGATACCGGTTATGACCATCTACACATTAATGGCATAGTTACTTATGTCACCTTTAAAATCAAGTTGGCTCGTCCATCTTTCTCAATTTTTTCACTTATAGTTATTAGAGGTTGATTGTGCCCACCAATTTCTCCAAAGTTTGAATTTTTTCATCTTAAATAAACAAATAATTAAATTTATAGTATTGTCTAACACACATTTAGTGCATATTAGATACATGTTTAACATAGTTGTTTATTTTCCATTACTGTACTCCTTAATTTTTTTGTACATTTTGAGGCATTTAACATATTAAAAGGGCAAATACTAAACCTATCGATGTAAACCCCCAAACTATTTCCCTCATTTTTGGTTTGTAGCATTAGATTATTTTAAGGAGTCAAAAGTAGAACCAGTGAAATTAGGATATAAAGTGACAACTCGAAAACATGCAGACATGATTATAAAATTTCATTGTAGGGTACAAACCTTGACCAAGGCCATTTGAATTGTCTTGACACTTAACACAACCAACTATAAGACCTTAACACTACTCTATTTTAGGTTCAAATCCATATCTTGAAATGCTCAAGCAATCACGGATTTACAAAGGCACTTCCAAATTGTGACAAGAGGGTTAACACTTAATTACCCTAACCCAAAAAAAAGAAGAAAAAGAAAAGAAAAACGAAGAAAAAGAAGTAAAAAAAGATTTTTTTGTCCCAACACCAACATAATGAACAAAAAGAACAATTCTTGCAGTTACTTCATAATGAATGAATGGAACGGTTTTAATTAGATCTACGAGACCAAATGGTCTATGAGACCACTGATTACATTGATTGCTTTAATTACTCAGAGATTCCTGAGACCTGAAGAATCCTTTAGAACAATTTTCCATCTTTTACTGATTCGAGTTAACATTTTCCCCTGCTCTTTTATTATCTTTTCCTCAAATATTTTTACCATAGAGCTAACTCTTAAAGTTTCCACATATTTAGCTCATATGTCTATATATTGAAGACATTCAAAGATGAAGTGAAACAAATCTTCATTTCAACCACTCTTGTGGTACAAAAAATACAAACCCTCTCTTCTCACCATTCTTTAGGATTCATTCATCTTCCTATTTCTCGCATTTGAATGTATGAGAACTCGTTCTCTATAAGGCAATGAGATATTTTCCTTCCATTTAATTTTAACACAAATATATATTTTTAGTACCTGTGCAGTGTGTAATCTTGGAATCATTTTGAGCAAATAATTTGCACTGGGCAATCAATGGGTAGCCAATAAAATCTCAATATGTTTTCATTTTGACATTAGGTTTGTTATATTTTTAATATAATAAATACAAAATAAAATGTTTTATTACTTTTTTATTAGTTAAAGTGAAATGATAAGATTAATTTTATCAAGAAATATATTTTTCAATTAAAAAAATATATTGATATTATCCAATAAAATCATAACAAAATTAAATATCTAATTATAATTTTAAAATATGAAATGAGAACATATAATGACAAATAATATAAAATATGGTGAATGACAATAACAACCCTTCTTATGATGACATATCTTATTATTGTTTTACATAAAAGAAAATATTCATAAAAGCAAAACTAGCTAAACCGTGATAATAGACTTACCTGAGAAGTTATCAGAGCTTATCTCCCATGCCAAACCAACTCCCCCTTCCCTCCCGCCTGCCCGCACCTCTCCCCCCCAAAAAAACATCATTATATGAAACCACTTCTGCAAATTGCATTTGTTTAAATTCATTTGGTGCCTTTTCAGATAACCCATTTTTTTTGCATACCCTGCAACGTTGGTGCTCCAAGAAATGACGTGCTTAACACATTTCACTGGCCTTGTATATACTTCTAAATTTTGCTTAGCAGTAAAAATAGATCTATGCATAGTTTAAAGACACCTTATTAATCTATTGACCACTTGGTTCTTTATTGTTGAATTTAATGTCTCAAAGATGAGATGCAGAACTCTTTTAGGGATTAAATGACATAATCATTGGCTTTATCACAAATAATTATTAGATAAACAAAGTATTTACAAATAGTTAATCTAAAGTTTTATTAATATTACTTAATGTATTTGTACATATTAAAAATATGGAAAATTAAAAAAAAAAAAAAATTATATTACATATTTATAAGACATGTTATATATATTAGATTTTATGTAATTATTAATATATCAATCAACAACAAACCAAAAAAAAAAAAAAAAGTCACAAGTTATATGCAACAATAAAAAAAGAGAAATACAATTGCACAATCACTACCTATTATTTGTTAATTTGTAAAACTCAACCTAAATACTTCTATTAAAAGTGCATTAGACTTGTAACCATAAACTTATAAACATTTCATTTGAAAGCCTTAAAGCAACATCAGAAAAAACATTCTATGCATATTTTGGAGGTATGGTATAGCATGAAAGCACTTTTGTTTTAGCCATTATCTCAAACATTTCATATGTCTTTTGCTTGATGATGCAAACAAATCTCTGCATGATTTAAAGACACATGTTGATTTATTAGCCACGTGGTTCTTCATTTTATCATCAACAAAACAAGGTTTAAATAATAACCACTAATTATATTTAGAAATAAATTATAATAAATATATCTTACTAATGATATATTACATATTATATTATATAATAGTTATTTAGATTATAATATAGAGTATTAAATAGAATATTTATTTAAAATATAATTATTATAATACATTTTTTTTTAAATTTTAGTATATCGATATTACCTATTATATTATGTAATATATATTTAGGTTATATTATATATTATTAGATAAAATATTTATTTATGATATAATTATAATATATTATTATTTTTTAGTTTATTACAGTAATATAATATAGTATAAAATACATATTACATAATATAATATATTATATATTATTAGTAAAATGTATTTATCACAATATATTTTTAAATAGAATTTTAATCGTGCAATGATGCTCACTCATTCATACATTTGATCCAATGATCAATTCATACATCAATTGATAGCCATTACACAACATCAAAATCCATGGGCATTGTAAAATCCTCACAAGCAAACGAGGATCAATTCTTGCCAATTTCATAATACTTTCTTATTAGGTCATAGAAATAGTACTAGACACTTTGACTTAGCCTTAGTATATTCTTGGCATCCTCAATTATGCTCATGTGTCTAGAATAACCGTCAAACCTACATAATTTAATCTTTATATCTGTCGTCAAATTTAGCTTTGCATTCTGGCTACCACTTTGCACAGGATCAAGACACATGGCATGTTTATAGTTTCCATAGGTTGTATACTATGCTTATCGTAAGTTGAGTCCCCAAATTGTCGACACATGGGGAATCTCAGTGCTCTGAGCTATTGGGCTACCTTCATTGTGTTTTGACTTTGTATATTACTTTTGAGCACCCAACTTTGCCACGTGTATGACCCACAATGTTTGAAGGAGTTAAGAGACAAAATAATTAGTATGTAAATGCTTCATCAGTCTCAAATAGATGAAGTAATGACACGTGGAGATTTATCAATGGTTGGGAAGAATTCAACCTTTTAAAATGACTTCGAAACCAAGCTCCAAGTAAAAGACAAAACCCAAGAAAGTCACAGGATGGCCAAGATTAAAAAAACATAAAAAATAAAACCAATGGAAAACTTAATCTACTACGAATACAACCATTTTTTTGGGGATAATTATGAGGGGTAGCAAATATCTAACCCTAAGAGCAAAGGCCTTGGACATAATATTGTAGGAAACATTGATAAGGGATTATAATGGGTTGAAAATTGGTGATGAGATGATGATTCCCAAATTTGGGTATGAATTTGATATTACCTTGATTGATCAGTTTATCAAAGGAATTGGTTTGGATAGCTTCCAAGTAGACTTTATGTAAATCAAGACCCATTGTATCCCATAGTTATTGGTAGAACTCTCAGGGAAATTCATCAATGCTAGGGGATTTATCAACGACCATTTGCATTATGGCCTTCTAGAGCTCCTTAATAGATAGGGGTTTGTCACATGCCACTCTTTGTTCTTTAATGAGATTGTAAGGCACAACTTGGAGGCATTGGAGCAAAACTTTCTCACGTTCTGACAAGGAAGGTTGAATGACAAAAACCTTATGGTAGTGAGACACAAAGTTGTTCAAAATATCAAGAAGGTGTGTAAGGTGAGAGCTAGATTCTTTGATAACTTTGATGCACTTAATCACTTGCCTGGAATGGAGGAGAGCAAATAACTCTTTAGAATCTCTATATCAATTTTGAGCGAGTGTATACACACTCAAATCCTAGTTTCTTAAATAAAATATTATTTAATTAATTTGTATTAGTGTGACATAAATTTTGACATGATATCATCACACCATTTTCTTTAGGGCACTCAAATGGGATACAAATAAAAAATCATTTTTAACAGATTTTAATGCAAAGTGTATCAAAAAATACATTACTATCATGCCCTCTTTTGTTAGGGACATCATTGAAGACCCTTAGCCTTAACCATTTCCTGATGGCTAAGGGAAAAATAAGAAGGGAAAGAGAAATAAGTGATTTTGAATGGATATATGTAAACAATACTTTATGTTTTAAGAATCACTTAAGTTGGGGCCCTTTAAGGGTCATGAGAGTTTTAAAATCATTCTTCCTTATGTTTTGAATTTGTATTTCCCTCCCATTTGGGCATGCCCCTTGGGGGAAGTGGTATAAAAAGAAAATAAGATTTCATTTGGAGGCATGTTATGTTGGATATTCTAAAAAGGGACCAGTAAGTACGAAAATTATTGAGTCATTGCTTTGAAGATGAAAAACTTCAAGCAAATAAGGAGCGAGGATGCAAATCCTTGTTTCTCATCTAGGGCAGTTTAATCTTGAGGTTGTACTTATGCATAATATTTAAAAAAGGCAAAAATATTACATTTGGAGTGGGGCGACTAAGATTTGGATCCTTGGGAGTTGCTTGGAAAGGTTGAAGACCCCTTATTGGAGTGTTGCATGGATTTTGTTGGCTAGAATTAACTATTTCTAGCTAGGATGACTTGGTTTTGGAGCTAGTTTGTAGGGTTTTGAGGCTTATTTTGAGCCAAAACACATTATGATTTTATTCTAATATTTCTACAGTGTGATGACTTGTCTTGGGAGGATTTTTGGCATGTTTTGAGGGCCATCTTCACCCTAAAATATTCAATAAATATTTTATATATTTTTCCAACTTTTACAAATTAGTCTGAGGGGCTTGGGGCTCCAAATACATTAAAATTTTCATAAAAAATTATGCCTATTAATTTAGTATTTTGAATGCAATTTTATAAGGGTTTCATTAGATAGATCAGCTGCAAATTTCTAATAATATTTCGGCTTGAAGGCATCTAGGGTTTGAGGGTTATTTCTTGCTTTTGGAGGGATAATTTGCTTGTTTGGACCAACCATTTTTTAATTTGAGCTTACCATAATTTTATGTTATTTTTGGTAATATTTAGCAATTAGGGTTTATTGGAAATAAAAATCGGATTTGATTATTTACCTAAGGTTTCGTAGAAAAATTAGAATTCAAAAAAATTCCCCAATTTGGGACATTTCAGTGGTATTAGAGCCAATATATTAGCCAACTGTGGGATAATCAAGGGTTTCATGTCAAACAATGACATAAATGGAGCTAGGTTTTAGAGGTTTTTTCAAGCCCAAGAGCAGATGACAAGATTGATAGGTGAATTCCTCCAAATAATGAAAAACATAAGGAGTAACACGCAACAAGATCAAGAAGGCAACGCTTCGAGTGTAAGGATTGAGTCTACACAAAGACTTGACCGACCTACTTTCCTTCAAAGAGAGGAACAACCTTCTTTTCAGGGTAATTTGATGATTGATTATGAGGAATATATGACCTATCCACCCCCTTGCAAAGAGAAAATGAGCCTTACTAAGTTTGTAGCATGGAAGGGAGACATGAAGGATTATAGGGTTGATCATAAATCCAAGGGTAGTCAAGGGAAACTCCAACATACTTTGGGAAATCCAAACTTCCACGAGCACCCCAAGGAAGGAATCAAGGAACAAAATAATTCAGATTTGAAAAAATCTAGTAAGCAGCTCATGGTGGCATCCACCATGCAAGAGGATAATGGGAGAAATGTTTCAGCTCAAGAATAAGTGTTATGGGTTGATTACCTTAAGAATTTAGTGGAAAATAAGGCCAAAAATTACATACACGAGGAAGATCTTCATATTCTACCATCTACAACAAAAATGGACCCTAGGGATGGGAGGAGCCTAACTATTTCACATCCAACCACTGAAAATTCTGAGTTGCAAAAATTATAACTTTTATGGCAACAAGATGAAGGTTTCTAATAAGTTTATGGGCAACAAAGAGGGACATAAATAAAAGATGTAAAGGTGAGGTATAACCTAGAGAAGAGAATCTTGGGTGTGCGGAGGAAGAAGAACCAATTGGGGCAACCATTTATGAAAATGATCAGCTCACTATTTATATAGGAAAGTTTGATTTTTTTGTGAAAACTCAACCCACCCCAAGGGGGAGGTTATGAATTTTTTTTTGACTTCTAGCTCACATCATGTGTAAGAAATTCTAAAAATCTTGAATGGAATTAGCTCACTACAAGTGCAAAAAATTCTGAAAATTACATAATAGGGCAACCACTTGCAAGGAGGGGAACTCAACTCATCTTAAGCTTGGTAAGTGCCTTAAATCTTGCAAATCTTGTGTTGGGGTAACAATACATAGAGAGCTATGTTCAATTCATTTTGATAAGGTATGCTTTATAGAAGAAATTTCAGAATTCAGAGGTAGAAAATGATGAAGAGGTCACAACAAGGAAGGTTGCATTTTCTTATTTGGGATAATCACCTCTTTTTGTGGAAATTCATAACAAAATTGGTTTGTTAAGGGGCTCAAAGGTTGAGAGGTTTTGTTCTTCACAAGGGGCAATAAAGTGGCCAAAATTGAGTATGAGCAGCCACTAAGGTACGTTGAATGTTACTTGATTTCATATTTCATGAACTTTGCAAATTTTGAAAATGAAAGTTCAATGCAAGTTTATGAAAGGGTAGAAACTCAATTTGTGGATGATAGAATAAATTCTAAAACTTTCATGAAAAATGAGTGTAGGTTATACTCGGAAAATTTTGAGTTTTCCAAGAAAAATCAGAATATCTCATGCTCAAGAAATTTTAGAGAAGTTGGTTCATTTTAGCCTCTAGCAAATTCGGTGAAGCAAGGGGAAGATGAACCCTCTATATGCAAAATAAATAGGAATTTAGAAACTCGGGATCAGCCCTTCCAAGGCAAGAAACCTTGGCTTCTTGCAAACATGGTGAGTGATTTACATTGTGTGCATTCTATTTTGGGACAATTGCCTCTTATTGAAGATAGTTTGATGAGTGGAACAAAGGTGGGAAAAGGTTACCCTTCCAAAGAAATATATAAATTGGTCATACAACAACCTTCAAGGTATGCATAAAATCATCAAATTTGTTTTTAAATGAGCTTGATTCTAAGGTATGAAGACAGATCTAAAGTTTGCATTAAAGACTAATCAGAATTGGATGTGAAGTTTTAGAATCTTTTGAGCTATAAGAATAATGAGTTTGAAGGGCCAGATCAACTACCTATTAAGATCAAAAGTTCATATTTTTTTAGCACAATACAACTCCTAACCGATTTTGAAAATGTTTTTGCAAAGTCTAAACTTCTGTACTCAAATTTTTTTGAGCTGTTGAAACAAGTTCACCCACTTATTGAGGACAAAAAATGTGATTTTTTAGGCATGCTACAGCCCATGGTAAGTCCTGAAAGTGTTTATGTAAGATTTGAATTTTTGTACCCAATTTTTTTTGAGTGATCGAGTAGTTCCAGCCACTATATGAGGACAAAAAAGTTGATTAGGCATACTACAACCCATGGTGAGTTCCAAAAAGGTATATGCAAGGTTTGAATTTTCTTACTCAATTTTTTTTATTTGTTGAAGCAAGTTCAGCCACCTATTGAGGGTAAAATGGTTGAAATTTGGAGCAAACTACAACCCTTAACAAGAAGGAGAAGTGCACCTTATTACTCAGGAAATTTAGATTTAAGGGTTATTGTATGTCCCCAAGGTATATTTCCTAAGAAAAGCTTTGTTATTCTTTTGTTGCAAGATTGGAGGAGCCTACCATGGAATGTAAAAGTTATCAAGGGTTTGTTGAGAGGTGACCACACTAGTATGCACACCAAGAATGAAGATCAAAGGGACTTTTCAATTTGGGGCAGCAAGGTATCACTTTCTAAATGTTTTTATTTTGACAACCATCGTTCCTTTTATATGAAGTTTGTGTTCTTATGGACATCCTCCAAGTTCATGGATAACAATAAGTTCAATTTGGGCTACATGATGGCAATCTTCTTGATGAAGGGACTATGGACTTTGGTGGAAATTTGGGAACCTCTAGGCCTTAGTGGGCATGTTTGGTGAAGCTTGAGGCATGTTTGGGAGAGTTGGGGGCATGTTCATGAAGGTTGTATGGTGTGGCATGATGAAACAAAAGTGAAAGGTAGGTGTGACATCTCTTCTTGTCCTATTTACTAAGACAAATTCATCGTTTCTATGATAAACCATGATTCCAATGTTGCACCTCTTAAAGTTTCATACATGTTTGACACACCAAGGGGCAAGAGGAAAGTGAGAAAGGGGATCTCCAAGAGAAATTGCATGGTTGTAAGTTGCAATTACATCCATCTAATCATCATGCTTATATCTCTTTGCAAAACACCCTATTCTAATATCAGAGGGTCTAGGAGCATGAGGACCAATGATTGGAGAATCACCTTGTGGAGAGGATTTCTAGCCCATAAAAGACACCACAAAACACAATGGATAACTTTTTTTTTTTAATCTAATGTGTTCACTTCTTGTGTAGGTGCTTATATAAGGGCAATCAGGGCCTAAATATTTGAAGATAACATGGTTGGAACACATTTTTCCAGCCACTTTGGTAATGCCAATTTTTCAAATTTCATTCCTTTCATTATTTTACTGGCAATTTTGAGATATATGGGCTCAATGGCAAGAAGAAAGAGGATATGCTACTATTGGTTTTGCAATTTCAGCTTGCATAAACAACAAATAATCCTCATAAAAAATAATATAAGGCTTCACGAAGAGGGTTCTTTCATATGGGATGGACCAAGGTTTGAATTGTGCACAAAATCTATGGTGGGAACAACCCTATGGGTGCTTCAATTGCTTGAGGACAAGCAATTTTGGGTAGGGAGGATTGTCATGTCCCTCTTTTGTTAGGGACATCATTGAAGACCCTTATCCTTAACCATTTCCCAGGGGTTAAGGGAAATGTAATAAAGGAAAGAGAAATAATTGATTTTTAATGAATATATGTAAAAGGTACTTTAAAAGGTACTATATGATTTAAGAATCACTTAAGTTGGAGCCCTTTAAGGGCCACAAGAGTTTAAAAAACAATCTTCCTTATGTTTAAAATTTGTATTTCCCTCCCATTTGGGCGTGCCCCTTGGGGGAAGTGGTATAAAAAGAAATGATAATTTCATTTGGAGGCATGTTATGTTGGATATTCAAAATATGAGTCATTAAGCACGAAAATGCTTGAGCCATTGCTTTGAAGACAAAAACCTTCAAACAAATAAGGAGTGGGGATGCAAACCCTTATTACTTTTTATCTAGGGCAGCTTCATCTTGAGGTTGTACTTGCATAAAATATTTAGAAAAAACAAAAATACTACATTTGGAGTGAGGCAACTAGGATTTGGAGCCTTGGGAGCTGCTTGGATAGGTTGAAGACCCCTAATTGGAGGTCTGTGTGGATTTTGGTGGCTGGAATTGACTGTTTCCAGCTAGGGTGACTTGGTTGTGGAGCTGGTTTGTAGGGTTTTGAGGCTTATTTTGAGCCAAAACACATTTTGATTTTATTTTGATATTTCTATAGTGTGGCGACTTGTCTTGGGAGGATTTTTGGCATGTTTTGAGGGTCATCTTTGCCCTAAAATATTCAATAAATATGTTATATATTTTTCTAGCTTTGGCGAATTAATTTGAGGGGCTTATGTCTCCAAATACATTCAATTTTTTCATAATAAATTCTACCTATTAATTCAATATTTTTAATGAAATTTTATCAGGGTTTCGTTGGATAGATTAGCTGTAAATTTATATTAATATTCTAGCTTGGAGATGTCTAAGGTTTAAGGGATATTTCCAGCTTTTGGAGGGATAATGTTCTTGTTTGGACCAATCATTTGTTGCTTAGAGCTTATCATAATTTAATGCTAATTTTGGGAATATTTGGCAGTTAGGGTTTGCTAAAAATGAAAATCATATTTGATTATTTACTTAGGGTTTTGTAGAAAAATTAGAATTAAGAAAAATTATCTGATTTGGGACATTTGAATTACTCTGCTTATTATGGTGCCCGTATGATCTTCTGATGTATATTTGGCACAAATAACATTACATCTCATATTTTCAACTATGACTACCATAGATTATGTAAAAATTTTATTTGATGCTCATTGCATCACAATGTCAAGTTTTGACCAAAACAATGTGACATGAATGGGAAAATTGAAGTAGTGTAAAGGACTTCCATTGCACATCAAGAACAAATCGACATGTGACCCATTATACTCAGTGAATAAAGATATTTTTGGAATGTAGGGGTATGTCGTATGGTAATGTCTAGAGTTTTAACTCCACCTCATCATCTACCTCCTTTGATGGAATGACAAACCCATGGGACTTCCACTACATATCAGAGACAAAGGATGTATCACACTAACAACCGCCTTTATATTTAACATTTAATTTTTTCACTCAACCATGTTTGTGTAGGGAAGCTAATTATGGTTTTGTAGGTTCTAAGATTTAGCGACTTAGTCATCAGAGACTCTGATTGGTAACAACATTTATATCCTTTTTATGTGTTCTACTTTGAAGTGTGTTCCCACATCACCTAATTCGTGGTTAAGCATGCACCTCAAAGTGAGGTAAAACATAGGCATATAAAAACTCTCCCTTGACATTTATTTCACATTATCTTATATGTTTTATGCGTATTTGTTTATTTATTGGTGAATGGTCAAAAATTGACCATAGTTAATCATTATGGCAACTTATAAAGCTTGAAACATCCTTTGTGCATCCTTGTGTAACCCTCCTCATCCTCCCCCACCCCCCATAAGCATTGTGATTGTCATATCCCATGATTAGGATGGTTAGTATGACCTTGTTATTGATTAGGACCATCTACACATTCATGGCATAGTTGATTATGTCACCTTTAAAATCGAGTTGGCTCATCTATCTTTTTCACTCCTAGTTGTTGGAGGTTGATTGTGCACACCAATTTCACTAAAATTTAAATTTGTTCATCTATAAATAAATAAGCGATTAAATTTATAGGATCATCTAACACACATTTAGTGCATATTAGATACATGCTTAACACAATTGTTTATTTTGCATTACCACTCCATGATTTTTTGTACATTTTGAGGTGTCTAACATATTAAAAGGACTAACACTAATCCTATCGATGAAAACCCCTAAACCATTTCCCCAATATTTATTTCATAGGATTAGATTATTTTAAGGAGTCAAAAGTAGAACTAGTGAAATTAAGATAGAAAGTGATAAGTCAAAAACATGCAGACATGATTGGAAAATTACATTACAGGTTACAAACCTTGAAAAAGATCGTTTGTATTGTCTTGACACATAACATGACCAATTATACGACCTTAATACTACTCTATTTTAGGTTCAAATCTAGATCTCAAAATGCTCAAACAATTGTAGATTTTCAAAGGCACTTCCAAATTGTGACGAGAGGGTTAGCCCTCAATTACCTTGACCAAAAAGAAGAAGAGAAAAAGAGAAAAGAAGAAAATGAAGAAGAAGATTTTTTATTTTATTTTATTAACTTGTCCCAACACAAACAAAATGAACAAAAAAAACATTCTTTTAGTTACTTCATAATAAATGAATGAATGGAATGGTTTTAATTACATCCATGAGATTGAATGGTCTATGAGACGACCGATTACACTGATTGTTTCAACTGCCAAGAGATTTCTATTCATTGATTTGAATTAATACCTTTCCCAAAAAATTTATTTTATTTTATTTCAAATATTTTTACTATAGATTTTTTTTAATAAAAAGGGGTAAAAACTTTATTAATCAGAAAAGCCAAAGTACAACACAACAACTCCACCAAAAGCTACCAAAAATAGAGAAAACCAAGAAAAACTACAAAACATACCAACAACAACCATCACTCTCCATCCCCATCTCTATCCTCTCTAAGAATCCGCTCCAACCTCCAACACACCTCATTGGGCAGCAATGCCCATTCATCCACCTTCGTCCCATCATTTTCCTTCGAAGCCCATTTCGCCAGGCAATCTGCCGCTCCATTCCATTCCCTGGGAACATGCGTAAAAGACACAGACTCCATAAGTGCGCTAACCTGAAATTTCTGCTGCACTATTAGGGATAGTTGCTAGCTCACATCGGTAATCCTCCTTTCCAGAAGCATATTGATCAAAATTTGTGAGTCTGCTTCGCATTGTACCTTATGCCAGCCTAACTCATAAGCTCTCCTCAAGGCATACAAAACAACGAGTCCCTCCATCCTGTTAACTGTTTGCTCTCCCATATGGACCGAAAAAATAAAAATAACAGATTCAGAGGAGTCCCAACCAATTCCCCCAATCCTTGCTAGACCAAGATTACCTCTAGAAGATTCGTCAGTATTAATTTTTAAAAAACCTGTGGTGGGTGGCGTCCACTTCCCTTGCCTATGAATTTTTTGCTTCCCGCTCCTGCCGCGTTTGATGCAAGCAGAGGCTAGAGAGATATCCTGTAAGCCCAGTCTCTCAACCAGCTCTGCATCACCCTTCTCCAGAGGCAAAATGATTTCACTCTTAGTTGCCATCGTCTCCTGGACCATACCCACTATTCTGCCTCAAACCTGTTGGAGCGCCAATTTCTCTTCCTTAAAAATTCTACGATTTCTCTCCAGCCAAACTTGCCACAATAGAAAGATTGGTCCAACATACCACGCCTCCTGCAGGAAATGAGCATCAGAGGGCAGTCTGCCCAATCTCGACCAAAAATCAACCAGGGAGGAGGCATGCAAGCAACGACATCTCCATGCATCCCACCAAGCGTGCCACAAGCTAAGAGTAAAAGGGCAACTGAAAAATAAGTGAGTTGACTCCTCTTCTGCTTCCAAACATAGGATGCAGCGTGAAGGCCTAGCAAATCCCCTCTTCCTAATGTTCTCCCAAGCCAGGTAGTGATTCCAGGCCAGCGTCCATGTAAAACAATTACATTTCGGCCAGGGGAAGTTGCTCCAGACCCTTTTCCACCATGAAACTTCCCCTCTTCCCTCACATTGCTGCGCAATCAATTCCTGATACCCCGCTGCAACCGTGTATTTCCCTTTGGGATGGGGGGACCAGGCCAGCGTGTCGCGCTCTCGAAGTGCACAACAACTACACCCAACCAGGATGTGATTTAGCTCAGCACACTCATCAGCGAAACCATTAATCAACCACTCCTCCGGAACAGTCCATCTCGCTTCCGTCAACTGGCCCCTAAGGAACAAAATTTTGTAGTCGCACACCCTGTTCCACCCAGCCTCACTAAATTTTTGTGTCAGATCACTCATATGAGGATATTAAGCAACCAGAGGGGGAAAGTCATCCTATGAATCATGCCAGAATTGTGCCTCAGTCCCTCCTCTACAAATCCAAAAAAGACCTCTCTTAACCAAAGTTGCGCCCTTCTTTAGAGTGGTCCAGATCACCGACCCAACTCCAGACAAGCTGTATCTAGGAATATCCTTCCCAGGGACCCCAAAAAATACGTATGGGATAAAATCCTAGCCCACACACGGTCCTGTTCCTTGCACCATCTCCAATACAATTTTGCTACTAGGGTCGTCCTTGCCAGAATAGACTGCCGCAATCCCAGACCCCCGAACCTTTTCAGACTGCACACCACCTCCCATCTAATCAGGCTCCACTTCGTCAAAGCCAAGTTTCCTGCCCAAATAAACTGTCTTGCCAAGGAATCAAGTTCTTTGACAAAGCTCATAGGCGCCACCTGAAGCATGCATCTGTAAATAGGAAGCGCCTGAACCACCGATTAAATTAGTTGGGCCCAACCAGCAAAGGACAACCACCTGTTGGTCCAATGATTCACCTTACCCTTGAACTTGTCTAGAATCCCCTACCACAATTCCTTAGCCTGTCTCCCAGACGTTATAGGGATCCCTAAGTAAAGAACCAGGAGGCTACCAATTTGAAACCGAAGAATATCAACCACTCTATGCTGGATGGCCGGAGGGGTGTTAAAGAAGAAAATGGAAGACTTATCCTCGTTAATTACCTGTCTCGTGGCTGCCAGGTAAGCATCCAATCCATTGCGAATATTGGTGGCCTCCCTCGTATTAGACATGCCCATCAGAGCCACATCGTCCACAAAACTGAAGATGAGAGAGAACCGGAAGGTCACCTCCCCACCTCCATCCCTGAATATCACCTTCCAAGGTTTTCTTCCTGATCAATCACCCCAAACCTTTTGCCAGAAGCAGAAACAGGTAAGGGGATAAAAAATCCCCTTGCCGCAGTCTGCGCATGGCCCCAAAGAGGTGAGAGTGCTCCCCATTAACCAAGACATGAAACGAAGTCGAGTTCACACAGCTCATTACCCACCTGATCCAAACCTCCTCAAACCCAAAGGCTTCCAAAATATTCTGAAGAAAGGACCATTGAACCCTGTCATATGCCTTAGACATGTCCAATTTCATAAACATAGCCTTCTCCCAGGATTTGGACATGGAGTGGATAGCCTCAGTTGCCACCACAATACCATCCAAAATTTGACGCCCTTCCACAAAGCCGCTTTGTTCCTCCAAAATCAACATACTCAACGACTTCTTCAACCTTTCTGTAATCAGCTTAGATATAATTTTATAGACAACGTTGCATAGGGAAATGGGTCAAAACTGATTTAGTCGATCAACCCCTTCCCCCTTAGGAATGAGAGCCAAAAAAGTCAAATTTAGGGCTCTTAGCATTTGCCTGCTACCCTGGGATTCTTGAACAACGGCCAGCAAATCCTCTTTGATAATTTCCCAAAATTCCTAAAAAAATTCAATTGAAAAACCATCAGGGCCTGACACCTTACCTTTTTTCATAGTGAAAACAACCTGCTGGAGTTCTTCCATATAAATTGGACGCATCAATTGCTCCTTCATCTCCTGAGATACCAGAGTGGGAATACAGGACAAAATCTGCTCCTCGACATCTGCTTCCCCCCTCCCTCCTTAAAAAGAGCAGTGAAATACTAAGCTGCTTCATTACATTTCTCCCTGGTAGATGAGATAGTCTCTCCGTTGTCCAAAACCAAAGTGGATATCGTGTTTCCATGCTGCCTAGTTTTGATCGAGTTGAAAAAGAATGCTGTATTCTTATCCCCCTCCTGTAACCACTCAACCCTTGCTTTCTGCTTCCAAAAGATCTCTTCCCTCAACTCCCATTCCTCCACTACCCAAACAACCCTAGCCTCTTCCCTCAGTAAGATTTCATACAACCCCTCCTCTCTAATAATTCTAGTAATATTATTCAACTCCCTTTGCGCCTCTTTCTTTTCCTAAAAGATGTTTTCAAAGCTCAGCTTGTTCCACCTTTTGAGCTGATATTTCATGAACTGCAGAAGCTTGGCAAAGATGTACATTGCCATACTAGCAATAGGCCTCCCTGATCGCCACCAATCCGCCACTCTTTCAAACAAATCAGGATCCCTGAGCCACATGAGTTGAAACTTAAACAGTGGCGTCCTGTGTCAGCAATTGGAAGAAATGTGCAGCTTGATTGGCCAGTGATCCAAGCCTCTCCAGTCAAAGATCACGAACCTTAAGGTCCATAATCCGCCCACCCAGTAACAAGAGGCCAGGAACTTGTCAATGTGCTCAGCAATACAACTGTCGTCCACTCTCCTATTGTTCCATGTGAACCGTCCATTGCATGGTTTAATGTCCACCAGATTGAGTTCCGACATCTTGTCTCGAAGCAAAAAGGAAGAAGGTTCCAATCTTGTCGTACCTCTCCTCTTTTCCGTAAGATCCATGATAGCATTAAAATCCCCCGCCATAATCCATGTCAAATAAGGAAAATCTCTACGAACCAACTGTATATTATCCCAAACCAAAAGCTTACCTTGGAAATCGGTGTGGGCGTAAATGTTTGTAAGAAGAACATACTCCCCCGACTCGACGCATAAGGAGACCAAAGAAAGTGAAGACCTGAAGGCAATCCATGACACCGACTGAACCTTGCGAGGATTCCATAGACAAGCCACTCCACCAGTTGATCCCTGCGCCCTAATGCATTGACAGGAACTTTGCCTCCAAATTTGAGGCGCTATTTTCATCATATACTCTACTGAGACCTTAGTTTCTTGTAGGAAAAGGATATCCGGACTGTGACTCCTAACTAAATCCCGAACACATTTTTGTTTGGGGCCGCTGTTCAAGCCCCTCATATTCCAAGAAAGAACAATCATTTTGGTGGAGACAAGAAGTGGGAATCAAGGATCTTAACCGCCCCAGACTCAACTAAATTTTCCCCAATCAACTTTATCCTTTCCATATCCTTCTTCCATCTCGACTTAACACTTTTTTCACCAACCCCCTTCTTTCCATCCCTCTGAAGAATTTCCAAGTGAGGATGGCCTTTGCCTTTCTTCTCTGCGTCTATCACCCCTACCTGTGTTGGGGAAACCCCCTCCTCCACATCCTGAACCATATCAGTAATTGGTTCAACAGATTTCTGATCTCCAACTTGCCCATCCAAAATCATGTGTAAAGTTGCTTCCACAGGCAGTGTTGCTTGATCCATGGGAGAAATTGCCTCCGTCTTGGACCCCCCAACCACCTGCCCTACACCAATTAGGCATGGGAAAATCTCCTATTGGCTAATGCATCCAACACCTCAAACCTATTAACTGAATCCTCCTCTTGACGCTCCAACAAGGACCTCTTATGTCCTTTATTTTTGCCTCGCGCCTTAACCTGCACAAAATCTTTTGACTCCTTTCTTGCTTCCATTCCAACCTTTTTCCCTTTGTCCACACCAATAGCACTACTCGGTGGAGGTGGGTTAGAAGGCTGTTGATCGCCTACTTTTGCTTTCGGGCATCTACGTACCAAGTGGCCATACTCGTGACACAGGGGGCATTTGAATGGAAGTGTCTCATAGTCCAGTTACTGGACCCACGAGTAATCACCCGCGGACATCTCCACTGCATCCGGTAAAGGCCTACTTAAGTCAATTTCCACACAGATTCTTGCAAAAGTCATGATTTTCTTACCTAGAGTTTGGGTGGAAGACCCCACCGATTTTCCTAGCATAGAAGCAATCATCTGTAGAACGTCCTCTCTGCAACATTCTATAGGCATTCTAGGCACCCTAACCCACACTGGGACTCTATTTGGTAATTCCTCAGTCGGGTTAAAACCAGCGTGCCACGGTTTCACAAAAAGCCCGACCTGGTTATAGAAGTAGGGACCTCCTTCAAACACTCTATTTCTGTCAGCCAGGCAAACAAAAGTGATAATGAAAAAATTATTAGCCAGTAGCGTAACCTCCATCTCTCTTTTTGGCTCCCATACCCGACGAGCCCAATTCTCCAGGAAAGGCAGGGAGACTCGTAATCCCAAAAATTTCCAGTAGAGAGAGTGCTTGGAAAAATATTCCACATCTTCAGCTATCATATCAAACGGGATTATTAGCTTCGGTCTCTCCTTACAGCGCTCCAGGCATCTGTTCACCTTTGTGATCCTTGAGCCCCCCGCTGATTGAGTGTCAAACACCCTGTAGTTTGGCTAAGAACAGTGGTTTCCTTCATCTTGGATTCCAGTCCCTGCCTGTTTCTTCCAACCACCTCACTGAAACTCCTGTCCATCCTTGCTTGCAACACTTCCTCCAACCCCAGCGCCGCGCCCCTTCCTAACCACCCCTGCAAAAAGTTCTCTCCAGCAACGGGTGCACTTCAGACAGCCCCACCTGCCCCAGCACTAAACCCTGCCCTGTAAGTGCGCGCAGCACACAGCTCGCAGCACAAAGGACATGAATTGTGCCTTGCCCTGTAAGTGTGCACAACACACAGCTCGCAGCACAAAGGGCAGAACATAGTTGAATAAAAGGAAAAAATCCAGCCTCAGATGCGGCTCCTACCCCCAGCACGCAAAATGCCTCCCTTCCCCTCCAACGCAGAAATAGTCAAACCAAAAAATGAGCTAGGGCACGGTTGCCCTAGCTCGGCTCCTCACCCCTGTTTGCAGCCATCTGCCAAGTTCATTCCTCGTCCATTTTTACTATAGATTTAATTCTTAAACTTTCTACATATTTGACTTGTATGTCCATGTATTGAAGACATTTAAAGATGAAGTGAACCTTCGTTTCAACCACCTTTATTTATAGTACAAAAACACAAACACTCACTTCTCACTGTTCTTTAGGACTCATTTATCTTTCTATCTCACATCTAACATACGAGAACTTGTCTTCAACTACATAATGAAAAATCTTTTCCCTCCATTTAAATTTAACACGTATATTTTCCCATCAAATTGAACACTGAAATATAATATTATCTTTTCTTCGAATTTCTTCATATCAAAGTCATAACAAAATTTCCTTTTGATTCTCAAGCATGGAATGGTATAACGAAAAGACATGAAAATCCTATTCTTATTTCCTTATCATCGGCGTACACTTTGCGATGCTGTCACTCGAAGCATACCCACTTCCAGCATAACAGGATTCTCCCACCATTATAGCAGTGGAAGGCTTGCAGCAGATAAATATAGCTTTAGAAGGAGGTATTACTATCACATCTTTTCCTTTATCAGCTTCACCATCAAGCTAGCCATTCTAAATTTGCCTCGATAGTTTTGGTGTCTGAGTTGAGTGTTTTGGGACAGAAACATATACACATCTATGAGTATGGAGAAAATCGAAAGAAATGGCAAGGACCATACAGTGGGAAGGTGGCATTCTCTTCCAGATTTGCAAATACGTGATCACAGATTTACTGTACCTCTAGATTACAAATCTCCTGGGGGGCCTGTAGTAACCGTTTTTGCAAGGGAAGTTGTTGGTGGTATGTTTCCTTCCTTTTTTTTTTTTTTAGGTTCATGTTTTGTTCCTTATCTTGTGTACACTGGTTTCAGATTATATTACGTGTCCTCTATTGTGCATGTATGCCATTGGTGCAAGCATTTTTGAAATGTGTTATGGTTGAGTGGCTTGGATGTAGGTTTTTTCTCGCGGGCCATAGTATTTCTTGTTTAATTCACTTGTAGTGGTCTCTTGATATTGCCATGATTAGGATAGTTCAGATTGGTGGGTTTTTGCCACTTGTGGGAATTGGAATTGAAATGTTTGAAAAATCGATCTGCATGTTGAGTCTATTCAAAGATAATTAAGTTTTATTTTAAGATCACGGATTTTTTTTACTGAGATTTTCCTGCAATATAGATTGATTTTGGGGGTTTGAAAATTTTGGGGTTTGAAATGTATTCCTAATTGCATTGTACTCTTGGCGGTAATCTCTACTTTATGGGTTGGAAGGGTATGCAGGTGCGGGTGTCCAATAATTGGGCGTTGTACTGTTATACGAAGAAACAATCCCATAAGACAATGCTAGTCTAGCAGCTTTTTCCCCTTCACAAACTAATACAGTCAATGTTATGGTTTCTGCTTTGAAATGAATGCAATTAGTTTTCTTTGTTATGAAGCTCTGTTTTTCTTTTCACAGCGGGAAAAGAAGACAATCTGTTGCCATATCTACTGTACTTGCAAGGAGGGCCAGGCTATGAGAGTCCACGTCCAGAGCAGTCAAGTGGATGGCTGAAGAAAGCCTGTGAAGAATACCGAGTGATTCTGTTAGACCAGGCACGGTGGAGTGAAGTATTGCTTGAACATTTTTTTTAATGGTGGTGTTTGTTGGGTTTGAAGCTGATTTCTAATTTGTGAAGCACATGATTGTCTTTCTGTTCTGGCAGCGGGGAACAGGATTGTCAACTCCTTTAACTGTGTCCTCACTTTCTCAATTTTCATCTCCAAGAAAACAGGCAGATTATCTACAACATTTTCGTGCAGATAACATAATAAATGATGCAGAGTTTATTCGAGTTCATGTTGTACCAAATGAAGAACCTTGGACAGTTCTTGGACAGGTTAGAACTTAGACCATACATTTTTTGGTCTCAACTTTTAGTTTTATTCTGATACGTGTTTTAGACCATTGCATTCAACAGTAAAAACGACTATTCCATTTGAATCTGGAAAGAGAGATGTTTTCAATCAATTTGCAGCTACAACTCTGAAGAGAGTTTTATTGTTCGGTGATAATCACTGCAATCGGAAAAATAGTCTGTGAAGCAAGTTTTTTCACTGTTGCTGAACTGTGAAGCAAATTTTGAGATTGATTTTTAACCATGAAGCAAGCTTTATGAATATTGCAGCTAAATTTAGGAAACCATATTACTTCTCACACGGGCACTTGAATTGTTCTAAAAGTTTCCTTTGGGTGTTGTATGCATAAAAAAATAGCAGCCATGTTCTAAAAACTCAAAATACAAGAGGTTTAAGAGAACATAAACTATGTTTGAGCAAAAACATCGGGGGAAAAAATGAGAATAAACAAGATATATATTTTTTGCAATAAAATATTCCAAAGTGTGTAGTCTATAAATACTTCCTCCATACAAAATTTATGTTTTAGGGCAATAAAATTTGAAATCTGAAGTGGACAAAGGTTAGAGAGATAATGTGGAGGTTTTATTGGACAAACAGATACTAGAAAACATGGTGTTATTTGATTGGACAAACAGATACTAGAAAACATGGTGTTTCTTTCATATGGAGGTTTTTTGCTACTATGCATGAAAGTCAAAATCTAAAACCGATTAACGTTGGAGAGAGTGTGTGGGTCAATGTTGACCCACTATCTCAAAAAAACAAACGTTTTAATTTATACAGACAAGCAGAAACAAGAAAATTGTTTTTTTTTTTCATAGGGAGGTTTCTTGCTAGTTGCTACTATGCATAAAGGTGACCTTTTTGTAAAGCTGAACCATCACAGTTGTAAGCATAAATTAATACCAAAGGAGTTATGACTGTAAGGCCTTCTTACATCTGTTATGAGAATCTTTCCCAAGTGAATCATTGCAGACAACTGTTAAGTTCCATTATTATCAACAGTTTCGTTAGGAAAAATGAAGAGAAGCCATATACATTTTGGGTGGTATGTTGACGTCTTATTCTTAGGTTATAGAAGACCTATATGATGATCATCTGTAAGTTGGGTTTGTTCTTTTAGATATTCTGTGCATGGTTTGAAGCACTTATCAGAGAAGATAAGCCCAATGGACCTTATTGCAAGACATTGGCATAGCCTAGACTCCATTATTACAACAATAGTTTTCATCTAAATTCAAATTCTACAGAGTTTCAGAACCTTGTGTGGAAAATGTCCTGATTGTGGTCTGTTTATGAAGCAAATGTTTCAAAGTCTCAGTTGCATTCTTCCATTTTCCTGTTTGATGATTCCACTGGATAATCTTGGGATGAGCTAGTCCAATGTTTTTAATCTCTGATCACATCACCATAAATGGTTCATGTACCTATTATTCAACTTTTTTGATGTTGACCAAAGCGTTTGTCACGATGTCAGACATGGAGAAAGCTGTCTTTATTAAAACTTATTTTCTATGAGGTCATGATATCTTGAAGAAAACTTACTACGTTTTCTTTTTGAGGAAGGATTTTGCTTGTTGCGAAGGTATGGTTACTATTTAACCTCAAGAATTTTGAGATCTATTTCAACATACCTTGGCTTTGGCCTGTGATTTGACTTTTTTCAATATTATGTTTTTACTAATTTAATTTTGCTTGCATTTTCTTAAGCAATCCTAATGGCATCTGCAGGGATTGCTTATTATATTGCATGGAATCTCTAAAATTCAAAGTTTCTCTTATTATATCGTCTAACATCTTTGTAAACTAAAATTAGTCTCTTTCATGATTTAGAAATCTTCTAGGTGGTGTAAACAATGTTGGTTTAGATAGCGCAAAAGATGAAGAAATTTTTGAGGGAAAGCTTGTGTGTATTTATTTCTTGTGCAAAAGTAGTTAGAAAGAGAAGGATCACTTATAGTATTTTGTGTATACGCTTAGAAAGGGACTCTACTAGATAAGTCACTAATATTGGTAAAGGTAGAGGGTCTCTCTTAGTACACACTTGAAGGATAATGGGAAGGTACTAAATGGGCAACATGTGTTGATAATAAAGATTGGCCAATGCATGAAATAAAATAAATAAAACAATGAAACAATGAATGTAAATAACAAACATGACCAAGAGAGAGGGCAAAGGGGTAATTACGTGTGGGGAATTTGTTGGCACACAGATCTCCCCTTTTGATTAGAACATCTTCATCATGAGGTTCAAGGGCCTCTCTTATTATACACTTGAAGGATAATAGGAAGGTACTTAGTTGGCCACATGTGTTAGTAAGAGCAACCAATGCATGCAATAAAACAATGAAACGATCAATGTAAATAACAAACATGAAAAAGAGAGAGGGCAAAGGGGTACTTGTGGGGAACTTGTTGGCGTACAGACATTCCCCATTGAATAGAACATCCACGTCTCGAGGTTTGATGGCTTAAGGTGAAGCTTAGAAGGGAAGAGGGAACCTAGCGAGTTAGGTGGGCAGATGTGCCTAAGTCACTAATTGTGGTGTATAGTAAATCCTCATTCTAAGTCTCTAGTCCTTATGTTGTACCTAAGTGTTCCTTGTTCTATAATATTAATACCTATACCATGTTTTATTCACTCAAGGGATATCAATACAAATCATAGTTTATTATGTTTCTATTTTGTAGGATAAAAACCCTTGTCACTTTTCACTTATCCTTCAACCATTTCTGTCTATGCGAATGACTCAACAACCTAACCAATTAATTTTTAAATAAATTATTTAATCTTAATAACTCTAAACCAACTATATTTAACCAAGTATATTATAAATAATATTTATGGTGTAATACTAATCTAAACTTCCCCACTTTATTACATTATGGTCTCAAGAATGGGAGAGAATAGACTTCACACATGGACTAGGACACTCACACACTCCAACTCACAATCAATCGATTGACCAAACACATTCATTAGTTCACCAAGAAATAACATACAATATTGACTAAGACACACTCTATAGTCCATAGTACATACACATCTGTGTGAATGGGGGGACACACAACTATCCACAACATATCAATACAGACCCCTTTGTTAACATGGATACACTCAATTGTATACAACAAAGCACCATGTGTGATTTTGACACACTCAACTATTTTCCAAAAAAACAGTAGCGGGATTGGGAATCACTACAAATCCTCAGTGGGATTTGGCCTCACTGAACAACTACGAAAACAATAGTGGGATTGGGCCTCACCATGCTTCCTCAATGGGAATTGGGCCTCACTGAACAACAACACTGATCTCATCTTCAGTGGGAGCTGAGCCTCATTGATCAATAACACCTTGTACAAGTTTACAATTCAATTTAGTAAACATATTCCTTCTCACCATCCTTGTGGGGAGGGTCTTTATCATGTGCAACAAGAGCACAATCTTCATCATCACTTTCATTGGTGAGCAACATTTTGTATTTCTCTAACTTGCATCCAAACAACTTCTGCTTTAGAGTCTTCTTTGTACTGGTGGCTTGCCACGTGTGGATTTCTCAGTCATCAATTTTTGTCTTCTCCATGGACAAGAGCTGCCTCGCACAATCAAAAAATGGCTATAAGGATGTTAGGAACCATTGAAAATGCATTCCTCATTTTATGGGTTCAGAAAGACGACTCCAAAAGGTACATTAATGAAACTTTTATTGGAAAAACATTTAAAACTCACTCTTTGTAAGAGGCGAAGCAAAACCTAAATACTAGATGTTTTGCAAAGTTGTTTTGCTCATGCTGGCAAAATTTAACCTTATAACTCCATTTGGATCAAAAGTTATAAAATTAACTTGATTTGCAGCCCTTTAATCCACAAAACTGTTTCATGCAAACTAAGAATGCAAAGTCCTAACCACCTTTGTAAATAATTTTAACCAACTATAACAAACAATTTGGCAAAGTTTTGGCCTTTGATTGAGTTTTGACTAGATATGGAATTAATACAATCTGACAATCTAGGAGTGCAATATTTGTTCAATTTTTGTAATTATATTATGGGAAAGTGTGTTTACATCAACAATCACCTACCCACAAACAATGCGCAATCCCAAATCTAATCAGATTTACTTAATATAATTGTAAAAATCAGACCTTAATTGCCAAAGGGAATATTCTAAAATAATTAAAATGTGCAAATCTAGGGTTATGAGAAGAATATTGAATTGTTGCAAATCTATAGACTGTTGGAGGCTCAAATCAGTCGGAAAAAATCCCAAGAACCAAGGCCAAAATTATTAAATTTTTTTAGAGTGTACTGATAACTTTAAATTTTTGACCACAACCATGCCACTCCTATCTTGGCGTGACGAAGACCGTACCACTACATATTTGGTTATTGTGGAATTTTCCCAAATAAATTTGGACTATGATCTTTTGTTTTTGGGCTCCAAAAATCTCGCTCCTTTTTCTAGAATTCGTTGAATTGCCAAGAAAGTTATCTTCCTTCTTGAAACCGTAATCAGCTCACAACACCTGGCAAAACTTTAAAATAATGTTGTAGTCATTGAGGGGTCTATCTCAATCAGACCCTTGTTCTTATACAAGTTGGAAACCAACACTCAATGCAGTTCAACAACATTCTTGGATGCAAACCCTAATCTTTGTATGACTTTTCACTAGCATGAACAAATGAAAATGATGCAATATGAAGACTCTAAATCAAAATTTTGCTTTAATACTTCAATTTTTGCTCTTCAATAAACTCTAAACTTCTTATCACTCTTGGTCATCTTTTCTTGGAACTCTTATCACCTTCCTATATGCACTAACGTCCTTGTGTATTTATAGACTTGTCAAATTCAAATTAGGACCCTATTAGTGCTCTAGTCGACACACAAAAGGTGGAAAAGCTGACAAAAAGAAGCACAAAATTCCGGTGAACAAAAGGGAAGGGTCAAAGGACCCACAAGAAAACTGGACTAAGACCATTGTGGTATAGTCTTGGTCAACCAGGACCGTAATGCTACGGTCCTAGTCAAACCCAGAAAACAACAAAAAACAAAGGACAAAGCAAACTAGGGAGGAGAGAGGCAAAAAAGAAGAGGAAGCATGAGGAAATCTAGAAGGTAAACATGATGCAAATAAGTGTTTAAGTAGCAAAGGTAGTGATGTAAGGTGTAATAAGGGCACCTAATTATAGTTACAATGCTATGGTTGCTCTAGTTGAGTCCACTCCAATCCTGCGATATATCAATGATGGGATACATGCAATGCACCAACGAGACCCATAACATGAGAAGTGCCAATAAATCGTTTTTTAAGTGTAATATGTGCCCTAAGATGCTCATCACTTGCCATATCGTGTAGCAAGGGATGGTGCCTCATGAAAACATATGCCCAAAAGGAAACCAGAAAGTAAATAGCCGAAGTAATAATGTATGCATAACCGTTGTAAAGGAAATATACTTGCCTTGAATTACTTGTCCGTTGAAGAGATGCATGCACATGGCCTTTTTTCTTGTAGAAGGCACAACTGATACTGACTTTGTTATCAAAAGTTTCCTGAGGTAACCCAAATGATGCAAAACTATACATACTAAGGAATTGCTAGTGTACATATATGAGTCTAAGTGCAGCTATATGTAACTCAATAAGAGGATAAGATCTAAGTGATATGACCTCAAATGCAATGTTCTCTCCTTTTGATAGAAAATATGACTTATGTAGGATGCAAGATATAGCTCTCCAATAGGCTAGGATAGGTTCGGATTGTCAAAATGTGCAAGGCTAGGTTAGGATCGGATGACCTAAAAAGGAATGTAGGATGTCGATAATTGTTAAAGGTAGGCCTAGTTAGGGCAGGGTAGTAAAAATGACAACCTGACAATGAATGGTGAAAATGGTATTTAAACTTTGAAAAACCTGCATTCTGACTTTTACCCTTAGCATATTGACATGTGGTACAACTTTGCACAAACTTCTTCACATCTACACTTAGCGTTGGCCAATAGATTTCTCTTTCAGCTATTTCAATGTCTTGCCTACGCCAAAATGACCGGCCAAACCTCCACCATGCTTCTCCTCTATCAAGTTCTCCCTCACTGATCCTTGAGGTATACACAACCATGGTCCTTTGAACAATAATCCATTTTGCAAAAATAAATTCTGCCAGGGAGTTCTATCAATGCCGGTTGGGCTCGTGCACGCTGCCCATGCATATTTAAATTCCAAATCCACTTTATACAAGTCTTTCATGGAGTTAAATCCAATCATATCTATTCTCATTTCATTCCACAAAAGACATCTTCTACTCAATGCATCTGCAATTTTGTTTAATTTTCCACTTTTATGTTTCAAAAATAAATGAATAGCTTTGAAGAAATTTAACCCATTATATATGCTTTTGATTCATCTTACCTTGGCTGTTTATAAACTGCAATGCTTGATGATCCATGTACCAAAAAAATTCCTTTGGAAGAAAATAGTGCCTCTATTTCTTAAGAGCTTGCATAATTGCATAGAACTCTTGGAAACCGAATACTTCTGCTAGGCATCATTCAGCGTGTCACTGAAATATGCAGGTGGTCTGGCCTTTTGTCTTAAAACTGCACCTACCATTGTCCCTCTAGCATCACAATCAACTTGGAACACCTTGTTGAAATCAGGTAATTCTAACACTGGCTTTTTGGCTACCTCTTTCTTTCAAATTATGAAAATTATTCGTAGCTACAATCATTTATTAGAACTATTTTTTGTCACCTCTCATTGTTTTAGTGATGGGTGAACATATTTTGCTAAAGTTTTTAACGAACTTTTGTTAAAAAATAGTTAATCCATGAAAACTCCTTGCTTTAGACATGATCTTTGGTGATGGCCAACCCAAAATGGCTTTGACCTTTTCCGGATCCATCATCAATCTGTCATTTGAGACCACAAAACCCAAGTAAACCAATTCGGTCCTCATAAAATTGCCTTTTCAAGTTGACCAGCAATTTCTCTTTTTTCAATCTTTGGAACACTTGCCTCAAATGCATAAAAGTCTCATTTTTTGTCTTACTAAAAATCAAAATGTCATCCAAATAAACAATAACTAACTTACCAAGATATTGCTTTAGCACGTCATTCATGTGTCTCATGAATGTGCTAGGTGCATTTGTCAAACCAAATGGCATGACCAACCACATGTTTCTAAATGTGTTCTTCCATTCATCATCTTCCCCAATTCTGATTTGGCATTATCCATTCGTCAAATAAATCTTTGTGAAGTATATTGCTCCACTCAACAATCCATCAAGTCATCCATCTGAGGTAATGAAAATCTACATTTGATAGTTATCTTGTTTATGGCTCTAATATTTGTCTGTATATGCCATTCATCTTTCTTGGGTGCTAACATTGTTGTAACTACACATGGACTCAAAACTTTTATCAAACCCTTCTCCAACAACTCTTGCACTTGTCTCTTCACCTCTTCATTCTCCATGGATGTCAATCTATACGTTTCCTTGTTTGGCAAACTAGATCAGAGTATCAAATCTATGTGATGGCTAATACTCCTCTTTTGTGGCAACCTGTCTGAGAAAAATCTTTGGAAACAATCTCACCATATTCTCCCAAAAAATTCTTCACTTCACTTGGGAATTCACTCACCTTATCCGCTGTTCCAACTAGCATGGGTTTGGGAATGAAAGCAATGCATGCCTTCTATTTCCTTGCCTCTTTAAAAAATTGTTTTCCAGAAATAATCAGAATCTTAGGAATGTTGTTCACTTCTTATTTCTGGTCTTTCAATGGGCTCAATATATACTTCTTCTCATTCTTCACAATGGTGTAGATATTGGCTCTAGCACCAGATATGGCCGTCTTGTTAAATTTCCATGGTCTACCTAACAACACATGACACGCATCCATGAGCAAAATGTCAAATAAAACTTCATTTCTATATGACCCAATCTGAAATTTGACCACACATTGTTCATTCACCAAAATATGATATTCTTTTTGCAACAATGACACCTTATATGGATTTATATGGTTTATTCTTTTCAATCCAAACTTATCTACCATTTCATTTGACACCAAATTATCTGTGTTACCACTAGTAACAATGAATTTACAACACTTAACTCTGGATTTGCAAATGGTTAGGAAAAGATTCTTTCTTTGCACTGGTTCATCCTCCTTTGTAGGTTTTAGCAACATTCTCTTCATCATGAGAGCTTCTCCATGTTCTGGTTCTTTTGTGTGCTTGGGTGATGCAGTGGTCTCCTCATTTGCTTGTACAATATGAGCGTGGGCACTTATAAGCTCTACGACCAACTTCTCCACACCTAGAGCATGTACTTGAGAAACCGCTACCTTTTTCTCTACCATAGTAATCTCATCCTCTTGAAGGCTATGCTCTTCCTATTAGTGCATGATTGTGATTTTGAGAATTACTAGATTCTTTATTGCTGTTATTTTGTGCTTGTGGGCACTTATAAGCTCTACGACCAACTTCTCCACACCTAGAGCATGTACTTGAGAAACCTCTACCTTTTTCTCTACCATAGTAATCTCATCCTCTTGAAGGATATGCTCTTCCTATTAGTGCATGATTGTGATTTTGAGAATTACTAGTTTCTCCCTCGTGTATGTTGTTCTCTTCCAATATTTGCTTGACCTCTTTCTCTTGAAAATCTGCCTCTACCTCTTGCTGCATTTTATGGTTTCGTTGACAACATCTCGTCAGCCTTCAAAGGACATTGATAGGTTTCTTCTAAAGAACTCAACTTGATCATTCTATTGAAATACGGAGACCATTCACATACCTTGAGATCTTCTCTTCATCATTCTCTACATGATCTGCCCAAATTGTCATCTTATAGAACTCCTCCGTGAAGTCCTTAACACTAATGTCTTTTTGCCTCAAAATCCACAATGTCTTAAACAAACTCAACTAATAATCAGATGGTATAAACTTACTCTTCAACTTTTGTAGTCATTCTATCTCAAGTCTTGATTTTATCCTTACCTCTTTTGACCTTTTCTAGCTGCACATGATTCCACCATAAAGGATGCATGCCCTTTTAACTTTGTGCAGGCAAATACACTCTTTTGGGGTCCTCCATTTTGTCATAGTCAAATTTTTTCTCAAGCTCTGTGAGCAATCAATTAGATTTTCAGGACACAAGCTTCCTGAGTTGCTAGGAGTGTTTAAGTTTGGCATGCCTCGCTTTTTGGCAATGGCCTTCAAGAACCCATGCTCGGGTTCTTTGTTCAACTCTTCTAGATGAACTTCTGGGGCTTCTTCTTCTTCTTCACTCATGTCTGCAATAACTTGTCTACATTGTACAGTCTCCAAAGCATCCAATTGGGCTTGTATTCCTCTTAACATGTCTACCGAGTCTGCAACTCTTGGTGCTCATCCTCCTCTTTCACGAGGCACTCCTTTGTGTGCCATCTTGTACTCTTATAGCTATCAACTCAGCAATGTAGGACTCTTTACAACCTGCAACATACTCAACCTGACCCTGACAGACTCAACTATGGTGGACACAACCTGCTTTAATACCCAATGATGCAGTCGAGGTTAGGGGGCTAAGTGAATGGCTACCTTGTTACTGCATCCTTTACCCATCACTCTTCAAATGGACACACACACAATACATTCAAGAATAGAGACCAAGACCACAACTTTGTTTGATTAAGATGACAAAAATACAAAAGATAACACAAACTTCACTTGCCTTATTTCCAGAACAACTAAATGGAGAAGAAGACATTACAATTACAGTCCCTCAATGGGCTTGAAACAGTTCCTGCTACTCTGCTCTCTCTACAGGGACACCCTCTACCCTTTCCAAGTGAAGCTACTCCAAATCAAGTCTCTTCTCTGTCTTCTCAGCCCTTTGGAGTGTCTCTTCAAATTCCTTATTGGAAAATTCTCCAAACAGCAAAAACAATCATTCTGGGCCATTAATATGCGTATGCAACTGCCAAGGACGAAACCGACACTAAATGCTAACCGGTGGTTTCATCACTATTCAAGGAATGCTCAGACTGATCCCTGTTTGATGATTCAAACCTGCTCTTCTCCGATCCACGAGGCTTGTTGCAGTTCTGAAATATTCACGAGACACTGACATGACTCTCCCACATATGAAAAAAATAACCACATGGAAAAACACAAGACATACATATGCATCTTTTTGGTTGATGCAAGATTGTACATCAGACCCTGTATGCTGCTGCATCACACCAACAACATTAATGATAATTATAAGATGATTTGCTTTGATACTGTAGAAAAGACGGGTGAATCATGATTGTGTTGTTCTGAAACATAGATGGCTTGTGAATCATCTGGATTTGAGGTTGTCGGAACCAAATTCTGTGAATCGAGGACAAACTTGATCATGGCCGGAATCAAATTGATGCCCTTGGTTGTGGCCGGGAGCGTTGCCAAGTCTGCAGTTGATGTCTTTGATGTATCAACTGAACTCTGGTTCGAAGGGGTAGTCTCTGAAACCATCTATTCTGAACTTTGCTGCATAAATTTTGAAAGTCCAAAGATGGAAGATCCTTGTTGCAGAGGGGATGATGTTTGACCATATGAATTTAGTGGTTGAAAACTTTGTTGTTGCTTTAGCTGGTGGAGGGTGTATTTGTCTTTGGATAAGTTGTTTTCAAGGGTTTCATCAGTAGTTTTGACAGTTGCGACTAATGATTGTTCTTGAAAATTGCTAGGGGTAGAGTCATGATGAGTTTCAGGTTGTGCATATGTTTTATGGACAACTTGATTGCCTTGAGGTTCTATAGCTCGTCTTGCTTTGAGAAAATAATTTTATCTAATGCAGGTGATAGCTTCATGGTCAAAGCTTTTGGCAAGGGAAATTTTTATGGAAGTTAATAAAGATTTTATAGGCGTCGGTCAAATACAACTTTGTAGATACAAAAGGATTTACACAGCTGATTCTTGAAAACTTTAACAAAATACAGCATTGCAAGTACAACTTCAAAACCTTAAAATGCACCTTGTTGGCACACAACCAACATAAGCTGTTGGGATTATACCAATGGGGTGTTGGTTCTAAAGAATCAGAGATTTGGGGTTTTGAAAGAGGTAACAATATATTGGAGTTGTTAAGGTGGAGGAGTTTCTCCCGTAGGAAACGTAAGGTAGGAATTGGTTGTTTGATAGGATTATTGGATTCAAGAGCAAACATGCTGACATTAAGTTTTGTAGTTTTAGATTGAACATGTTTATTAGGCTTAATGCATTGTAGCAGTTGAAGCACGACCCTCATGGTTGTTAAGAGTTGGTAAGTTTAATTTAAAGTAATTGGGAGCAAGGGCATTGCAAGCCATGTTTTCAGTCATGGTTGTTAAGAGTTGTTAAGCTTAATTTAAAGTTATTGGGAGCAAGGGCATTGCAAGTCATGTTTTCAGTCATGTGAAATCCAATGTGCTCCATTGTAGGAAGTGTGTCTTTTTTTTTTTTGAAGTTTTAAATGGTGAAAAGCATGGTAAGCTCTATGGTTGATGGTTGAAGATTTAAGGGAAGCTAAGTTTGGGAAAACAAAGGAACTGTGAGCCAATGAGAGGAGGGTTCACATTGGGTTCACCAAAATGTTTACATTTAGAAAGGGACTCTACCAGATAAGCCAGTAATTCTGGTAAAGATAGAGGGCCTCTTAGTAAACAGTCATTGGGTAGTAGGAAGGTAGTGAGTGGGCAATCTGTGTTAGTAATAAAGAGTGATCGATACTTGTAATGAGGTAAATAAAGCAGTAAGAGGACTAATGAAATAACAAACTTGAACACGAGAGAGGGTAAAGGCGTGCTTACCTGCAGGGAACTTGTTCGTGCAAAGATCTTCCCCTTTGATTAGAGCATCAGTGTCATGAGGTTTGATGGCTAAGGGTGAAGCTTATAAGGGAAGAAGGAATGGGAAGAAGGAACCTAATAAGTCAAGTAGGTGCAGGTGCCTAAGTCGTTGATCTTGGCGTGCAGTAAATCCTCAACTCAAAGTTTTCAGTCCGTGTGCTGTGCTTTGGTGTTCCTCCGTTCAGGTCCCCATGTTCTTGCAGAGTAAATCTTTAAGTCTCCAATCCTTGTGCTGCGCATTGATCTTGATGTGCAGTAAATCCTCAACTCAAAGTCTTCAGTCCTTGTGCTGTGCCTAAGTGTTCCTCTGTTCATGTCCCCTCGTCCTTGTAGAGTAAATCCTTAAGTCTCCATTCCTTGTGCTGTGCCTAAGTGTTCCTCCAATCAACCTCCTTTGCCCTCGTAGGTGGTTTAGTTAGCCACTGTAGGTCTGCTGTAAATGCACAAGTAAAAGTAGATAAATTCGTGTTCCTGCAGAAATAGGCTTAGAATAAGGGTATATATACAAATGCGAAATCTCAAACCTATATTCATTCAGGCCAACGGCAGTTGCTGTGTTTGGTTGTGTCGGCTTGAATTATTGTAAAAGTAGCAATAAAGGACACTATTGTCCATGGCTGGTAGTGTTGGCCACAACTATCCATGGCCGATAGCATTCTGGGGACCTAAAATGGGCAAAGGAAGGAATGGAAGACAAATTGGGAGTGTGGTGGGGGGAGGGGCAGGTAGGGAGACAGGCAGGGTCTAAATGAGGGAATGTAGAAGGCAAACACGATGTAGATACTAAGTAGTAAAGGTAAGGATCTAAGGCGTACCAAGCACACCTAATCATGATTACGACGATGTAGGTGATGTAGCCGATCCCACCTCAATCTCATGATATATCAATGATGGGAGATGCAGTGCGCTAACAATCCCTGAAATGTGAAAAGTGTTAATAAAAAGTCTTTAGAGTGTGTAGACATTCTCAGCTTTAAGTTTTAACACCTAATGTTTACCTAAATGACCAGTCAAGGATATGACACAACCTGACAACTTTGGGAGGGGTACAATTACCAAATGTACTAATTGTGACAGTATAGGGTAAGGTGTTGCATATTTTGATGAAAAGGAAGGTGCTGGTTAATATGAGCTTTAAGATTAGTTGTAATTTAATTTATTACATAGTTTTGAAAAATAGTCAATTTCCTAATTGCTGACCTGTATCTAATACATATTTGCGTCAACTACTGATGTGTTTTGTATTTCCTAGTTTGTATTCCATGAGGCTTCATCTATATGATGTCCTTTACATTTAATAAAGTATATTGTGATAACTTGTTCATATATGTACTTTGTTTTATTATTTTCGTCCTTTTTAATTCTTATTAAGAGCATGTTACGTACTGTGTCCTTCTACCTACCTACACACATGAAAAATATGAAACCATTCCTACACATGAGAAGGTTACATTTTGCTTTTGTAAGAAGTGCAATGGAGTACCAAGTCTACATATCCCTTGAGAGATTAGGATTGCTTGCCCCCTTAACCTAAATTTATTGCACATAAATTACAATATAAAACTATTATAGTATGATAGCATCATCATCACAACAAACTGATACGGCTTCCAACCAAAAAGAGACATAAGTGGCAACTAATAAATAGACACCAATTGGTTTGAACATGTGCGTTCATGGAATGTCTTTATGCTAGTGAAGATTGTGTGGACAACAGATGGCAACAAACAACTAATATTGATATTGCAAACATAGCTATCCAGAGGAATCTCTAGTACACATAAGAAGCTCACCAATCCACTTATACATGGAAGGATCGATCTGCTAAAGACATCCATGCCTCTATTAAACATCAAATAAAGTTTCCACAATTTTCTCTCTACGAACACAAGTGGAAACTTTGTCAATTTTATATTTGTAAGATGAAGGGGTTTATGTATGCACTCCTCTTTTCGAAGGAGGCTGGGTTTACTTATTTTAGGTGACCTTTTTACACCATAATGGTGAGTAGTTATAAGTGTAAGAAATGTCTATGTGCTATCTAGCTTGGATTTATAACTATTAAGAACATGGAAATAAAATATGGTCATGAAAATATTTCCAATTCTGATGGATTTCTGACCCCTAACTTCATAGTTAGTATATATGTGTATGTGTGTGTGTCTATATATATATATATATATAGACGCACACACGTATACATAGATACATACAAGGCATCTTGATTCTTTTTTAAATAAGGACACATGAAATAATTCAAGTTATATCTTTGCTATTTTATGGACATCATCTTCCCAAGCCATGCAGGATGTTATTTCTAGAGGCATAACATTTTTCTCCTGAGACGAACTCCTTACATGTGTCTAATAGAAATATATGCTTGTGCAGCAAATTATGGACCCTAAACCATGTACATCTGGGTCTTGAATGCTATTTTTGATATTCCCTTGTATTTCTCCTTCTTGTACCTATTGATCTTTGTGTTTATCATTTCCATATATTACAGGTAATGCAAATTGCAATGAAAAAAAATTCTTTGATTGGTGACTAAATATATATCCCATTGTTTTTTTTGCAGAGCTTTGGTGGTTTCTGTGCAGTTACATATCTAAGCTTTGCACCACAAGGTCTGAAACATGTCCTTTTAACAGGAGGGATTCCACCCATTGATAATGGATGCACTGCAAATGATGTGTATAGATCATGCTACAAGCGTGTTCTAGTGCAGAACCAGAAGTACTATGAGCGATTTCCTGAAGACAAAGAAGTCATTGGTGAAGTGGTTCTTCACTTGGCAGAGTCTGAAGGAATGGGGGTGGGCGACGGTTTGACTGGCTAAGCATTTGCTGGTCTTTGAATAGCTGCTTACTTCATTCTTTTTTACTCGTAATAAGACTGTAATATAGTCTTTTGTTTATTTTAGGTACCTTTGCCATCTGGAGGCATATTGACCCCAAGGGGTCTACAGCTTCTTGGTCTTTCAGGTTTGGGTTCAAGTGGTGGTTTTGAACGGTTACATTATATGTAAGTGATCTCAGCTTTTATGGGTTTTTCAAATGAATATATAATTTCAGGAATCTGTGACCTGTTTCTATTCTTTCCATAGTTTTTAAGTTTTAACTATTGCCATTTACTAATCAGGTTTGAGAAGGCTTGGGATCCTATTCTGGTACCTGGAACTAAAAGGCAACTGAGCTATAATTTCAAAAGGGCGGCACGTGTTTTAATCTTTCTTTTTCTAATTTGTCCTCATTTTCTCAAAAATAATTCAGTACGATTAATTGATAGGAATAAGTATGAGCTGTTACAGTTATGGAAGAGATGATTGAAGGAAAGGCATTGCGATCAATGAGATTTAATGTAAATTATGAGAGTTTCAGTTGAGAGAATGGCAGAATAGTAGGGCTAAGACAGTACTAGAGGTGGGCAGTAAATAGAAGAAAAGAAACCAGATGGTACTGATAGAAGCACTGATCATTTGCAATGGAATGTTAACTTCCTCAAAAGTCCTTTATTCCTTGGCATTTGCACTCTCTTTGACATGCTCTTAGACCCACACATGTAATTCAGAGCACCTAAGAACTCATCCATCAGTGGGAAAATTTTCCCTTTGGCTGGGATAACAGGCTCTAATGCAATTAGGGATTCCTGCACTGATCTACCGTGCCTTCTAATTCAGTCTGGAAATCCTTCATATTCTAGTTTTTTATATCTTAATTTGCATAAGCACAAAATTAGATATATATGTTTTGTGTTGATGTGGGTGTAGTGACACACTTTTTTATTCTATGGCTCTTCAGTTTGAAAATTGGATAGGATTTGGTATGAACCCCCTTTATGCTGTGTTGCACGAGGTGATATATTGCCAGGTATATGCTTTTAATCCCTTTGTGACTGAATTATAGATTCAAGGTAATACATTGTCATTCCCACTGACCTGATTTGGCCATGACATCAATATGATCTATTTCCTTCTTTCTTTATATAGAATTTCATGTCAAGGTAGCAAAACATTATTAGAAGAGGGAGACAGAATAGTGTGAAAGTCAGTCTCACTGACTGTTATGAGGGGGTGGAGTTCGTTTTCTGACCACCTTTTTCCTATAAATTTCAGGGGGCTGCATCACAGTGGTCTGCTCATAAAATCAGAGATGAATTTGGGCATATATTTAATGCTGTGGAAGCTGCCAAAGAAGGCCAACCTGTCTTCTTCACCGGGGAGGTATCTTTTGTAACTCTGCCTATATGCTTAGACATATAAATAGAATCTTCATTTTATGTTTTTTCTTTGTTTTTTAATGTTTCTGTCTTACTGCACGCTCTGACGTTTTTCCTTATTTCTCTTGATTCTCTCCTCCCTCAAGGAATCCCACCATAAAGCATCATGCCTCTCGAGCTTTCTGCAATAAAATTTCACCCTCTTGGGGTCTTTGCTAGCTGCATAATCAAACTAATCTTGTAATTTGTTTATCCAATCTATAAAATTTTGTTCTTTAAGACTGCTGTTGTTTGGGATGTATTTTTTTGCTGAATTTTTGTCCTTCAGAAGCCTTACCAATTGAGTTGTTACATCAATATTTAAAATCTTGTCTTCACATTCCGAGTTTGTCTTTGTATATCTCTTTCCATTAAGCTTGTCCTCTAACTCTTCAATTCTCTCTATCAATGCGTGCAACTCTTTCATAACTACAGACCCTCCTCTTCATCTCATTTTTGCTTTATGACTTCAGTTTACTGTTTAACGTTCTGTGCATTGTTCTGGACATTCCTCAACAAGTTTCTCTAAGAGCCCAACCTTATCTATACTAAATGATGAAGATAGACTGCGGCAGATTGAGCACGCATGACTAAGATGAGCACAAAAAACAAATCCCTAATCTGAAAAGAAACCATAAGCAGGCAGCCAAAATTGCGATTAATTAAATTTAAAAGAATAAAATTCCAGAACCATGTACAAATCTAAATAGCGTATGTTCTTCACCTGCAACATGTTTTTTTCCCTGTTTCTGCTTCTTCTCTTGCGATTTTATTTCTTCTCTTTCTTGATTACCCTCTCTCCATTACCTACTATGCTGGAGTATGAATGTGCGGTGCTTGTGACCTTTGGAATTCCTTGGATTTAGTATTTAAGAGAGCCTTCTATGTAATCAGCAGCATACTTGGGACTGATCATGGTAATATTGATAGTTGCAAATGAACTTCGAGTGGGTTCTTATAGCTTTTTTTGCATCTTTTGAAACCTGTGCCTTTTGGGTAAAAAGTTATACATAAAACACTAAATATCCATGTCCTTCAATGGATTCTTTGACCTTTCTAAATCATGGGTCGCTCTTTATTTTATCTTATTAGGATCCTTTATTTTATCCTTATTAGGATGTGGTGGGCAACCCTTATTTCATCTTTATTATTAAAATCCTTCTTTCCTTCTTTTTGACTTAACCCCTGTTGTAATTTGACCGCTCTCTTGTTTACTTAGGTTTTGACTAATATAGCTTAAGACCATTTACATCATAAGATGAACTGCACGACATTGCAGTGTATCTGACAAGGGTGTTCTGATGGACATCACAGGCCCATGTTTTAAGGAAAATACCTGGTGAAACCTAGTGAGCAATGTTGGCCACCAATAAAATTTTAAAGTTTTCTAAGAAACCTAGAGAAAAGATTGTATTCAATATAAATCAGAAAATTAAACTGCACCATCAAATAATACATGTGCAGAGATTTCTGGCAATATATGATATTTCAGAGTGAAGGGTTCCACAGTCCATAATATAATTGATAAATGTAGTCTGGATAAAACATGCGTATCGAAATTTATTAGCTCAGTGTTTCAGTTTGCATCAATTGAAGAGAAAATTGATGGTTCAGTTGGTGCGATCCAAAATGTCTAGCTCATTAATTTTGATACATGGGTTCTATCCAGAATACATTTATCTCATATATGATATTTACCAATGTTCAGGAAAACTATGAAAAACTAATGATTATTTAAAAAATATATCATAGAATTTGAGGACAAAGTCAACACAAGGAGGGTTGGCTAATGATTCTGGATGATGATTGTCCCTTTGCAATTCTGCCATAAATGGATTTGAAAATATAGAAATGCAAGCATAGGTGTAATAGACCAAGAGGTATTGTTGTCACCAAATATTTCACCCTAGAGGAGGTTGTTCAAGCCTACTCTAAGATTTGGGCAACATTGGAATACATCTAGGTATGTGGGTTTATCTATAGGAGAAACAAACCTCTAGGTTTAAGGGCTAGCTCCTTGAATTTATCTTGAAGTGCTTGTCACCTATATTACTGATTGCTTGTGGCCCATGGGGAAAAGGGATAGAAGTATGCATAAAATAAAGCTAATCTAGGGGGGTGATACACCATGAAAATATCCACTATGTTATCATACTTCTCTCACTAAGAACAAGATCTACAAACTAATCTCAAAGTCCCAAGATGTTCTAACATAAGTGTTTCAATATAGAGGTGATATGCATGAGACCATTCAAGGTAAGTAGACCAAAGATCAGCTTGTTGAATGCAAGGACACTTGCACACTTGAAGGGAGCCTAACACACTAACAACACTCTATATGACCTGTTAGAATGAGAACTTCTTGCATAAGACATGAAAGGATAAGGAAAAGCAAGGACAAAATCACAAGACTCAACCATTCATCACTTTGCACACTCAAACAAGATGTTTATGAACTTAAAACCAGATTGCTTGTATTATTCAAAGGCAAAATAAGACATCAAACCAACAGGGCTTTGCCATACCAAATGTGGTATTAGTCTACAAGAGCCAAAATGGCTACTACTTATAGAATTGGAGAGAGAGGAGAAGAGAAAAAAGTCCAAGACTCACTAGAACATGTGCCAAGCTGAGAGGAGTTACATCTGCAAGAGAATGAAGTGTGAAACAGACCATGCAAGGTCTCATAAGACAAATGTCCTTCAAAGGCATGAAACTCCTGAAATGTGGCATAGGATTCTTCATCTACATGCCTAGAAACTGCCTTCATCATGTGACCCCCTTGGAACGCTCCATAGTAGACTAGGGATAAATGTCATGATTGCACTGAGAGGGAGGGGTTATAAACAAGCCCCAACATGCATTGGAGGTGTCCCTAATCATCAGGGTTCCTCTGGACATGAGTTATCATTGCATGCAGTCCAAATAACTCCTCTTTCACTCACCCTTCACTTTTGCATCAAAGAGGTCTTCAGTTTTCCAAGCCAGTCCATACAATGGAGTGCATTATACTTGTCAAGAACCCTCGTGGCCTTAGATTCCTCAGGCAGACCTTAAAAGGCCTCCTACTTGGAGTTTTCACCTTTTCATTTGCTTGTTCACTATGCCAGTTTGGACTGGCTGAGATGAACGCACTTGTAGAGACACTTGTGAGATTTTCTGATGCATGAAATGGACATGAGGGGTTAGTTCAGGTCCCAACTTATCTTCCAAAGTGAATTGCATCCTTTGAAACCGTTCCATACCTGCATAACACCAAAAACAGTCAAGAAAAGCCATTTTCCTCTCTGTCCGTTAAAGTAGGGTACAACTCAGGTTGAGGGGAAGGAGCCCTGGAGAATCCTCTGCAAGCTCCAATCATTTCCCAAGCCATTCTATGCCTCCTAGATGCTTCTCCTTCTTCATTTTCCCAATCGGGTCACTACCAAGGGTTTAGAGTGATTTTGCCCTCAAAGGATTGTTCATACAGGTTTGACGTTCAATTTGTGAACAAATTCCACAAAATCCTTGTTCAAGACCTTCAACATCTCCCAACTCCTTAGACTCCCATGCAAAGTGTCCATATAGTTGTGAGCATCTCAAGTTAGCTTCTCGAGCTTCTTCTCTTCATTCTGCATAAGCTTGAGTTGGTTTGAGGCCAAGAAATGGCTTTCGTGTGGTTTCCTATGCATCACAAAAGATTGAACACACCTTATGACTCCCCATGCAGGTGTTCCAGTGCTTGGGAATGTTTTTCTAGCTCTAGAAATGAAGTCATACCCCTCTAGGGCTCTAAGTCTAGACAAGGCCTAGTAGGCTTAGCCTGCATACTTATGGGTTTAGGCCACCCTGGCATGTTTCTAACTCCTGTGGAGCCTTATACATGATGGTTCATGTCCAACTCAGCTCTCAACATCTTCTTGCAAGGTCCCATCAACCCCTAGCTCACCCTTTCATCATTTTCTCTCTAAGCCTGCAGATTTTCACCTTGGGGAGTGCCCTCTGTTTGAGACAAAACAGAGGGCATTTTCCCTGTAGCTTCAGCAAAAATGAACATTTGAGGGGTTTCTCCAAGTTATGGGGATGTTCTGTACAAATTTTCATGGCTTGATCACATCAATTACCCCTTCAAATCTCATAAAACCCAAAGCAAACTTCTAAGGCGTTGACTGTGTGCATGTTTTGCAAGTATAGGCTGTAGGTTGTTCCTGAGAACCTTTCTATGCTTTCTTTTCATGTCATGAACATCATGAGAAGTTACAATCACTTGTGAGGAAGCTCTAACCATGCCTAATACTCATGTTTCATTGCCAACTCAAGGTGCCTTCATCTTCTCTTGACATGCTCAGTTACAGTCAACTGTGACTGTGTTGTCTTGCTTAGGGAGTGACACCTATAGGTGAACTTTGCCTATTAGACCTTGTTTTCATTGCCACAAGACCATTCTGGAGTTCTTAGGCCATTGTCCAACTCAATTGGACTTATATTCATCATGTTTGTGCTAGCTCATATCAAGACTGTCATGTATTAGCTCACTGTCAAACTACAGTCAACAATAGTTGACCACTAATGGAATAACAAAGGTCTTGTAGGTGAATATCCACTTTGAAAACCTCTGCTTAACCCCATAGGATTCATCTGAAGTCTTAGAACCAACTCAAATGGCAATTGCTTGTGTACGCAGGCTTAATATCAGCAAAGTTCTCTTAATGAGTTTATGAGTCACCTACAGTCAGGCTGTAGGTGACTTCTTTGAGCCTTGACACACCTGTAGGTGTTGATGGAGGATAATACTTTGCAATTCAACCCTTGTTGATGCTCTTTGAAACACCAATGTCCTTCTCAACTCAATAGGACCACTCAATCATGGATATATGCTCCTATCATGCTTCCTTGGGTTGTAAGTCACTTGGGAATTTAAGGTCCTGTAGAAAACATTAAATCTTTGCGGTGAACAAATTTATGAATTGGAAACCTTATAACATCCCCCTTACTTGTCCAACCTCCATATCCTTTTGCAAAGTGTCTCCCCTATATCATCAAAACTTGTCTAGGCTCCATGTTTGTTCCTCATATGGCAGCCTCAAAAGTGGCCAGGGCTTTGTTTTGGAGCTTTCAGGGAACTTGTCCCTGAACTGAGTTTCCGCATGTGGACACAACTCCTTATATCTGCTTGCCATGGTATGGTTTCAAACATGATTGACATGGTCTCTCCAATATCCTAAGACCTCAAGAAGGATCTCAAAACATGTTTTGAACATTATTTTGGAACAATCCCAAGTCTCTATCAGTGCCACCTGTAGGTGGACATTTCAGTGTGCAGGTAGTGAATGTGAATGGAGGTAGTGTGCATATGATATGACTTCATAACCAGTTTTACACTCTCTCAAAGCGTTCAAATGAGAGATTACAACATTGCAAGGCTTGACACAAGTTTCCACACCCCATTTCAACGTGACATTCTCTTGAGAGTGTTGATACAGTTGCAGGCAAGGCAGTGAATGTAGATATGGGTTATATGCATGGGATATGACCTCCTAGTTCATATTAAACCTTTTCACCTGAAGCACAACATATCACATTCCTCTGAAACCACTGCAGAGAAAGAAACCTTCTGCAAGTGTTGAAATCTGATTGCAACCTCACTGCAACATCAACTGTTTGGCCCATGAAATCAACTCCAAACATGCAAACCAAGATGGAAAACATGAAAGCAGGAATTCCACATCCTGTAGAAGCAATTTCAACAATTGGATTGAACGAACCTGGTCATACAAGAGGAAAACCTGCAGGATGTGGGGATTAGCTAACAAAACAAGATAGTCAGCTTGTTAAGAATGCTTCATAAAGTATAGGCAACCATTCTTCCAACTCCAAACATGAAAATGAAGCAGACCAAGTGTACTATCCACCACCAAGAGCATTTGACCTGGAAGCCCTCATGTTGGCCGTACTATCAAAAGACCTGTTGACCAATTTTGTATGCATAGTGGGGCAATGGAGAAGAGAAATAGTTTTCGCCTATTTTTGGCACTTCCAAAGCAGATCAAACGTGGAAATGGAGTCAGGGAAGCTGAAGGGTCATGCATATGCTTCTCCCATGTGCCATTCTTCCCCATACGCTGTACAACATTCAAAACTCATTTTTCGCTTGTTTTCTTGATTTTTAGTTAACACCTACAAGTTTTCATTTAGAAACTGACATATCTAACAAGGACTGACATGAGGGATGTTGAGAAGGAGTTTAGAACACTTGGCCACCTTTGAAAATCGTATGACCCCTAAGTGACACAAAATGACACAAGGACTAAATTTAACTATGACCAAGGCTAATATGACATTAAATCACATCAAATTAACTATGACACACCTTATAGCATGCTAATAGACCCCTATATCAATTTTTGGACTATCGGGGGTTGACTATTGTGACTTGTGGTGAAAATAGTGAACATGCATATCACGTGAAATGCATAAAAGATGCCATCTACACCCTATCCAATCAGTATAAGACTTAGGACTGCCTAACCTATCTTTTTATGTGTAAGTTCCAATGTTCCACACGTCTCAGGGACGAGGCTTTGGGAACGACAACAAAATTATGGATATTAGGATGTCAGGATGACACCTGTCTATTTTGGGGATGCCCTGTTGCTGTTTCACCCTCTTTGGGGTGTCATTCTGACCTATGGGAACGTATCCCCATGGAACCATGCATGTAATTTTGTGATAGGTTATATCCCAAGGTGTGTGTGTGTGACTAACTGGGAACATCATTGGGTCCAAACCATTTCTTGGAGGAACAAGCTCCAGTCCTAAACCTGTTATTACTCATGCATGTGTCCTCCAAGTTACAGGCTGCATTATTGTGGTGTGGTGATTTGAACTCGGGTCACTGTTTTTATGAATGCACCTATTTTACCATTGCTCCACAACCCTTTGGACCATATATATATTTTAATATAAGCTAGCAAAATAGGTATGCTACTGGTGCCCTTTTCTTGAAAAGCTTTGATCGTGAAGCATCATTGAAATCTTCAAACTGGTGATGAGAATCTTCTTTGTCTATCTAATTCTTTTGGAGCACATGATGATATGAACACATCATTGGAGCACATGTTGATCTAATACCTAGAATAGTGACTCATTAAATCAGGGTAAATCCATCCCAAATTGATCTTAAGAGCACTGAATTTGGATGCAAATCTCAAGAGAAAGTGCTTTGATGTTGATTCCATGCATCTCTTTGACAGCCAGGGACATGACTTTGTTTTTGAGAAAATTCAAGACTTTGTTGTCTTTCAAGACAATAGGAATAATGATTAACGGATTGTCTCCAAGGATGATGAGGATGAAGATAAACTGATTGTCCTCATTTTTGGTGTAGTATTAGACTTATTAGAACAATGACTCCTTTGTCCCTTGCAACAATGTTTTCTACATTGTCAATTGTATTTGTGGATATTTCTTTTTCAAGATATTGCAACGCAGTGACAATTTCCAATGATTTATCCTTCAAATGTGTGACTTCAATGAGTAAGCCTTTGTTATGATTATTGAAACAAGCCATTCTTTATTTATCTCAAAATCATATAATTTCATCCTTTGATTTTCACATTTTATTTAATTTTGTGGGGATAAGCATTTCTTTTGATGTTAGTGAAGATAGATACCACATATCGGAAGCAGACTTTATACGTTATCTCAAAAGTGTCAAGTAGTGCAAGAAGCTAGTCAGTTCCAGTAAGAAATTTGTGCTTTTGATGGTAAGAACATCCTTGTGGTTCAATTTTATACCACAACTTCTTCAATAGAAATGCAATAGTTGAGCAATGTATCATAGGAGTCTGAAGAGGGTGTTTGTGTCACCCATTGAAGTGGAGTATAAGATTGAATCAAAGCATTAATTGATGGACATACCAAAGTGGGGAATAGGATGATTGTGCATCTTCTCAGAATGTGTAATCCCAAGAAGCATCACACTTGGGATGAAAGTCTTCCATTCATTTAGCATAGCTACAACAAAGCTTTGCACAACTATATCGCACACAACCCTTTTTAGGCCTGCTTGGGTTTCCAGCCATTGGCATTCATTGATGTAGCATATTGTATGCCACCATCATCCACAACTCTTTCATCTCAAAAGGAAGTCGACAAAGCTGTCAAGTTCATCGAGCACATCCAGCTCATTCGGCAACAAGTCTAGACCATTCTGCAAAATGCTAATGCTAAATACAAGCAATGCCATGATCAACATCAAGCACCACACAACTTTCACGTTGGTGAGTGTGATGGCTTCATTTACAGAAAGAAAGACTCACATGACCCTAACCACAAGCTCTGTCCTCTTCGGTGTGGCTGCTACACTATTAATAAGCATGTTGGAGATAACACATTTAAGCTAAATCTGCCTTCCTATCTTGGTCTTCGTCTAGTCTTCAATGCAGAAATATTGTGCCATTACTTTCCACCTTTTTTGGATTCACCTGGCATTGGAGGCTCTTTAACAAGCAGAAATCAATCTTGATTACAACATTCCAGTAGAAATGGAGCTAGTCATTAATTCTATAGTCAAACGCACATGACATCAAGAGATCCCACTCTTATATATCTTCAAAGTAGGTCAAATTCCTTCTCAAGGGAAATGATTCATTGAAGTTTAAGTTGCTGACAACTTTCCACATCTTTCGCAACTTAACACAATGGGGGGCATTTCTTCTCAAGAAGGGGTGACCAATCCAATGGATCTAGAATCTTGAACGATTCATGATATAATGGAAGTGCTTTGCGCCATAATTTGATGACACCAGCAACTTTATGACCTTCTCAAGCACATGTGGTCATACCTAAAGTCCCAACTCTTCTGTGATCATGCAACATAGCCCTGACAACGTCAAACCCTGTTTTGTGCAGCTGTACAACAGCATTTCCAGAAAATGACAAAACATATAGTCTGAACAGTCATATGATGAGTGGTTGCATTGCTTGTGATGCCACAACCATCTCTTCATCTTCTACACTTGTATAATAATGTATTATACCTTTTCTTTATCAAGCATTGTAGATAGACTCTCGTAGCACACATCTGGCTCATGCATTCTCTCTCGTCTATCACACTTTGATTGTTAATCTAGCCTTCTGCCATTCATATTTGCTATAACACGTTTGAACATGTTTGAGTGCGTTGTCCCTCAAATCTTGTCTTGGGCACTGGATCATACAAGGAGAGCCATCCAAGCTTGGGTCTTTAGCATTAGCCATCTGCATGAGGGAAGCCTTTTGAGCAGGTCTAAGATTGCAAGGGACCACATTAAAACGCTCTTTTAAAGCTTGAGATCGCTTGGGTGTGAAGTCCCGAGCCTTAAACACTAGTCTATAATGGTCTACAAAGGCATTTGGAGATTTCAAGCAAGGTAGTAAGCTGACCATGCATAAACTTAGTGGGTTTAATTTGATCTGAAGAGCGCTTTGCATGAGGGGATTTAAAAAATTCATTAGAGGCTCCATCACCCACTTTGAGAAAATGAGGGTGGGCTCTTAATGGGTGCCTTTGGCAGCATGCAAGTCTACAAGTTTCATCGTGTGTTTGAAAGAAGCCACTAGAGCTTGTAACTGAGAGCTAAAAAGGTTGAGCTCAAGCTGAGATGGCATCCTAGCAAATTCATCAGCTACAACTTTATTAGCTCATTTATACACATGAGCAATTTGCTTTCCATAATGTCTAAAAAAGGAAGAGTTGCGAGCAATGGCCTCATCCTACCAATCAATCTTTCCAACTGTGCAAGAAGATCGAGGTGCAAAGTTCCAAACCCTAGCTATAAGCTTGAGGGTGTCCTCTTGCTAAAGGAATAATGCATTAATGAAAAATTGAGTGTGGGGCACTAGGGGTAGATTGGAACCCTAGATAATTTGAGAAACAATGGGAAAATGCTCAAAGGAAACAAGTTCAAAACAAACCACAACATGGGAGAAAGGGAATGATTAAAACTGAAAATATTTTGTTTTGATAGCAAAATGCAGTCCACGCTCTTCAAAATCCTACCATACCCTTGCTGAAAATCGCATCAGAAAACCTTGGTTAAGTTGACTCAAATTGACGGAAATGATTAGGGTCATAAAGACCCCAAAGTTTTTTGAGATAAACAAAGATTCATCTTACTTGATGGTATCAAACAGGGCAATATTTTATTTTGACAGCAAAATGCAGTTCACCCTCTTCAAAACCCTACCATGCCCTTGCCGGATATTGCATCAAATAGACCATGGTTAAGTTGACTCAAATCGGCGGCAATGGTTAGGGTCATAAAGCCCCCAATGGTTTTTGAGATAAACCAAGATTTACCTTGCTTGAGGCTCCAGCAAATGGGCCAGGCCCCTCTAGTGTTGTATGGAGACTCAATCATATTAAGTCCTTGTTTAAAGCCAATTTGTTTCAAACAAATCATATGCAAGCCACCACTAGAGCTTGCCACAATTTGAAGCTTCATTACTAGAACTCGTCATGATTTGAAGCTTCATTAGAGTATAAAGATTGACAAGCCCAAGAGATTAGCCTTCTATATTGAGAATAATCTAGAGAGATCTGTGGGTTGGACTTTGGCCCTAGGAAACAACCAAAGCTGAAAAAGTGTGGGAAACAAGAACTGCTATCCCTTTAGAATGCGAGATTGTGAATTGGATGCATCGGGACAAATGCAGCGAAGCATTGTTTGAGCCATAAAGTCACAAACTACTATTCTTGCAAGCATATGACATCAGGGGAACCAAGTTGTTGACAAGTCACTTTGACATGATACTTTGTAGAGGATTATGTCAACATACGTACATTCATTGAGATTAAATTCAACAAGTTTCCTCCATGGTGATTTTAACTCTTAACATTTGAGCTATTGGTTAAAATGGTGAAGTGGTTTCCAATCAATGCTTCCTAGGTTGGTTGTAAAAAATACCCAAAAGAAATAGGTCGTTGTTTTCCCTTGTCGAGAGTCAATTGGCACCCATCTAAGATTGGTTTTGTGAATGACATGTAGAGGAGGGACTTGAAGGAGGTATGGTAACAAAGTCCTATACATTCTCTTGCGACAATGGGATGTGATAATTATCAAAGGCTAGAGGATGAGACTGAGTATCTTGGCTTTGCTAGGCTGGAGGCACCAACACAACATGCTTATAAATGGGTTGAGATTTGGAGTTAGAGAACATTACGGGAGCCTTAGGGTTCTAGTAAGTGGCTAATGTTGGTTTTTCTTACCTACAATTTTGGTCCACCCTTCTTCCATATCTGCCTCTGGTCGTGTCTTTTGCATAGGCTTGGGCTTAGAACACACGATTAGAGGGTAGTCTTGATTCTTATGATTTGGAGATTGACACCGGAAGTAGGTGTTTGAAAAATTGGTGTAAAAATCTTAACTAGAGAATTGATCTTCACCGAGTTAGATGCCCAAACATTCTTTAAGGTCTTTATCAGTCCAACTCAATGCATGCTCTTTTATGTGGTTGAGTGAAGTTCAAATGATCAGGCTTATTACAAATAAGCTGACCCAAGCGTTTGAAAATGTTATCCAAAATAGCTCATAACAGTATTAGCAGGCCAGAGAACTCAACCCACATGGGTGATCTAAGCGAAGCTTGCTCGGACACAACAAAATCACGAGACCAATGGGATAACACAAGCTGGGTGGTATGCAGAAGACAACATCTGGATTTATTCAAAATAGTTTGAATATGTTGTGCATTAGCAACTGGATAAAACTATCATATTCCCTACCTCAGTTTGATACAATAGGGTTCCCAAGCATATTTAATCCAAGAGCCAAGGGTTTTTGTAGGAGGGATATGGCCTGCATAATAGGCAATTAAAGAATGAATTACTTACCATTTGCCTATAGTATCAATGGTGTCTGAGCAATTAAGTACATAAAAAATTGAGGAGAATTGTAGGCCTTACCTCGTTGTAAAACTTTGGGATGTATTTCCAGGCTCTTTGTTAGCGACATGCTATTCACATTCTACTATAATAGTTATATTAAGCATGATTTGAGCCATACTTAAAGGTTAAACTGCCCTAAGGGCGAGGCTTAAGGGAAATAAATGCGATTTTTGTGCAGTAATATCCTGCAAAAGGACTCCTGCCAAGGCATAAAGATAGCCAAAACAACAGAAAAGATACACTCATCAAAACCCTAGCAGAGCTCCTGCTCTCCTTTCCTTCACCTCTACCTCTCTTACGTGGTGAGCACCATTCTTCCTTTTGAATGCCTTGTAGGAAAAATAATAGATGAATTTGATTATTCATCAATTTTTAGCTCTCCCTTTTATATTGGATTAGTTTTGGAGGGTGATCCTGCCACAAGGCAACTCTTGATAACCTCTTAGTATGCTTTTGGTTGCTGAACGACAACTTCAAGAGTAGCTGGCTTCAAATCCTTGACATACCTTTAAGTGGACTCCTCCAGTTCATCAATCTACATAGCAACTAGATGTCAAGGGATGTATTTTCTACCAGTTGGTTGGTATTGCAGAATTCCTTCAGATTATATGCTACGGTACCTTGTTTCTTGTTCTTGAGGGCCAAGAAGTAGCCTTAATGGGTATAAGCCTCAAAGTTATGGTAGAATGCAGTCACAAATTGGTCCCAAGTGGTACATTAGGTTCGTTGCCCCCTTCCCACCCTAGTTTAATTGATTTCCACTAGTCAAACTGTAATTTGTGAAGATACAAAGTGGCAAATTATTTTTTTGGCCATAGGGTTTTATCAAAAAATATCTGACAGCTTTTCTTCACTAATAACTTAACTACAACCATCAAACTTAGGAATTAAAATATTTTCCACTAGCCTCTAATGTATGCAGTTCCCTCTTTGGTTCCCATGTTTGCACTGATTTTCAGGATCACCTCCTCACCTTTTAAAGTTTCCTGCCAAAGGGTTTTGCTCATTGCCATTATCCCTAGCCTTCCTCCTTCAACCTCAGGGTCGTTGCCGACCATAATGTTCACTAATTTTGTTTATCAAGTTTGCACTGATTTTCAGGATCACCTCCTCACCTTTTAAAGTTTCCTGCAAAAGGGTTTTGCTCATTGCCATTATCCCTAGCCTTCCTCCTTCAACCTCAGGGTCGTTGCCGACCATAATGTTCACTAATACTTCTGATTGGCAGCCTCCTCCCATCCATTAGCACAATCAATGTATGCAGAGATTGATTCATTTCTTTTATAATGCTCCCCTTATCCCCATCCAAGATGTTCCTTATGGCTTTTTGCGCATGAGTATCTAAGAACGAAGCCATTGTTGATGTTTGTGCACGACATTAAGAAAGTTGCTTTGATATCACTATTATGAGCCTAACTGTAAATTGCAATAGCTGGTGTATATCCTATAACAAGAACATCTGAAATTGAGCTGTAGAAACAAAAATCTGAATAATCACTGGATAAAATAAAAAAATGCAAAAGCATGACTTTTCTGAAAAATATAACTTTTTGGACAACACATAAAACAATACTTAGATTGCTTGAAAATTGAAAATAATCAAAACTGCAGTACTATTAAAATATTAGTTCATGCTGTATTTTGAAGAGACGAGAACTTTCCTGAGAAGGTATGGACCCCAACTTCTGCCAAAAAGTCTTCGACAGCAGTATGTTTGTTGCACTTATCGAAGACAGTCTTTGTAGGCTTGTGCACAAAAACATGATCACACGAAAAAATGCCCCTCACTAAAGCGTAAGAGCCTATTTATAGCTAATGTTCACACTCTAGCTTTTTTTGTCTTTTACATGTGGGTCAGCTAGGATTTACATAAAACATAGCTAACTAACAGAAATGTACAATTGACTGACACAAACATAAAATTATTAAAGATCCTCACAAAGTACCAATACCTAAACTGAAGTGGCTTATCTTCAGAAATTGTAAGAACTCCATCAGTTTTTTCTTCTATAAACACCATATCTTCAGGTAGAAACTTATCAAGGGGGGCTGGTTTCATTTTCTGTGTGTCACTTTGTTAGTAACCCTACTCTTATACAAGTTTTAACTTTTTTCTTTTCTTTTTGAGTGTGTTATTGTCATCCTCTTTTAAGTCTGGTACTTGCTAGATCCTTGATTGTTTCAGGGCCCTGGCTATTCCCGACCTTCTGATTTGTTTCCTACTTCCTACCTCTTTTTAGTGAACCTGGCCTATTTTGTGGGCTTAATATCAGAGGATAAAGATCATGTGTAGCACTACAATTCTTGGCTTTTTTTTCTATGGTTGAGAAGTTTTTGGAGTTTTCTTTGATAAATGATCTCCCTCTAGGGTTGCATTCATTCATTTATTCAAGATTTCACTCCTCCGCCTCATTCCCATAATAAATCGTTTAATCATACCTTCAAAAGGGCCAATGATGGCTCAGTGGAATGCATTCAGAAAAAAATGATTTCACAATCATGAAAATTAGATTATAAACAGTGAAAAAATTACAGCTATATTCATAATGCATCAAAGGAACATGGACACGAGAAAATACGGTATAGTAAACCATACAAAAAGTAATCAATGTCATACTACAAATGAGATACCAGGTGGAATAAATGCAGGGTGTCTCTGCTGTAGAAATTGATCTTAAATTTTTCCATAAAAGGTGACATTCTCTAAAATGGCTGGGCAAGTTTTTCTGTGAATGCTTCAGCAAGCTAGAAAGGTGTAACGGGAAATCTCCTTTGGATTGTAATTTGAGATCATTAAACAACCACCATACCTCCAAATGTCTAAGAGGCAGACTACTGACTTTCTAAGCATAGTTGTCCTCTTCCAAATTTCCAAATTTCTTACAGCAGTTTTGACAAGTATGAGCACTGCTCCAACATAGAAAGGTCTCAGTCATTTGTGATTTGATATGATGGATGGAGAAGGATTATGTGTATTTATGGTCTTCTTTTAGTGACGAGTCATCTTCTGGTCTATATTAATTTTTATTCCTCTAATCTTGTGCTACTCTCAGAGGGTAGCTTGGCTGTTGTCTTCAAAGGAGGCAATTGTTGTGGCTTCAAACCCGATGGTTCATTGAGTGGTGGCTAGGTTCAGAAGGGAGGCCTCCAACTGTTGTGATCCCTTTTCTGTTGATCAAAGATTTCATTTATTAAAATTTAAAATAGTTCATGAATTAAATGAGGATGAAATGATGGTTTTCTTGTAACTGGTGGGCCTGGCATAGAATACTTTTGGTTTTGCTGGAGGACCACAGTATCTATAGAGATAGGTTAGATTTATTTGTTTCACAATGGTAGAAATGACCTTGTTTCAGAGAAGTGAACATTGAATCGTATCAGCTAGACTGACTTTCGTCTTTATATCGATGAATATTTACTTAGTGCTTGACATAAACACTAAAATGGACATGGTAAGCAGTAACCCGGGTTTACACTCCTCATGGGGTCATTCCAAATGGTCTGCTAATACTTTTTGTTCAACATTTCTCAGCATTGTTTTTCCAATTCTGTAATTTTTTAAATAAATATAATAACTGTTTACATATAAAATAAAAATAAAAATAATGTGCATAACTAAAGTTGAACTTTTATAATCAATTTTCTAGTGAATGGTATTGCATAAAGAGTGTGCTCTGCATGCTTCTCATTGTAATGTTTGAAGCACAAATGGTTAGGATCATGGCTTTTCCTCAAGTCTGGACTGAATATGCACGAACATGGAACTTTGGTTCAATTACAAATTTTTTGTTAGCCGATAATAGCATTTATGTACTCTAAGACAGGAATCCCAAAATATAATGTCAATCTCTTCTTTCTCCAAGGACTAATGCACAAATAATTGAACGACTATACTACCCTAGCAGATGGTTTTCCCCTGGATGTTCGATGAGATTGGGGCTCTTCAGCCTTTGAAAGAGGCTGCTCATATTTTGGCTGAGAAGGAAGACTGGCCGCTGCTGTATGACATTGAAAGACTAAGGAAAAACCAGGTATGTTACATATTCTTGGATTTGATCAGATTATTGGGTAATTGAAATATTCCTTTACATTGAGAAGGCTACCACATGTGGAGTTTCACAGAATATATGTTCATGCCTAGTAATGAATGGTTTAATGATTATAAGGATTTGCTTTCTTTTCATGATTTCTGATTTAAATTCCTTGCATATTCAATTTACGGATTTTGAAAGAGTTTTCTTTCCAAAGCAACGATACTCCATTTCATTTATGCTTTCTTGTGTCTTCTGTTGAGGAAAATTCTTATAGACGTACCATAGCATAAATGCAATTTTCCAAGTAAAAATCTGAAGCACTGATGCAACCCTTATGCAGAGAGTTGCTATAAATTGTGAATCCAAAAAAAAGGCATGTGAATGCAAGCAATCAATGTGCTATTTGGTCAGAAGACATAGCTTAGTTATGCTATTTATATTTCTTAAAAACGTAGTTGCTCCTTGTCTCTATGAACTAGGTGGCAAAATAGCTTTGCTATCCCAAACTCTGCTGTGCACTTCAACTTGGATTGCCTCTCGTTTTACTTTCTATTGTAATTGGATGTATTCTCAAGTCCCATTGACCTGCTTTTGGTCATTCATGGACATTAATATAATTTCTTTCTTTCTTTCTCCAATCAACTTTGCATTTCCAAATCTATTTCTGATTCCTCTTTTGTATCGACCATCTCTCTGCTACTAACATTACCTATACCTGGGTTGATGTGTTAGCATCCCTTTCCTCTCCAGCAGTAACATTGCCAGCGGTTTTGGTGTGATGCCTTGTGGGTCCTCTCTAGCTTGTGGTTTTTATTCATGTATGTTAATTTACAAGCTATTTATAGTGGTATACCCCTAGGATTTTGTTCTACATTAGTAATCTCTCTCTCTCTTTCTATATATATATATATAGGAGGAGGCTATCTAAATGTGAAGAGCACTGGGGATTCAAATAAATGTAGCATATACTTAATCACAGGATCAAATGTCTTTTATCCTTAGCCATGATTGGCTCATTGTGCTTCCTAAAAAGGTTTTATTTCAACTAGCTTATAATTGGTACTTCATGGTAGTTAGTGTATCCGACCATGATCTGCGTGTCAGTTATGTTATGTACCAATCTGATGTTCTATATTTAGATTATATTTGGTGTTTTATTAATATAATATGATTACAATTTTAATTGGTTGGATGCTATTAATGGTTCTGTAGATGCATTTTCCTAAAGTTATTATTATTATCACTATATGCAGATCACATTTATTGTGCTGATCTTCTCTGTGCTGCACTTGCTTAAATTGAAGAAAGAAATTCGCTGACAGATGTTGACTAGAAGTGAGGTTAATGTTTTGATTATGGAGATGACGAAAACACATATTATTGTGTATAAGGCTACGAGAATAATGAAAAACTATCAAAATGTTCTATGAAATTGGCTAAGGAACTCAAACAGTCTACTTTAAACTTTTATCAAAGAATGCCTATTCTTCTGTTGAATGATTTCATATTTGTTTTTCCCTTTTTAAAGAAACTCATATTAGTTTAGAGAATAAGAAAAAAGTTAAATCAATGTAACAATTTTTTTATTTGAAAGAAGTTCAAATGCTGTATTAATAGAAAAAAGTAGCACAACAAAACTCAGCCACCAAAACGATCCAGCCGGTGTGTGCTATGTGCAATGCTTAATTAAACGTCTAATGAAAAAAATCTAAAACAGCAAAGCCAACTCGTATTGAGCTGAAAGCTAAACTATAGTGGCTATATAAAAAATCATCACAAACATGACCATATGGAGTTACACAGGGGATGTGGGAATAAAGAAAATATCAGCAATTAGAAGAAGAGGCCAGCAAATATAGTTTTGTCCACAATCACATTGGAGCCACAAAGCGCTGACCCCTTTCCTTATCTGAAGGCAAGAGATGGGCAGCTTCGACTTAGGTTTACGTTGCAGGGAAATGCCCCAGCCCCCCAGGTTTCTGCCCGGAAATGTTTCTGGTATGAAACACCACCGGAAATGCTCTGGAAATGCCCGGGCATGTGCTGGAAATGCCTGGAAACTTTCCAGATGTTTTTGGCATATTTCCAGGCATTTTTTTGGCATTTCCGATGGTCAAACTCTTTGACCAAATTAAAAAAAAGAAGAAAATAAAACATTAAAAAAAACCCTAATCTTCTAGAGTATACTATGTTAAACCTATATAAATCCAGTCAATGCAATGGCAAAACATGCACTCTCATCATAGCTGTTTTTTACAAGAGCAAGGAGGAATTTATGAGGCAGTCATTGCAACAAGGAGGAGTTTAGAGGCAGCCATTGCTGTTTTTACAAGAGCAAGGAGGAATTTAGCAGCAACTTGAAGAGGAATTTAGAAGCAAGGAGCAGCTTCAAGGGAGTTCTACAGAAGGGGTGGAGGGTGGAGCTAGTGGGAGTGGCATTCATGATTTGAGGACAATCGAGATGATTTATTCTAGATTATAATCATTTGAATATACATTTTGTCTTTGAAGTTTGACCCTAGGCTATAACACATGGTATGCCACATGATTCATGATCGTGTGAAATTTCAAAAATTCCAAATACTTTATCTTTGATGAATACTATATTTTTTTAAGTGTTTTATCTTTCATGGACTAAAAAAGAGTATTATGTATTGTTTTTATATGTATTTATATTTTTATAGTATATTGTACGGACGTTTTGATGACATTTCCAAAACAAAGTTTTTTGAAAATGTGTGTTTCCATGTTTTGGACCAGTTTCGATTTCATGGCAACAGACTTAGGTGATCGTTGGGTACTTTGTAGGCATTTGTGCATAATGAGGCTGTAGCTCCTTTTGAGCATGGTCCCAAGCTTGTCAAGGCATATTCGTTGATGATGTGGCAGCAAAAAAATTGTTATTCTCAGCCCCTGCTGCCAGCATGGCAAATGCATCAGCTACAATGTTTTATCTCCTCTCTTGACTGAGTGGATTACGAGTGAAAGTTTTCATCTTGTAGAGAGTGCTAGCAATGATAAATTTGAGTTGACAGTGTTGTGGGGAAACTTCATGACTGTTATGCTTTGAACTTTGCTGCCACTCCCTAATGATGATGTTGATGATCAGTTGGGAGTTTCCTTCAATGTTGAGATGAGCGATCTTGTGTTGGTGAGCTGTAACTACTCCTTTGTATAAAGCCCTCGTCTCAACATAGCTATTGGGTTGCTCTCCAATTTGCTAATTGTAACTACGGTAATCTTTCCTTTGTGGTTCCAGACGAACCCTCATATCTCCTCAGATCTAGGGTTGTCTTTAGAGGGCTCATCAAAATCCAAATGTAAAAAGGAGTTGGCAGTTCCCATTTGGGGATCCCCATAACATGGATCGATAGATATCTTTAATGAAAATGGATTCTCTAGGTCCTACAAATAACTAATTCTTCCATTGTTGAGGCCTTGAGATTAGTTGACATAGCATTTCCATGGTGGATTAAAATTATTAATTTGAGTTTTTTTTGGATTTGCTGACAAACCTGTTCGAAAGTCTTGCACCGAATTTGAAAATTCTTTAACTCCATGCCATCCAAATGTTCTAGCAGACAAAACTTGGTGTCATACTGTGACGATAATTTAAGAGGTCAGAAATGTCTTTCAAAGCTTTGAAGTGATAGGCTCTGGGTCTTCAGTGACAATTTATGATCTTTTTGTTGGAAGGGGTCTCCCATTATGCACTAGATGTAATGTCCCCTTTTTTGAAATTAGAATAATATTATTATTAAAATAAAAAGTATTTTTAAATACTTAAAAGTAAAATAATATTATGTCTTAGTTGCCAAAAAGTAACATGTCAACAATCTTTCTAAATTGATTTGTAATAAAGAAGGGGACTTCTCTAATTTGATGTAAGTGGGCCCTTAATTTAGTAAGTAATGGAATTAATTTTTGGAGAGAAAGGATGTAAACTACGTTGTTTAGATATGGGTACGGGTACGATTCAGGTATGTGGGTACGTCACTTTTCAAAAACCTTGATTTGGATACGTCGTGGGTACGTCTTTATATATATATATATATATGCATATTACTCAATTTTTTTGTAAAACACTTGAAAATAGTAAATACATAGTGTTTTTTCATTCATTGCTTCAAATTTCAAAATGTTCAAAGTATACATTGCAAAGACATTCGGGCTTTTCAAAATGCAAATGTAGAATAAATCATAGATTCATAATTCATCTAGATAGTCCTCATATTCATAATTAATAATTATGAATGTTACTCCCACTAGCTCCACTTGGACAACTCCCACTAGCTCCACTCTCCACCCCTGGTGTTGAATTCTCTTCATTGTCATCAACATCATCCACACCAAGTAATGAAACTTGGGCAAATGTAGATGTGGTGGCATCCAAGTCTATATTCTCTTGAAGGATATCCCAAAGTTTGTTAGGCCCTCGCATATAGTCCTCAGACTTGTGTGAAAGGAGGCGCAAATTGGAATGTACAAATACCAAATCCTCAGCGTTCTTGGATGCCAACTTGTTTCTTTTAGCAGAATGGATAAATCCATATGTACTCCAATTTCTCTCTGCTGAAGAATTACTAGCCACCTATCACAAAAAAAGGGTTGTTAATTGTTAGAATTTTTGAATTTAAAATTTGTAACAATGTAAAAAAAAATGTCAATAACTTAATAATTTTTTTTATTTAATTCAAATTGAATACTTGTGACAGAATCTTGATTGCAATAGGTCGTAGGTACTTGGCATCATGACCATGTACATACCACCACTTGATTGGAGACAAACTAGATTTGTCAAAAAGAGCTTCAATTTCTCTCATGCTGCCCTCTGAAGCTACAAACATGGCCATTTCGTTGCGGACCGCACTAGCTATAGATGGATCAGGAAAAAGCCTTCTGAATGCTTGCCTAGTTCCATTTGCAACCTCTACATCATCATATGGTGGTTGCCTATTGGGTAGCCGAAGTATTTCATTGCTATAATACTTCGGATTGAGAGCATAAGCAAGGAGATGTAATGGGGTGGTCATTTTATTCCACCTCTTCATGACCAACGTCTCGATTTCATTATAAAACATTTCTTCTGGGTCTTGCTGTTTATTTTGTATGATCTCTCTCATACTTTCAAGCATGGAATCAATCCCATCATAAACTTCTCCCATGCAAGCTGCATCTGTATCCGTAAATTGGATCATAGATAGAATAGGCTCTGTAAAACTGAGCACATATTCAATCTTGGTCCACCAGTTATCATCAAGGATCAATGCTTTGATCTTATTGGCTTTTTCAATACCAGTGGTGCTTGCTTGCCTCCACACACTCCAAACATTGCTTATCACCATACTGCTTAGTGCCTCTTTCACCTTCACAAGTCGTCTCAAGACGAGCCTGTGAGAGGCAAATCTAGTTTCAACAATCTACAAAAAAAAATAAGACTAAGTTTAATTGTCCAAACTGTAACGTTGATAAACAACTAGAATTAAATTATTAATTATTAAAAAGTTATAACTTCAAAAGTAAGACTAAGAATTTGTTCTCGAATTTCTTACTTTCAACAACTCCAACTTTGAGAATTTTCTGAAGATGGCCTGAGACATGTGATGATTTGTGACAAATGTTTGAATGTCACTGGCCTCTGCATAAATTTGCTCTATCCATTGAATTTTATCAATCTTTTGCAGCACTAAGTTGAGGGAGTGGACAACACAAGGTGTTCAAAATATGTGCTCGTATCTACCCTCTATAATCAACTCAGCTGCTCTGCAATTGTTTGCGTTGTCTGTGATGACTTGGACAACATATTGGGGGTCCACAGACTCAATAACTTCTATCAAAATGTTTGCAATGAATTGAGCATCTTTCACTTCGCCCTCACAATCCACTGCCTTCAAGAACATTGCCCCTTTAGGGCATACTGCAATAACATTGATCAAAGGCCTGTTTCGAGCATCTTTCCATCCATCTGAGATAATGGACACCCCTGAATCTTTCCACGAATTTCTAATTCGCTGCAAAGAAGTGTGAATATGTTCTACTTCTTTGGCCAAGAGTGTGGTGCGATTCTCATAGTTAGGGCTTTTGTAACCTTGTGGAGCTTCATTGACCGCTTTCAACATTTGTTGCCAATAAGGCAATCTCAAAACATTGAAGGGCAGCCCACATGCATAAATGCGTTTAGAAATCAACTCATTAGCAATGTTCCTCTGTGCGACATTGAAAGCTTTTTCCAATAGTCCTTTTGGTTTTTTTCGTGAAGTGGCATCTGCATCATCATCAGCTTCTGGTATTGCAACTGAATGAGCTCGAGTTTGACTTTCAATGAAAGGATGACTCGCCGCTACAGGTGTTATGGGTGGTCTCCCTGATCTACCTCTTTGGAGAGGTATTGTTTTAGAACGGTTTTTTGAAGCAACTGCTGCATCGGCTTCTTCTTGCTCTTTCATGAACTCAACTATTTTTGGCTTGGGAATTTTATCACACTTTTTGATACCTGATGGCCCAACCCCAGTCAAATGAGTTTTGACTCGAGTATATGATGATTTGAATGTGGAATGACAATCATTGCATATCCACACACGAGTCCCACCTCCAGCAATGATCTCAAGTATCGTCACATGTTTCCAAAGAGGGGAGGCAGGGTCATATTTCACTTGAAATGAAGTTTCAGCGTGGTTTGCTTCATCATGCCCTCCTGAAATTGAACGGGATGCCATAGATATCCTAATTATGAATTATCAAATTAGATTCTAGAACCAAGCAAAAATATACAAAATTAAAATTAATAACAACTAACTTTGTTTCTGATTCTCACGATCGCAATTACGCGTGAGAGAAGAGCATACGCAGAAGTTAGGGTTAGAAACATAAAAAATATACATCTGATTTTTTAAATATTTAAACTTGAAAAAATAAAAAATAAATGTAATGCAACTAACTCTGTTTCTGATTCTCAAGATCGCAATTACGCGCGAGAGAAGAGCATATGCAGAAATTAAGGTTAGAACTTAGAAACTTATATTTTTTAAAAATATACATTTGATAATGATTTTTTTAAATAATAAATATTTATGGAAAGTGAAACAAGAACAATAAAAATAAATAAATTTTAATAGATTACAAATTTTAACATTGTAGAAAATTTAAATTTAAAATTTAAAATAAATAAATAAATTTAAATTTTAAAATTTAAATTTATTTATTTATTTTAAATTTTAAATTTAAATTTTCTACAATGTTAAAATTTGTAATCTATTAAAATTTATAAAATTAAAAATATTAAAAATAAAATTTAAATACTACTTAAAGATATAGTAAACTGTAAATATAAAATACAATATAAATTATAATATTAAAAATGTAAAAACTAAATAGTATTTAATTTAAATTTTTAATATTATTTAAAATTTTAATATTATATTTTATTTTATTTTTAATAGTTATATTCTATTAAATGAAAAATTTAAAATTAATTTATTAAATGCTAAATACAAAATTAAAAAAATTAAAACTAAATAGTAAATACTAAATGAAAAAAAAAAATAACATACCTGGAAATTGCAAATGCAGTCCTCCCCGAAGGCGCGGCTTCACTTCACACTGTCTTCACCTGCAAACTGTCTTCTCCTCTTCACTGTCTTCACCTGCAAACTGTCTTCTCTTCACTGTCTTCACCTGCAAACTGCCGCTGCACTTGCAATCTGCGAAACGCAAACAATGGTCGCGACTTTTTTTTCGTGTGGTTTGAAGAAGGGACGTGCTTCTTTTATAGGGTTTTTTGCGTTTTTGCTTTTCGCGTTTAGGGTTTCTTAAGTTTTTAGGGTTTTTTTCGGTGCTTTTTTGATTTTTTTTTCGTTTTTCGCGACAGTCGCCGGAAATTTTCGGGGACGCCCCGGAGGCGCCCGCCGGCGTGCTGGACGTTTCCGGCACGCCGGCGGGTGCCTCCGGGGCGTCCTCGAAAATTTCCAGCGACTGTCGCGAAAAACTCAAAAAAAACGCGAAAAATTTCTGGCACATCGGCGGGTGCCTCCGGGACGCCTCCGGGCATCCCCAGGACGTCCTCGTGCCGGAGGTGCCTCCAAACAGGAGGCGTCGGGCCGAGGGGCGTACCACTGCAACATAGGATATAAAAGAAGGAAATGAGGTTCATTTTGGTTACCATGATTTTGAATTGAATTTTGAGTTTGAGCACGAAACGCTTGATTTTCTCCATTGAAGACGTCAACCTTCACTAGAAACTTGAAGATAAGGACAAAAACCCTTAATCTTCTTTTGGGCAGCCTTAAATCAGAGGTTGTATCAGGCATCATTGGTCATTTTGAGGTGTGTAAACACCAATTTTGGTTTCAGCATAGCAGAAGAAGCTTCAAGGTGGGTGGTGAACAGGTGTGGAGGGTTGGCGACTTGGTTGAAGAGCCCTAGAAGGGCAGCGAATGACCTAGGGTGGGCAGCGAGCCTCTTTGGAGGGCAGCGAACCCCCTCTTGGGTTGGATGTAGCACTTCCAAAGTTGATTTCCAGCCTAAGTGCTGTTTGAAGGACATAAGACATTTTTGGTATTTTTTATTATATTTTCCAGCTATATAATTGGGCTAAAAATTAGATTTGAAGGTGTTTGGTAAGCTGTAATTATTTTGGAAAATTTGTCTATTATTTAATGATGAAAATATTGCAATTTGTGCCCTAGTTTCATATTTCCAGAATTTTGATTTTTTTTTAGGGTTTGATATAAAAAAATCAGAAATTTCTATTGTTGGTGTTGGGTTTAATTTCCAGTTTTGTATAGTATGCCCAAAAGGAGACATTACACTAGATCTCTAGCAAAAGGACAAGTTTTGAATAATTGAGCTATTGTCTCTGATGTTTGGTGACAATTGGATTGTGGGGCGTATCTATCCTCTTTTTTCTTCGGAGATTATCAGCTGATAAGAATTTTCCTATCTGTGGCCAATCAAAGAAAACTTTGATTTTTGGCTAAGCCTTGAGAGGCCAAAGATGCCCCCATATTCTGTTGTTCAAGTGGTTTGTGTGCTGAAGCTGTTCATAGGCTGAGCTCACTTTGCACTCTCGTGATGGATGATCATTCCGTTCACACAGATCTCTTGCAGTGGTGATGTGTACATGTCTAATATTTAATTTATGAGTGAGGAGGCGAACTTGTTGAGGCAGTCGAACTTCAACATGGTTAAGGAGATTAACATTCCACAATTTTTTCTATTTTTTTAGAATTCGCAAGAATAGAGTTAAATGAAGAAGAGGAGATACTAGAAAGTGTAGAGAGTATGGGATAGGAAACCCTTATAGAAAATGTAGAAGAAGAGAAATTAGAGGAAGAAAAAGTGGAAGACATTGTGAAGGAGAACTGCAATTAGATCCCCCAACTGCATGCGAACAACATATCAAGGTGAACCACCAAAGAACCATTGTCATACCTCATGCTGCAATACACTATCAGAATGCAAGCAATATTGTACATCTATATTATTGGAATATTTGAGATGAGAAACTTGGGTTTAGAAGCTTGGTAGAGAGAGGTGAGAATAAGATTGTTCAATTATTTACCGCCAGAGATTTTTCGGCAGTCAGAATAAAGAGAGAAAACATGGCAGGATTACATACGATGCATGGAACATTTGGGGGACCAAGGTAGGATAGTGGAACATTTTGACGAAGAACTTGGAGGTAATTCTTTGAAATTAAGTAGAGATAAGGGAAAAATACATCCCAACCATTAGAAGCCCTGCAAAGAAAACATAGGAAAAGATGGTAGAGTCAGCCCTTAAAAGAAAACAAAGGAAAAGATGGCAGAGTCAAACAATGGGAACGATACTACTATAGGAGGGGGAAGTAAGAATAGGTATAATAACAATAATAATAGTAACAGCAATAACAATAGTTAGAATTCACTGCCATGCTACCCAATAATGCATATAAGGATGAAAATACCAATGTTTGGTAAAGAGCCAAGGGATGTGGTAGAGTGTCTATTTGTATTGGACTCATTGGAGGAATGATGGAATCACTAATCCAAGGATAAAACTATTTGTCTTAACTTTAAGAGATGAAACCATACCTTGGTATAATAAGTTTATGTTGGGACGCAAATTGACTTGGGAAAATTAGAAATGACATTAAAATATGATTGCCCTTACCCAAATATCCCTATATAGATTGTCGACAAAATGAGGGATTTAAAACAAGGAAATGGAGTGTCAAGGACTTTGATAGGAGATTCAAGACTATTGAAGGGAAGTTGGAGGAGCCATTAAACAAAAACAAGGAGAGTGGTTTGTATAAGGATTGAAACCATATATGAGATCATCAATGGATGAAAAGCTCTTCAACAAAACCTTCCAAGAAGCACTAGGATATGTTTCTTAAATAGATGCCCAATTGTGGAGAAGGGAGATACTAGAATGTTGGATGATTTGGAAAGAGTACAATACGAGTTGTAGTTATAGGGGTTAAAATAAGAATTCCTGATGGAAGGAGAAGCAAGTACAAGTCATTCAACGTCATCGGTGAAGATTGGACTCACTACTAGAGCAAGAGTGTGGTGTACAATTTTTTGCACATGAAGGATTTATAAACATGAATGTTGTAATGTCACCCTTTTTGGCATAGCTGGTTTTTAGACCGTTAGCTTGTTTTTTTTCCCACAAGACTAAGGGAAAGAAAGAAGGGGAATGATGAGGGGACCATTTAAAGAGCAAAGAGGTGAAAAGTTACTGAAGTATTCTAATTTTCAGTTGAGTTATGCAAAAAGTACTCTTGGTCTAATTTTCATTGAAGTAGGGGACCTTTATGGGTCATGGGAGCCTAACCCCTCAAAAATGAAATTTAAAAAGGTAAAATTGCTTATGATTCAAAAGTCACATCCTTTCAATTTGGGTGCCACCCCTGGGGATGATTATAAAGAGCAATTGAGGGTTCATTTGAAAGGTCATGTTTGGAATATTGAATTGTTGATCAAGTATGTCAAGCTTGTTTACCACTACTTGAGGACAAAAACCTTCAAATGTGCCAAGGGTTTGGAGATGGAAACCTCCATTCCTTCATCCAGGGCAACTCTATTCAAGGGCTGTAATTGTGTTTCAGATTTTCATGGTTGCATGCAATTAAACTTACAAAGGTGTTTTGGAACACCACCTTCATTTGATGATTGAGCAAACCCATTAGAGAGCTAGAAACTTCTAACTAGTAGGTCAAACAAAAGGAGCGAATCACTCTAGGGCATCAAGGAGACTTCCAAAGCTTGGCGACTCCCTTGTAGAGTTGGGTGAATGCCTTAGGGCATGCTTGGACTCGCTTCCGGTGGCAAAAATCAGGGCAAAGTCAATAATAATATTTTTAATATTATTATTATTATAATTTTTTGATCATTTGCAAGCTGAATTGAGTGAATTGAAGGGTTGGAAGAAGGGTAATTAATTTAGAAATTATTTTTATTAATTTACCTAGTGGAGCGATTCACTTAGGAGGATTTTTAGAGTGTTTTTGGGCTTTAATTTGGAGAAAATAATCATATATTATTTGTTTAATATTCTAGAATTTTTTTATAGTAATTCCCCAAGAGTGACGACTTGATTTGAGAAAACTTGGAGGCTTGTTGAAGGGTTAGATCAAGGATTTGATTTTCAGATTGGATTCTACATATTTTCCTAGTGTGGTGACTTGTTTGGATGGGCTAATTGGACTATTTGTAGCTCTATTGTGTTCATTGGAAGCACTATTAAATTGCAGGAATTTTGGCATAAATATTGGAGAGTTGTACAAGGGTTTCGAGGTAGTTTGAAAGGTGAAAATGCAGCTGTACTTGCATCATAAAATCAAAATTATTGCAAGGGAAATCCCAACCACATCGCCATTCCATCTTGCCACAAAAGAGGTATTTTATTCAAGTTTTACATCCAATAATTTTTGGGGTTATATTGGAGTGTTGTTGCTTGGAGATTGGTCATCTATTGCTGCTAGGGTTTGCTAGTTTTTAGGGCAGATTTTAGATTGTTTTCAGATTTACATAAGGGTTTGTTGGAAAACCCGAACTTTGCCTAATTGTCCCATTCGGGGACATTACAATTGTTCACACTCACATAGATGGAAGAGTAGCAACAGTAAGTGTAGAGACAAGAAAAGTACCAAAACCCTTAGCAAATATGAATATAAGGAACAAGGAAAATAGTGTATCGTAACCTAGTGGGTCCCTCCCATCCGTATTCCCCAAGCAACAATGCCTATAGCTACGATGACCTATGTGCAGAGACATTGGCTTGCACATGTAACAATGGCAACACTGGTTGCAATACTATCACAAATAGCTGCACTGACACAAGAGGAAGGAGGTAATAAAGAAGGGGATAGAGGAGGTTATAGAGGTGGTTATTACCACAATGGATATATAGGTGGGTGTGGAAGAGATTATGGATGAGTTAGAGGATACAATGAGAATCAAGATGGACATCCCACTTGCTACAGATGCAGGGAAAAAGGACATATAGCATGAAATTGCACAAGCGAATCTAGATAAGATAAGATAAGATAAATATATTAATATTCAACGAATGACCACCAAAGTAGGTCAAAGGGATTGCAGAGTACAAATGTACCAATACAAAGTAGGAAAACCTAGGGGTTTCCTAAAAAGAGCACATAGCAGAAATAAACAGAAGAAAAGCAGTACAAAGTAGACCTAACCCACGACCCCAAACACAACGGGGAGGTGGAGATGTACAAGAAGAGAAAGATTTAGTAGGAGAAAGATCTGGGAGAAGCAATGAGAAAGGTCCATCAAGGAGTAGACCCAACTCTCTTAACATCCAAGGTTGGCTGAGAAACTTAGAATAGAAGGATGACTGGAAGAAGAGGAGGTGAATGCCTGGGCCGCCAATTGTTCTATTGTCTGGAGAAGGTAGCACGTTGCAAAGACCTGGTTGACCTTGTCAGTCTCCTAGTACTAGAATTGGAATGGTTATGTTGATGAGATCTTGGGGAACTGTGGATGGTCCCTCGGGTTTGCACTGATTTGGAGTGTGAAGCCATGCTGATATCGACCTGGGGCTTAGTGCCCCTCCCCGATGGTAGCGTCGTAAAAAAGGAAGTGATCCACTGGGTAGGGTCTGGTCTAGTGGGGCCCTGAATAGCATGGTCATGAAGCCTAAGAGCCGCTTGCATGTATAAAGCCAAACATCTTTGGTCATCATATCTAAAGAAGTCAGTGAGAACCTAGGTTCCCTTGAAAAGGCAGTGGAACCTCCTCTTGATCACATAATAGATGGGGCAGCAAAAGATGAAGTGTTCTTCCGTCTTGACCTCTTGAACGCTGCATAACTGGCAGATCCTATTTGATCAATCCATTTGGTGGTCTGTCTCAATCTGAAGCCTATGAGAGCCCAATTGGAATTGGCCTAGGGGAATGCAAAGAACATGCATCCAATGGCGGAATGTATACTGAAGACGGACAATAAGCCCATCATGCAGTTCCAAGAAGTGCTTTGCATAAAAGGCCATCTTTGGGCATAACCCATCATGAGGGTTTACCCATGTGGTATGGATAAACTGCATATAAATATCCTCCCTAATGATCCTATTCAGTTCTTGTTTGGAAGGTAGAAGGTGGCTCGGTGCATCCAAGGAGTACCTAAATGGATGGAGACGGTCCATCCTAATGCCCACGGACTCTAAGAGATTTGAGACCCCTGTGTACAAACAACGAGCCCGATCCAAAGAGTCAGAAAGGGCAATAGTCCTTGAGGAACAAAAATCCAAGTACAAGTACTTGTCTCGCCCCCTCGCTGAGTTGGCGAAGCTTCGGATGCGATGAAAGAAAGAGATTAGATCAACCATAGTCTCCAACCTGAAGGGTTGGGCCCCAAACTCTGCAAGGATGATGTGTTGGGGGCCAGTCTGGTTGCACCTGATAATGTGACAGAGAAGAAGCGTTTGGACTCTCTTGGGTGAAGCCCAATTTGAATCAAGCAAAGAGGGCCCCCAAATCACAGAGCCATAGAGAACAGTGGGTCTGATAAGGGTGTCCATGAGGGACATCCTGGAAGAAATGTCCTGAAAGTGGTGTCGAAAACATTGTCTCTCAAGGAGGGCTAAAGATCCGTAGCCCTTATTGACTCGAGGCTAGAGAGTATATTTCAAACTAAAGCGGGGTCCAAAGAATTGCACTCCCAAGTAAATATGTGCTGGTGATCTCAACCTCCTCCCCCCTGAAGAAGAAATGGAGGTGTGAGGTCTTCAACCCGTTGAATAACATAACCTTGGTTTTACCCATGTTGGCTGTCATTTGCTGAAGATCACAGAATATAGAGCTGAGGCATCTAACAGTCTTTGCAACCCCTCAGGTGATGAGGCTAAGAGGACCACATCATCCGCAAACAATAGGATAGATATTAGAACTTGGTGGAGGCACCCATCAGTGCCCTGGATATGTTCGTGAAGAAAAGTCTCTAACTCATCAATGCATATCCCAAATAAAGTGGGGGACAGGTGGCAACCTTTATTAACCCTAATGGTACTCCTGATGAAATCAGATGTCCCATGAGCCATGTGGAGACGATTGAGGACTGTCTCGTATAGGCACGTGATGGTGGTCAGAAGGGTCTTGGATATGCCAGTGTCTCTGAGCCTCTAGAGTAGGCCCCCTCTTGGAACAGAGTCAAACGCTTTTCGAAAGTTTGCAAAGCAGTAATAGACTTTCGATGAGTGATGATGTGCCTCAATGATGGCCCAGAGAGTAAAGATATGATCAATGGTCTGATGAGTGGGTCGAAAACCTGCCTATCCCCTAGCTCTGAGGTGTCTCTGCTCCAACTCCCTTGAGAGCTGCATATTCTATAAAGAATTGATGCATATTCCTTCAATTGCTTGATGGGCGCTGAATATTGTAAAGGGAAGCAAGATGTGTTGTTGATGTTATTGCCAAAGTTTGCTAACCATTTAAGAAGAATATTGCGAGCATTTGAGTGTGTTTAGGGAAACCACAACAAACTACATTCTAGATCCCCTCTCTAGAGGAAGAGTGCAAAAAGTTGAGGCCGAGTCAAGCGACAATGGCGGTAGATGCTCAATATCTAGGAAGTTGAGGAAAAGTTCAAGAGGTTTATAAACATAATGAGATACCATCGAAGAGAATTTTGAAGAATTTAGCACTCAGTGCTGAAGAGGAGAACCAACAAACAAAGGAGCCACCAAGTCTCGCACTAATGACTAGAAGATGTATGAAGAGAAAATATGATAGAGGCAGATTTGTAGGCCCCTAGCACCTCAAAATTACCACGAGTAGAACCACAAAGATGTTATGTAGACATTCAAAAGTATAAGGATGTTGTGGAGGATACAAGCAAAATCATAACTACCCTTCAAAGTGGCCCAAAAAAGGGTATGACAGATTCTACATTTTTCTTTGAAGAAAATTAAAGGACCATAAAGAAATTTGTCAAGGTGCTAGACTCTCAAAACCTATTAGAGAAAAATAGAGAAATTTAACAAATATTGGAATAAGCAAGACAAAGGCAAGAGAGTGTAGAGAATAAATTGAACAAACAAAAAAGAAACAATAGAAAAAGAAAAAAGGTAGGTAGAACAAGTGGAGCATGAAATAAAAAAGCTATACTGATTGATGTGACAACTAATGGTTAAGAAATAAGGAAAGGGTTGTTGAGGAGACATTAATGTGCTACCAAGAGAAACTTGGGAGATGGTGGGGAGACCCACACTACACGAATCCAACTATGACACAACATTAGAAAATGGGATGCCTAGGTTGCCAAGAAGAGTTGTGGTAGGTGCAAAGGTTTATTTTATGGGAATCAAGAAAAAAATCTAATATTGAGGTAATAGATATCTGGGATCGTTAACCAACATACCTAGTATTGCTGAACTTTAGAATGATCTATGAATATAAACGGATTCTTGGACCTATAGACTTCAAAATCACAAGGGAGCCTTAGAACGGATTGATAGCACATCAACTTCTAGATTTAGCTGGACCAACTGACTAGACAAAAGAGGTTTGTGGGGATGACAATGATGGTGACAACGATAAGATTTGGAGTGTCTACAATGGAATAGCATTGAGACCTAACAATGATTATATCAAACCTGGCGATGAAGAAGTGAGTTTCCAGAGTGAATCCACATAATCTGAGAATCTAGAAGCAGTAGTGGAATCATGGATGTATGGAGACCACAAAACAAAGGAAAATAAGATTATACATATAAAAAGAAAGATCCCAACAACACTGATATTGTAGAGCCTTCGATGGTTCCACCAAATATTGCAGGGCCAACTACAAGAAGATTTTCCAAAATAGAGAAGGGGGCATGTAAAACTCCCCAAATATGTAGGACAAGGAGTTTTGGAGGATTACTTGAGGCAAATGAGGGGAATCTTCTTGGATGAAAAAATGAGGATATTAGTTTGAGATGACACTCACTATTATTGCAGCTAGATGGTGGGGTACCCACAAATATACAATAATCACATGCAAACAGTTGGAGTTGGTTGTAAAATTGTGGTTTGAGAAGAAAATTGTATGGTTTACATAAATAAAGAGGTTTAATGGGAAGACCATACCAAAAAACCACAGAGGAATGTTTGAGTTTGGAAAAGTAATGGAGAGACCGATCCCAAAACTTGAGTCCAATTCTTCTTTTGGATGCTAAGCTTCATGCCTAGAGCTTGGTATATGCCACAAGAACTATGAAGAGGAATCAATGATTGGGGGTAATTAGTGCAAGATTTCAGTTGCACCTTCTATTTTTGGGACCTAGACAAAAGAATTCATAAAACACTCAAGGCATTCTTAATTATAACACATAACAAGGCTGCAAAACAAATTTCTAAGTACAAAGAGGAGGAAGTTGGCATGGGAAACACTGACAAGTGGGAGCCTATTGGTCATGTAACAAGGCATAGGGAACGTAAAAAGTTACAAAAATGTAATAAAATGACCAAGGCCAAAAAGAGGTAGAGGAAGAAAATCCTAGACACTTGGACTTTGAAGTTGAGGAAGGAGACTCGAAACTGATAGAAACATGTGAGGAGAATAAGACAAAATACTTCATCAACCCTTTAAAGATTGGAGAAGAAAACATCGGTATTGCTGATGACCCTAAGATGGCTGAAACCGGTGATTGTTGGATTGAAGTAGAACTAAAGTAAATAGTAGAATTCTTCAGGTTATATGAATAATTGTTCACAAGGAGTTTCAAGAACTTGAAAAGCATGATAGAAGTAGCCAAGTAGGGAAAATGAAAATAGTGATAACATAATGCAAAAATTGTAACAAGGAGACCTTACGACCTAAACCCAAATTCTAAAGGTGAGTTGAAGTAGTAGTTAGATCTGGTGCTAGCGAGTGGATTTATATCACCAGTAGAAGGCGCAGGTTGTATTAGTCCAATGACAATCCAAAAGAAGAAAATTTGGGAGATAAGAATATGTGGACTTTAAAGAATTGAATAAACCATGCATTCATGATCCTTTTTCAATGCCATTTACAAAATAAGTATTGTAAACATTGGCAGGTGGGGAATTATATTCAATTCCTAATGGGTTTTCACGTTACCATTATGTAAAAATTGCAAAAGAAGATAGGCCAAAGACAATGTTTGCTACAAAATGAGGTTCATTTATGTGGAATGTGGTGCCATTTAGCTTGAACAATGAACCGGCTATATTCAGTAGGAACATGGTGAATTGTTTTGAGAGTTCATTCATGATTTTGGAGGTATGCATAGATGATTGGACGGTATATGGATTGTTGAAGGATTATTTGCAGCCATTGAACCTGATGTTCCATAGATCTAGACATTTGGGAATTCGACAGAATTCAAAGTAATGCATATTTGTGACATTGTTTGACTCATTACTTGGGGAATATTATACATAAAGGAGGATTGATGGTGGATCCCTTGAAGATTGCAATAATGCTAAGCCTTCCACCACCAAAGACCCGAAAGGATGTGAGAATTTTCTTCGGATATATTGGGTACTATAAGAAACTTGTTAGAAAATATGCTCAGGCGAGTAGTCTAATAGAGGAGCTAATGAGGAAACTTAAGTCTAACTGGAATAAGACATGTTAGGAGGCTTTTGAAAAAATTGAGGAATATGCTGGGAAAAGTACTGACTTTGATATTTGTAGAGTGGAAAAACGTGTTTCGTGCTTATGTAGATGCCTTAGGGATAGCCATAGGAGCGGTACTAGCATAGCCCATGGAGAGAAACATAGATCATCCAAAATATTTTGCAAGTAGAAAATTGGCAAATGTAGAAAATAACTATACCACTATAGAGAGGGAGGAGTTAGCAATGACATGCATTGTAGAAGTTCAAACACTATTTGTTGGCAACACCGTTTGGTTTCTCCACAAATGATGAACCTTTAAATTATTTGATCAATAGATTGGTAATTCAAGGGAGAATCTACAAATGGTTGATGTTATTCTAATTTAAGGGAGAATCTATAGATGGTTGATGTTATTCTAATCTTAGGAACAAGCTGAAGATAGTGGTAAAACTGGAATAAACAAATCAAGGATTTGTTGGAAATTATTACATAGTTATATAGTTTGGTTAATTATTTTAGATAGGTTTAATATAATTAAACTATCATAATTAGCTTGGTTAGTAGGTTGTTATTGGATTGTTATAAGCTTGTAACAACACCCATAGGACAGGGTTAGGGATTAGAAAGGGTGGAGGAATGAATGTGAGATTATAAATATATCTCCTAAATAATAGGACGTATAAAATTGTATAAATACCTCTTCAAGTTTAAATAATTTAATTAAGAAGAGTGTCTATTGTATTGTCTAATCTCTGAACAAATTTAATATTTGGTCATAAAGTAAGTGAGGGAAAGGAGAATACTGTTTGATGGAAGGAGGTTTGAAAATTTGATAATTGTCGAGGGGCAGCTTCACTATTGTTTTGCCCCAGTTGATGAAAAGTATTGTTTTTTAATTTGTCTCCAATTATAGTAATTAATCATTACTTTGTTTTTAATGAAATTTAAAATTTAGAGAGCGTTTGGTGTGTAGAAGGCATGTTTGCAAGGTATGCTAGTGTGTAAGCTTTAGTGCAGATCCAAAGATGAAGGGTCTGTGCATGATTGAGGCAAAGAAACAAAATTTAAAAAAATATATATACATCCTTTCAGGAAAAACAAATCAATTGTTGTTTGCTTTGTTTGAGAGCATGTATAGAGGCACCTAAAGAATTATTTCCAGATGGTTTTCTGATTGAATTGTATAAATGGTTTTACTAAATTAATAGCAGATTGATTGAAACCTTTAATGCAAAAGATCATATTTGTAGAACAAGGAGGATTTGTCCAGGGAGGGAAAATTTATGATGAGATTGTTTTGGCCCAAGAAGCTTTACATTCCATGAAAATGCAGAAATCTTCTTCCATGTTTATCAGATTGGATCTCTCAAAAGCTTATGATAGAGTAGACTGGATATTTTTATGTCAAGTTTTGAATCTGTTTGACTTTTCTCAAGATTAGATTATCTGGGTTCAAGCTTGCTTACAAACAGTATCCTATTCAATTATGGTTAATGGAAACCCCTCAAAGATTTTTGGTGCTTCCTGCGGAATTAGGCAAGGTGATCCGATTTCTCCATTCTTATTCATCATACTGGCTGACTGTTTAGGACGGCTGATGACTAAAGCAAGGAATGACAAAAAGATAGGAGGTGTAAAGTTGGCGAAGGGAGTAAGTCCTTTGACTCATTTACAATTTGTTGACAATTCTACACTTCTTGGAAAACCCATGTGTTTGGAATCTTCACATATGCAAAACAATCTTTAGATTTTTACAAGAGCCATTGGACAACTTATTAATCAAGACAAATCCAATATTATATTTTTCCATTGCTTTGAGAGTCAAGAAACTTTGATTTTTGATATATTTAATTTCAGAAGGGGCTCTCTTCCGATTATTTTTCTGGGAGTACCACATGTAGATACTCAATTGAAACACTGGAACTGGATATTAAACAAAGTGAAAATGAAAATACATAAATGGACAAGTTGATGGCTTTTTTCAGGAGGAAGAATGACTCTGGTTAAGCTAGCCTGTCAAGCCATGCCAATTTATATCTCATCTATTCTAAATATTCCAGTAGGGGTGTGGAAACAATTGGATGCTCTCTTTCAAAAATTCATTAGGAGTGGAGCTCAAGAGCACAGAAAATGGTCATTAGTTAAATGGGATATACTTTGCCATCCAAAATGCCATTTAAAAATTCATTTGGAGTGGAGCTCAGGAGCACAAAAAATGGTCATTAGTTAAATGGGATATACTTTGCCATCCAAAATCTGAAGGGGGTTTGGGATTTCGATCATGTTCAAAGCAGAACAAATCTTTAGTTGCTAAACTTTATTGGAGATTGTTAGAAAACTCCAATAATCTGTGGGCTGTAAATATTCAAGCCAAATATGCGCAAAACCACCCTCCTGAGAGAATAATCAGATTGGCTCTCCCATAAAGAGGTTCTCCTATTTTAGCAATTTTGAGAATAGGTGAAGCAATAATAAAGAGATATTTTTTTTGGATTGTTAGAGATGGTCAATCAACGAATTTTTTGACAGATTTTTGGGACGGTCACCCACCTATTATCACCTAGTTCCCTGATCTGAGATCTCTAATGGAAAATCTTCATAGTAAAGGATGGGATAAGATTGTTCATTACAGTCAACCATGTAAGTATCATTGGGAGGTTGGAAAATGATGGATTCCTTTTGAGAAATGGCCAATTTCATTGAAAATAGATCAAAAGAGGATAGTAGACTCTATCTTATAGGCTAGATCTTCTTCATGTTCTATAGGATCGGATATGATAGCATGGGGGACCAAATCTACAAGAAGTTATTCTGTTTCTGATAGATATGCATCTCAATGTAATATAAATACCCATCCTTTAAGGGATATATTTAAAAAATTATGGCAGCAAGAACTTTGGCCAAAAGTCAGCTTCTTTGTCTGGTTGTTGAGAAGAAGAATCCTAACAGGGGATCGATAATGAAAAGAGGATATGATGGTCCCTATAGATGTGCAATGTGCTTGGTTGATGAGGAAAGTATTAACCATTTATTTATGCAATGTCCCTTTGTGCAGCAAATGTGGCAAAATTTGGCATCCTTATTTTAGATCTCTTGGAATGGAATTCAAGCCTTAGAATAGCCTTTCAGACAACGGGTGAAGCAATTAACCAGTGACCAAAATTTGGAGTTAGTCCTATGGAATGGAATTCCACATCTTCTTTGGAATGTTTGGAAGGAACGAAATCAACAAATTTTCCAGCAGGAAACTAGGGCTTTCTCTTTTGTTTGAGAAGTAATCAAGAGGAATATTGTTGAATCAGTCAAGTACAAAATCAAAATTCCTCAAAACTTGTGTGCTCAATGGATTAATCTCACTACAAGGTTATCTATTAATCTAGACAGTCATCAAATGGGTAGTTTTAAAACAAGGAATAAATCTAAAGGTGAAGGTAAATGGATAACCCCTTCATGTGGCTTTGGGAAGCTGAATACTGATGGAACGTCTAGAGGAAATTCAGGGCAAGTAAGCATGGGTGGAATAGGTAGAGTATCGGATGGATTAGTGACATTTCTATTTTTTGAAAGACTGGGCTATGCAACAAATAATTTGGCAGAAATGAAGGCAGTTTTTAGAGGTTTACAAGAAGCAATTAAAGTTGGCTGGAATAAGATTCAAGTGTAATCTGATTCTTTAATAATTATTAACCAGTTATCCAATTCCTCTTTGTAGAAGAGCAAGAATTGGCAAATAACTAGAGAGCTGGACAAAATTCACTAGTTGAAAGTTAATTTTAAAGAGATATTTCACCCATGGTCCTTAACAACATAATAAAGTAGTTGATGCTTTAGACCATTGGGCTTTGGTTAATCATAATCTTGTGTGCTATGGTTCACCGCCTATATGGTGGCCAATTAAGATATAGGGAGATATTTAGCAGATTCTAGATCTTGATTGATTTCCTCTTTATGGCAGTTGTGAACAAATATGTTTCTTGTGCCATGACTTGGACTAATAGTTTTCATGCTTGGCATGGTAGAATTTTTATATTTGAATTGCTCTTTGAATTAATATAATTTTCCTTTACAAAAAAAAAAAAAAAAGTTTGTAAGAGACGCCTTGTATAAGAGAGGCATTCATCAAAGCATACAAGGAGAGGGTGCTAAAAGCCAGAGAAGAGAAATTGCAATAGAGGAGTGCTATTGTCTAGCAAAGAAAGAGTAAAGCAGGAATGGGCTGGTGAATTTGCAGCAATAAGAGCGTGAGATCCACAAGAAGCGCAACCTTAAAAAAAAAGAGTTTAAATTATATAATATTTCCATATATTTCACTCATCCACTACGATGAATATTTTTTATGAAAATTTGTCAGTAGGTACAAACTAATATTATGAAGCATCCCTTAAAAAGATTTGCTTCAGCTCCTATAGTTTCTTAGATTTAATTGTTTTTGTACTCTCGTAATGTAGTTTAGGCTCAAAATTATACTTGGAGGATTGTATTAATTCGTAACTTTTTATCTGGTAGGTGGATTTTGACAAAAACTTGTCATGTTGTGCAAAATTGTATTCTAAACCTTGTGGCAAAAGGGTTTTGCTTTACCCAATATAATTTGTACTATTTAATTATTTTTCATAAAAAGTGCATTAAAAATTGTCTATCAAAACCCGTAAGTTAAAACTTTTAGTATTGGGTGCATTGTTGGCAGTACTTGATACCTTTACAATTTATTTTAGGGGGTGAAATATATTCCCATGAAGGTGACAAGAATCGGGAAAAATGCTTCCATAACCATTAGAGAGCTTCATGTATCGATCCATAGTCTATAGGACCATCAAGATCGACCTTGTCGAGTGAGCCAAGTTCTAGAGGAGAATGGAGGACCATGGGAGTTTGGAGGATAATTACCAGTCTTGAGCTCACCACTAGCTTGGAGTTTGGTTTTTTGCATAAATAGCAATCCAAAGCTAAAAAGATTAAAGCTGAAGACAATGATCACCAATGAAGGTGATGATGGAGACTGTACTCCTGTTGCACACAAGATGAGATCAATACTGTTTGTTGAGGCCTAGTCTTGCCTAAGGAGCAGTTGAGGTGAGGCCTAGTCACACTTGAGGATGTAGTGTGGTCAATCTCACTATTGATGTTATCGTTGTCAAGTGAGGCCAAATCCTACCGAAGAACATAGTGAAGCCTATTCACATTGTTGTTTGTAGGTGAATATTTGAGTGTGTCCATTTTTGCATATTGTGTTATTATGGGCAATGAGCGTGTCCCTGTTCATATGATTCTTGTGAGGCTAATTCCCACAACAGTTTTTGTTGAATGGTAGAGTATGTCCCCATTCGTTTGTATCCCATTAAGGAGGTGTTGTGAGGCCATTCCCACAATTGATTGTAAGTATGTGAAATTGTGTATTTCCTTGTTCATATACAAGTATTTACTCTCCTAGACTTTGAACCTTCTTGTAATAAGGGGGGAATGTAAGGAATTATTATGCAATTTGTATATACATATACGTATACGTATACACACACACACACGCACATAGTTTGGTTAATTATTGTAGATAAGTTCAATATAATGAAACCTATCATAATTAGTTTGGCTGCTGTAAGGTTGTAACAACAACTGTAGAATAGAGTTAGGGATTTGAAACGATGGAGGAATGACTGGGATATGATGAGTATAAGTCCTTTATCCTAAATAATATGATATATACAACTGTATAAATACCTATATGAGTTTGAATACTTTTAACTAACCAAAGTGTTTTATTCGTGTGTATTGTATTGTTTAATCTCTTACCAAATTTAATATGACTATATTATATCAAGGTTTGATAATTAAGAGAATAAGGGGCCATTTGAGGATGACTTCCTTAGAGCTCATTTGTTTAGGATTAAAGTTGTATTGAAAGAAAAATACTCGTAATACATGTAATGTTGTTTATTCTAATAGAAGGCCATCTATATAAAATGGGCAAAAGAAGAGATCTTGAGAAAGGGAGTGTTGGAACTTGAAAGAGAGACCACATTGAGGAAGGCCATGAAGGAATTGTGGATGGACATAATCTAGGAGAAGCTCTCTTCAAGAAAGTAATGGTGGCAAGACTCTAGTGGCCAACTTTGTTTACTGATACATACTGATATGCAAGGAGTTGTGATGTTTTTCAAAGAGTGGGGAGGCCAATCAAAAGACATGAAATGCCTCTTAGATCTTTGTTGGCTTTGGCATAATTTGTGTGGTGGGCAGTTGAATTTATGTGCCCAATTAAGCTAGCAAAAACGAGGACACAAGCAAGTTTTATAATAATTGAAAGCAAGTATCTAATAAGATGGGTGGAAGCTATGCGGACAAGATATTGCACTCCAAATACAACTTCCAATCTTGTATGAAAATATCATCAATAGATTTGGATAACCCAAAAATATAACTAGTGGTCAATCCCAAAAATATAATAAGTGGTCAAGGGAAGCATTCAATGCTGAAATTATTAATGATACAAAATAACAAAATTACACCCTACAACTTGCAAGCAAGTGGTATTGCAATTGCATAAAAAAAAAAAAAAGTAAAGGTAGCACTCAAAAAAGTATGTGATGTGTGCTGTTGGAAGGAATGATTGGTATGATAAGATACCGATAATACTTTGGGTATACTGGACAACATGCAAAAGACTAAGCATTGTACTTTTTAATTGGCATACAAAATAGAAATAGTACTGTCTATAGGATATGTGATCTCAAGTTTGAGAATGGCGGTAAAAATGAAGATGATAAAAGAAGATTCGATAAGGGAAAAGCTTGTATAATTGATGAAACTCGATGATAAAAATATTCTTAGAAACATACAAAAACATGAGAAAAGGAGACAAAAAGCATGCCATGGTAGAAACATTAAAAAAAGAGTTTCTCCTAGGTGATTGAATGTTGCTATATGATAGCAAGTTCAAGTATCTTGGGAAATTGAAGATTTGGTGGTTGGGACCTAAGTCACAAGATTCACCAATTTTTTGGCTCGAAAATAAAAATTCTTTGATTTTTTCACATGTCAATAAAATTCGCCTAAAATCAACAAAAACATGAGTGGCAAAAAAAAGCTTCACCCAGACGTGTCTTTGTTGTACCCTATGTTGGATCGGTGTGTTTGTCTCTATTGTTTCTTGTGTTTGATGTGGTGGAGCAGCAAGGGTTGTTTGTGTTGTTTCCTGTGCGTGACGTGGTGGAGCAACGAGGGTTGTTTGTGTTGTTTCCTGTGCGTGATGTGGTGGAGCAGCAAGGGTTGCAACTGCAAACACAAATTGAGCCTTGGACGACATGAGCAGATACGAGGCAGGTTTGGACATGTAGGCAGGGTTGACGCGGGTGTGTCGACGGGCTCAACACTGGCAGGATTGATGATAGACAAAGCCCTACTCAATATCTTCAAGGTGACTTTGGTTCAACACTTCTAACGTTTGCCTTACTTTGGGCATAACCTTTGCATCCATCCGATTCTCATTTTCGAGTACCTATTATGCCGTGTATTTATTACATATTGCATACCTATTATGCTGATCTCAGCTCTTCAAGATTTGGGATTCTCATTTGTTATGTTTGTTTTAAATTATAATTTTTGCATTTTATTTTACATTTTAGATTTTAATTTTGTTTACAATTTATTATTTTAAATTTGGTTTTAATTTATTTGATGTTTTGTTTTTAACTTTTTATTATTTTAATTTTGTATTAATTTTCTTTATTTTTTAATTTATTATGTATTTTAAATTTTTTATAATTAAATTTTAAATATTTTTTATTCTTTATTTTAATTTTTATATGTTTCAAATTTAATGGCAATTTTTTCGATTTTTATCCGAACTCGAACTCGAACTTAACTTTATCCTCGTCGAACTAAAACTCGAATTCGAACCTTGTGACTTAGGTTGGGAGTTTACATTGTGGATCACATGTTTACAAATGCCACTATTAAGCTGAAATCCTTCAATGGGGGCTTAAGACAAGGAAATGTGAATGTCGCAAGCTTGAATCCCTATCACTCAACCTAGAAAATTGAAAAAGATAGGGAAAAAAAAAGAAAACGAAATAAAAAAAAATAAAGCAAAGACAAAAAATACAAAAATAAAAACAATCAAGCTGAAAACCTCTTGGGGTGGCTTGGTGGTAGCCAACATGTTGAAAACTAGAAAAACAATGGCTTGGTGAAGTAGAAGGATATAAACTTGAAAATTGTGTCTTCATGAGTTAAAGTGTATATACACTTTTTTTTTACCACGGAAGGACAAGGACTAGCAAGAATGAAGGCATGACTATGACCAAGTAAATTTACAAAATAGAATAGTTTGGTTTAAGGCTTGGAACGATATATTTTTCTAGTTTTGACCTTTTTTTCAAGCAAAGGCACTTTTTGACCTTATTGGCAAGTGCGGGTTCCTAGAAGCCCTGGAACGGGTTGACCCCAAAAGGGACTCTTGTTAAATTTCTGTCCTCTATCGTATGAAACAAGATTTGTAACTTGAAACTAAGTTTTACAAATAATTTTACCTTAAACCTGGCTTGGTAGCCATAATGGCCGTAGAGGAGCTTGAAGCTCCCAAATCATTGTTTTGACAACCGCAGGAGTTTGAGACCACCTAAAGACCTTTTGTCAATTTGGGTACTCGCAAATCAGGCCCACTCACCTTTGTATCATGTCAACATTTTGAAAATGAAATAAGTCTATCTGTGCAAAACTTGGAGGCTCCATTAGTGGCGGTTGCCAAGGGGTGAGGAAGGTGGAAAGGGATGACTATGGACAAGTCATTCTCCAACACTTCCTGCCTCTTTGCCAAATCTGAGTTTAAACCTGAAACGAGGGGTTAGCAACCTTTATGGGATCCCATAAGGATTCTTAGAGTTTTTACACCGCCCTGATTCGACGGTTGAGACTGATTAGATCCGATGGTGGAGATGGGTTTCTCCATCCTCAAGGGACTTAATTGAGATATTTTAAACCCATTTGGAGGTCATATGGGGACTATATGATTTTTGGTTGAACACTTTCCATGACTTTGTCTTAAGTCGAAAATAGATTTTAATTATGACTTAAGTGCTAACCGATCCTTGTGATTTTCTTGAATTGCTTGAAGATGTTTTTGAGTGCTGCAAAGAGTTAGATAGAATCATTCAAAACAGTGGTTGCTCGAACTCACCTCACCCTAGTCGAGTGTTCTTTGTAGTCCTTGGGGCTTGGGGCCCACTAGGTCAGCGTAGAAAGTGTTAGGCTTGTTGAGAGCTTGTAGGCCGTTTTGAGCGAGTGGGGCCGACATCGTTGCATAAACTACCATGCGGCCACATGAGCATCAGAATCTGTGATGTTTAGCCGTGTGCTTGTTACATCGCATTGCTTGTCTTGTGCCACATAGTTGGCCAACTGTTAGTAGTGCAGGTGAGTAAAATGTGCTTTGGACATTCAAACCAAAAAAGAAGAAGAAAGAGTTTGTATTTGTGTGTTTTCAACTTTTCAGTCATGTCAATTTTTTTGGGCATGACACAATTGAAAAAAATGGCATAGTTCGGTTATAGTTAGATGATGAAACAAATGATTGGGTGGAAGATGGGTTAAAACAAAATAAAATTCATAAAAGTGAGACAAAAGAAAAATAGCAAAAAATAGTAAAGTAAGAAAATATTCAAGAGCTTAGAAGGGGTATGTAGACATATGGGTGATACTTGCACAAGTGTTAGGAGCTGTAACCCAAACAAAAATTAATAATGAAAAAGAGGAGAACATAAAAGGAAGGAAACAGTATTATGTAGGTCATTGTGAAAAGTAAAAAAATGAGCTGTAAGAAAATTACTGAGTGTTGGGAGAGTAAAACAAGCTGCAAGTGGGCTAGGTTTAGATGAGTTACGAAAAGATAAAATTTGGCAACATAAGATTTGCTATTGCTCAGAATGACAGCCTGGCCAAATTGCCTTAAACAATGGTCCAAGCTGTCACCTTGAATGTCAGTTAGATTTTTTAAGGCTCGCACACTTTGGGCCTACCACAGCCTGAGGGGGCCTCCGTCGGAGGCCCTGTATGGGTATCCCAACTCTTCACAAGGGCCTGTCTTTCTCTCAAGATTTTAAGTGAAGCTCTGTAAAATTTCAGAAATGTAAAGATTGTTTACGAAGAATTAGAAAAAAATTATGTTGAAATTTTAGTATCACATTTGGTCGGTGCTCTTAATCCATTGGACATTGATCAATAATTCCATTAATACACAATACAAAAAAGCATAATAGAATACTAGAAAGAGCCCAATTTTACTAATCAAATGCTAGAAAAGACGAAACCAAGAGTGTATAGGAGCATAATTCCAAAACAAATGCAATCAAAAAGCAGATTGCGATTGTATTGAATGAGACTGAGTACATATAGCAAATGCATACAAAGTAGTCTTAACAGGTCCTCAAATTACATTGAAGGCATGTGAAAAAATAATCTCTATCACAAGCTTCCTACTCTTCTTGGCTTTGCCAAAATTATTTAGACTATCCTTTGGATTGGATTGTGTCTCTGGATTTGACCTGGAAATGGACACAACAGATATGGGTGAGATGAATGCATAGAATTGAGAGGAGACAAACATGGAAGAAGAATGAATACTAAGGAAAAATTAGTTACCGACCAATATGACTCAATTGTATAGCACAACAATCATTTATAGCTTGGGTTGTCTCCTCTTGCTGAAAAAGCTGAAGTTAAAATTCTTGCATATTTTCTGCATGGTTGGAAAAAGCTGGAGTTTTAAAGCATGCATACATTTTGTGTGGATGAAAAACCTTCAAAGAGTCTATTTTGAAACCCCAATTTTTCTTTTAAAAAATCTGGCAGTGGAGAATAATCATGCAATTAAGAAAATATTTCCAAGTTGGGCTCTTTAAAATAAGCAAATTATTATTATTATTTTTGATCGGTAAAGAGGGAACGTAAGATAAAGCAAAAAGAGAGAGACTGGACAATTACATAGGGTTCAACTCTAATATTGGCCCATAAGATTTAATTACAAGATTTTATATATATATATATATATATATATATATATACATATATATAGTAGCATCCCCATGGAGCCGTATGTAGTAGGGTGAGATACATAGGGACCCATGAAGATGGGCATGGAGGAATAGAAAGCAAAGGAGAGAATCTCCACGTAAACCAAAAACTCAGCATGTTTCAAACTTTTATTTGGCCTTAAGACCTTTGGAGCATAGTCACCAAGACTCTAGTAGACAAAAAACTTGTGACTCTGTGCCATGACTACATATTGCATAGAGCACAAAAAACTTGCATACAACTTGAGACACCAAAGCTGTAGGAAAGACCTTGGCCAGCCGAGAGAGTCCAATGTGATCAGCCAGGGTTGAGGAATGACCAACTTATGCCAAGTTGGGTGCGGGCTCATCACCCACCCCTTTCTTTGCCCCAACACCACATATGCCTTGCTAGAGAGCTGAAGACGGATGCTCACCCCACATTCCATCATCCCAAGTCTTCATAGGCAGCCTAACACGCACCCTAGGTTCCTCACAACATGCTTCTTCGGGGACTTGTGCATGGCTTTGAGTTGTTTCCTCACTAGGAAAGGGATGGAGCTAGAAACCGCCAGCAACCCTTCATGGTGAACCACTCTCAAATCCTTCATGCATTGAGTGAAGTCCTTGTAGTATGCATCCATAGCCTCCAGTTATTATGAACCACTCGAATCTCCACCCACAGGTCCTTAACTTAAACCTTTGTGGATGGCTCCTCCACCTCGGATGCTTCCTACAACCGACGAGTAACCGCCGGTTGGTCGGTTACCCGCCAGGAAAACTACTAGGCGAATAACCGCCACTCGAAACCGCGAAAACTGAAAAACTACCATTTTTTTTAACCGGCTAGTACTCTTCAGTTACTCACTGCTTACATTTAGATAACTAGACAATATATAAATAAAATAAACATTTAAGTGTAAGTTTATTATACTTCAAGTTATATTTTATTTATATACTTTTAGGATGTTTGAGAGTGGTTTCGAACCTCTAGGAGCTATAATGCAAATTCTAGGTTTTGGAGGATCCTATCATATTTCAGACTTAGCCATATTTCAGTGTTTCAAAATGTCAAGGAGACATCATAGGAGGGATTAAGGCTGCATGAAGGGATGTAGGTATGATAGAATAGTATGAGAGCATCTCTCTCAAAGTGCCACAAGTTGACCCCACCCCATTCCCTGTGCATAGATTAAAACTGATACAATGATACTAATGCAAGAATCTACAAGTAAAAATTATACGAATCTATATTTTTCTCGTCCCTACTCTCTGGGAAACTAAGGGAGATTGAGAAAGTCTAGTAATCTATGCATAGGGAATGGGGTGGGATCCACTTGTGGAACTTTGCGAGAGATGTTTTCATACTATTTTATCATACCTACATTCCTTCGTGCAGCTTTCATCCCTCCTATGACGTCTCCTTGAAATTTTGAAACACTGAAATATGTCTAAGTCTGAAACCTTGAAACCCTAGAATCTGACTAAGTCTAAAATATGATAGGATCCTTCAAAACCTAGAATTTGCATTATAGCTCCTAGAGGTTCGAAACCACTCTCAAACATCTTGAAACTATATAAATAAAATAAACATTTAAGTATAAGAAACTAGATGTCCCTATCTAAATGTAAACTTAAATGCTTATTTTATTTATATATTGTCTACTTCGGACGAATTTCAAGTATTTTTTGCCTTTTTCGGTTATTCCCGGTTATTCAACCAGTCCTTTCGAATAACCGTCAGTCACCCAAAATCCCCCCCTGGTAAGTACTCGCCGTTTATGGTTATGCTTCCTCTACTCCCAAGCCACCCTGCACATCTTGCTCTTCATGGAGAACTAGACCCGCCAATTTGATCTTATGCCACAATAGGTCCTTGAGAGTGCCCCTTGTCTACCCAATGTGTCTTCCCAACACCTTCTTTGTAGATCACACTACAGATCATAGCCAAGGCAAGGGAGTCACTGGCCTTGAAAATCTTTTTTAGTGGGTGATTGGAGACTGCACCCAATTGCAACCAGTCCCTACCACCATCATCCCCCATTGTTAGTAACACATGCCTTCATGCAGAGAGGAGAGGGCAAAGAGAGGAGTGCCATGGGGAGATGGGGGAGAGGAGGAGAATGCGGGTGAAGGAGAGCTCAACACTGTATTAAACCCTGTCGGTGACTTGACTTTGCACGGTGCAATCTTAATTGCATTATTCCCTTTGCCACCCCTTGACATCATGGCATCTCAACACCTATGCAGCCAAATTATTTCAAGTGAGAGGAGTGACGCTGATTAAAAAATCAAAGAAGGTTAAACTTTCAATTTGATAAAAACAGTTAATACTTAGATAGCAAGGCTATCTAGTGTTAGCACTTACTGAAGGTGAGGCCCATCATTTCATTGTGCACTTTGCATAGAAGAAATTGGGGCTGAGTCAGGCCTCGCAATAGCCAGCAAGTCCACTGGGTGATTGCACTCCTTGAAGTAGTGATCGAAGGAGAGGAGGGAAAAAGGATTTGGTTAGATCCCTAGTCTCATAAAGAATGTCGTCCAGTTTCTTATTCAGCGTTTTTCCTTCATAGCATGAATCATCACCATAGTCGAAAAGGTTCAGGTGGCCCTTTTCCAAAGCTAGTTTTAGTCCTTCAACCAATGCAATAGTCTTGTCTTCAATATTAGTAGCTCTAGGAAGGAAGATAGAACATCCCCATATAAAAAGACTGTTGGGATCCCTTAGAAGGCAGCCAACACCAGCCACATCTGAGTTCCCCTTTGAGGCCCCGTCAAAATTTCAATTTGCCCAGTCCTCGAGGGGGAGAGAAGGCCACTTTGAAAATTTTGTCAGTTCCAATGAAGCACTCACCCCATTAATGGAAAAAATAAGCAAATTACTAATCTCCACCCATGTGTGCTTTATTTCCATCTTTTCCTCCTTTTGCCCTTGCTCAAAATATGTATACTTTTTAAAATAATTAATTTTGACCACTCGCCCTAAAACAATATTCTATTTATTTTATGAATGTCTAAAAATAATCCCGGTGCATCTTTTTCTCATTTTTTATTTTTTTTAGATCAAACTGAACTCCACTTCTGCATAGATGCTTTCTTCTTTTATTTTCTACTTTGAACTTTAAAATATTAACTTATAGTAAATTTTTTATTTCTTTTGTTTTATTATTTTTAAATACCTGTATTTCCTTAATAATAGTTCATCTCCAAAATGATATTCCTTGCTAATGAAGCTTGCCTTTTTTTAGGATGAACACCCAAAAATAACCTTATTAATAAAATAGTCACTTTCATCTTTTTATCATTTGATGAATGATTTATTCATTTTTTGGCCACCTTGTAATGCTTTCAACATCATTGGTGGGTTCCAATTCTTTTAATCTATTGATCACTGACCATCGGCCAAAAAAAGTAAGCCAAGATACCAATGAGCCAATGAGCCAACAATTTTCATACTTAACCAATATTTTGATCTTTGGTTAGTCTCTTGGTCCATGGCTTAATCTGTTTCAAACCTGACAGCGATAATCCTATGGGCATACAACCTGACGCTTTCCATGCCTTGGTCATTTTGTCCTCTTGACTCCTTGTCAGCAAGTTACACTGGTGCACCATCGGGTTCTATGGAAAGACCGATGAGCATATGAGCCTACGAGCCGATAATTTTGTGGCAGCCAAATTTCTAATCCCCTCATTGGTTTACGAGAAAATAGGACTCACTCGCTGCATATCAATGCTCAGATGATCCATTTTATTAATCCTCTCTGCCTACAAATCTGTATAGCATCCTACAATAATTCAACATGAGTTTTTTCATAAGCATATCATGAAATATTTGATAATCTGCCCTTTCATTATACCCATAATGACAATACTATGTTGGCAGCCTTAAAACGCTGTGAGATGTATATCTATTGTCATCATTCCCTGGAATAAAAATCACTGACCAATTTTCCTCCATAAATCATTGGGGATGATAGACAGAAGGCATGTCATAGTTGCAACTCTGCACTATACAGAACCTTGAAAAATATCCATGAGACATATTGGAACATGTCAACATACTGGCAGCACCTGGGAAAAACGAGGCTTTGATTATGAACAAATAAAACTTGCTTTTCAACTCTTATGACACCACAAAATTCCCCCACAATCAAATCCATCAATGCCTTTCGGTTCCACCTTCTTGATATATCCTTCTTCCATATAAATCACTTAATAAAAGAGACTTCTTCTAATCTTCTTAGAAGGTAAACAAAATCATCAAATCCAACATGGGAATTGTGATACCCGGTGATCACTGCATACCTAAACAAATTTGAATCTTGAGAATCGATTCCAATTTTGAACCACGGACGAGTTCACAAACCATTGTTCATGGCTTGTCAGTCGTAGTACAAGGGGGTTACATCCAAATGATAACAAGACTATATTTTAGGATAAAAAATCTGCCAAAATGGTTGACATGCCACCTGTAGCCGAGGATACCCAAATAAAACAACTGAGGACACCTTCAAGTCATATAACCTAAATCCAACTGGTGCATTCTTGACCATCCCATATCATGTATCTCATTCAAGACATCTCTAGATATACATACTTTTGAAGCTAGAGGAGATCGATCATTGCAAGATGGATCCTGATGGTGGAAAGCTGTTAATGAAGTGGGAGGTGACAAACTATACTAGAAGCTAGAAGCTATGGTGATACTATACATGATCCTGGATGTATGGATTAATTATTCATACTTGAGCCATTATGAGAAACAAGCTAAAGCCATCCTGAGCAGGATATATCAGAACTTCTTGTAATTCAACAAGCTGTACTATGTTCTAAAAGAGTTGATTCATAGAATCACGAGACTGATGGATAAGGGAGAAGATCTGACAAAGTGGGCAAAGAAAGTGTCAAGCTGGAAAAAATTGCAAAACTAACTGGTACTAAAAAGAATTCAAGGGCATTCAAGGGGTCAAGGATGATAGGATAAAATATGCGACCAAAGGAATTGGGTGGAAAGTGTATTACAAGAAAGGAGAAGAGTCAATCGTTGCACAAGCCTTGCAGGTTGTATATGATATGGTTGAAAAGATTATAGATTATGACGTGTGTATGATGAGGCTCCAACAATTAACAGAGAGATTAATGCCGATTAAAGGTAACCACTCATTTTTCCATGGTTATGTAATTATGCTAATGTCTGTATTTTTTGGGGTTACTACCTACACATGAAAGAATTTTTTAGTGCAAGGAGGATAAGTCTATAGCAATGCAAGTTAAGAATTATGTTCATTCTCATACTGATGGAGCTATAAATTATTGGGTTTCATACATGGAAACAAAAGATCAGAGAGTTGTAGGTCACATTTCAGATGTAGCGGTACAAAAGTACAAGGACCAACACCTTTTTTATGCAGATATTGACAATTTATCTATCTTCCCATATACATCGAGGGTTGGGGCAATACCACCACTACTCTATGAGGTGTCTGATGAAATTCTGGATTTGGTAATCCAAGGGATTGAGACCAACCGGTAAGAGAGGGAGCAAGGGCACGGCTAAGATGGGATGACATGGAGCCTCGCCGGCATGGTCAAATTTGAATTTTGGAATTGGGCAATGATGATAAAGAAAGTGAGAGTACATGAGTTTCATCTACCGCTGCATCAGAGTTTTTTATGTATCAAGTGAAACATGTACTGTGGTATAGGAAAGGAGAAGGAACCCTCTTGAATGTAGGTAAAATCTCCCCCAGGGAGTTCTAGATTACAGACTCAAAGTCTGGGGGAGAATATAATGCAAGTCAAAGATGCAGTGTCTGAAGAGTTTGGGGTGAGAGGCTCACACACAAGCCAACTGCTAACAGAGGAGGATCTACTGTCAAAAGTGTTACCTCAATACACAAGGCATAGTGCAAGAAATAAATAAAATATTGGGGGACTATCACAAGTACAATATAATATACTGTAAGAAGGGAAGACATGCTTCCATAGGCCCATCGGTGGAGGAAGCAAGTGCGGTATTAGTACATATGAGTGGAGCAAAGAGGAAGGTGGGCCCATCTCAAAAACCTTCAGTAGCTAAAAAGGGAAGAGTGAAGCACTCTGTCAAGAAAGAGGTAACAAAACCATTCCCCTCATCTTCATCATCACCAACTGGAATTACTAGTCCATTAATGAATTACTCATCAGACTAAAGAGAAAGTCTAAAAGGCTGGGAGTTATTTTAAAAGAACCACCCTTGGAGAAGAGACTACCGCGATGGTTGAAAAGTCTGGTGGAGAGAATAACCCAGTAATAGGGGTCGAAGAAGATAAGAGGCTGAGGGATCCAAGAGTTTCTAGCGAATTCTGAAAAATCTTGGAGGAGTGAGAAAAGTAACTAAGAAGTACCAGGAGGTTGACAAAGTATGAAAGAAAGACGTGCTCAAGGTACTCTTGGAGTAGATTGAATCCCATGAGGCCTTCTATTCAGATACCTTGGAGATATTCTCCAATAAACTACAAGATACAGAGATTGAGCAAAGGAAAATCAAGGCCCAAAGGATGCAAGCAAAAAAATAACAAGAAAAGAAGTAGCAGAAAGAAGTGGTCGATGAGCTTTTCAAAGAACAAAAGCTGGACTAGACACAAGCTCAACAGGCTTACAATCAATAACAAGAAGAGCCGAGTTCTATGCCCTTCCTCAGATACAGTAAAGAAAGTTGTGAGTCAGAGAGGGATCAAGAAAAGGCCAAAAGAAGAGAAGAAATCACTAGCGAGAGTTTATTGAGAACCAAGAGGCAGCGACTTGAGCTAGAAAATCAAATGTAGGAGTTGAAGAAGGTTCATGCTAAAAACAGAGAAGATGCTGCAAAGGAGGCAGTAGAACTCAAAAGTTGAAAGAAAGCAGAACAAGAAGAGAAAAAGTGAGCAGCAATAGAAAGGAAAGCTGCCAAACAAAAGAAAAAAGAGCTGCAACAGAAACAAGAAGTAAGGGTGAGGAAAGAGAAAGAAGATGCTATAAAATTAGTGCATGAGCAAGTAGAGGAAAAGCTGGCCAAAGAATATCAAGAATGCCAGCAGAAACTGAAAGAAGAGAAGCGGTCGAAGAGACTAGCACAAGGAAAACTAGAAACAAAAAACAAGAAACAAAAGGAGGGTGTTGTTGTCGCTTAGCCAAAACAAAAAGAAAAGGAAGAACACTGAAGTAAATTGGCTCAAGAGGAGAGAGAGAAAAAGCATAGAGAAGATGAAGCTATTGAATTGAAAAAGAAAGAAAAAGATAAACAGAGTGCAGAATCAAGGGCAGAGGATAGAGCAGGAAAAGCTGAAACAATGCTAGGTTAGAAGGAAATAGGATGAGGATAAAGAGGAACGACAAAAAGCGCTAGAGGAAGAAATAAGCAGGAAAACGGGGCAAGATTCTACCACAGAGAAGAAGGATACATCAGTGCCTGGTGGTAAACCAAAAGTAATATTGATGGAACAAAAGCTGGAGGCACAATATCTTTTATCCCATAATGTATCAATCATGGGAGATATGAATGTAGGTGCCAAACCATTAGGAGCTTAGTAAAGCAAATCAGACAACACTAAGCCAACACCAAACACAATCTTCCAAGCATCCCACACTCTTTTAATCAGAGCTGAACCTGCAAGAATGAAAGTCTTAGCATTACCGATAATTCAACAAGGCTGAAAGAGGCATTTGATACCCTGAAAATGCTGAGAAGCATTGATGTGGTGGCAGAGCAGAATTTTTGATGGCACATCCCCCTCTGCTGCCCACACTATCGACTTTCCAGCAAGGTTAGCACCTTGGGCTTTAATTTTGGGGATTCCAACCCACCTTGATCCTCTGGTAAAATATGTATATCCCAATTCACAAAAGGAATCCCGTTCATCCTACCCTGCTTACCCCAAATAAAACTTCTAAGCGCATTCATTTCATATCTTAGTTTCAGTAGACCAAATCAGTGTGTTGCATTTAAAATCCTCAATTTTCAGTTATGAACATGTCCATTAATTGGCTTTGGAGGTTATTGAAAGGTTAGGAGAGATTGCAATTACTGATGCAAAACCATTGTCATTTTTTAAGATGCTAAAAGTGCTGATATTGAGGTCTTCTTGAATATGCTGATTTTCCTATGGAGTAGATAAAGATGAAAGAAATCAGGGTTGGGAATTGTATGAAACCATAGAAGGTAACTTGCCCTCTTATTTTCCAAGGTAAGTTTTTTTGGCATCTCTCTTTGGAATTCAATATAAGTTTATTGACATTTCTTTTCGGAGTTCATTTTGACTCCTTTTTTGAAATAAAATTGCATTAATAATTATTACAGGTGTGAAACTGGTTACATACAGATAATTTAAATAAGCTTTGCATGAACCAAAATCACCGAGAGCTAAAGATGTTTTGATATAGTCATTTCCTTTTACAACAAAAAAACTAGTATCTAGCATGGTTCTACAAACATTAAGGAGGTAAAGAGTAAAACTATTATCACTAGTATCATCAAAAGATGGATTAACCAAAACATAAGAGTGTCTGAGGAGGCCATCCAAACCCAAATAGTTTAGAAAGTTTGGCCAAAAAGTCAAATACATTAAAACCAAAAGCGTAAGAATCTGTGATATCACTCCCAAACGACCGACTAGAGTGTCTGAGGAGGCCATCCAAACCCAAATAGTTTAGAAAGTTTGGCCAAAAAGTCAAATACATTAAAACCAAAAGCGTAAGAATCTGTGATATCACTCCCAAACGACCGACTCTTATGACCCATGCTTTCCATTTTGACACACCCCAGGTTTGTAACTGGTTGTACTTTTGACTTTTGAGCCCCACTGACTTTCTTTGGTCATTTGTGGACATTAATAAAATTCGTTCTTTCTTAAGAGTGCCTTGGTTTTACAATGTATAAGATTTCAAAATGGCTACTAAAACAAATTTGCTTGTAACAATTATGAAAATGGGAAGGAACAAGAACTATTGATTCCCTCAAAGGACATCAGTTGTAGAGTACAACTAATGAGAATAATAGTGACTGGGGGACTAATATTCACCTAAATGTAATCCTAAGGACTAAAACCAGTTAAAAAGAGGAGGAAGTGCAAGGTGGTCTTCAGATAAGGAAAAAGCAGAATGGAATTCATTGATGGAACAGAAAGCCAAGACCTTACAGAAACTTTAGATCTGTAAAAGAGAAATTGTTGTATTTGGGTCTCATGAAGTGAACAATTTATCCATTGGTGATATAGTATTGGTAAGGTCAGTGAGCAGAATCCCATGAGAAACGTTGTTGGTAATCTTTAACACTTATATTGAATGAGATGTCATCTAGTCACAAAGTTCACAATGAATCATGCTTTTAGCTTATAAGTTTACAGTTTGCTCATAGCAGTGTTACTTTATATTGCTACAAAGGAAAAAGTAACCTCTGGTCCTCACTTTTGACTACAATTATTTTACAAGCTCCCCAATAGGAGGACAGTTTTAGGACATCTTTTGAATATAGTGGTTTATCATTATGAGAATAAGAGTGTGTTGTGCATACAAGTACCATTTTAGGTATCCGGTGTTTGAGCTTATTGATTTTCCTTGTGGGGTGTATGCCTCTGTCCTCTACATGAATGAAAAATGCACACATGTATTGATACCATATACATGGATAAAATCTCTACTCAAGCACCGAGGGTCCTCCCCCCAAAACCTGCACCATAAGGGAATGTGCTATCAAAGCACATATATAGGTGGAACCCATAGGGTCAATGCCACTTGATGACCATCAATACCTTATGAGGGCAGCTCACTTTGTTTATCCACACATCTGTTATATACAAATGTAGTGGCGTATTTGACCGTATCCATGGCCTCATAAATGTGAGCAATAGGTGTTCTTTCCCATCCACAAAGCATAAGATCTTAACCAATGTCTCTAAGATGGTATCATCTCCTCAGCTGTTCTCTGGAATATTTCATCTAATGCATCTTTCACAACATAAATGCCATCTGGATTCTTAGCATTGGTGTATTTTGTCTATTCATTGTTGACAAACATTTTTATTTACTCGGTATTAACAGACTTGTGATATCATTTTATGATTTTACCATGAACAAATCATAAACGATAGATCTTTAATTAATATTCTTGTTGACCAGGCTCTTAAATCAGAAAATCCACATTTATTATTAACTGTTGCCTCAACAACCTGTTAGTCTGTCAGCCCTCATAAAATTTGAAGTTTCATTCCCTTGGTGATGAGCAAAGTGGACCTAGAGTGAAGAGGATTAACATTTGGTTGTAAGTCCTGACATCAGCTGCTAGGACAGTGATGGCAGTGAGGTACATCTTTTACTTTGTTATGTAATATTTTCAAAAGGTAAGCCCATTTCAAATGGCACCAAATAGGTCAGTTGACAACCTATATAAATAATGCAAAAGTACCATAGAAGCATTCTAGTATCATAGTGTTCCCAACCGTCAACAGTCTATATTTATGCAACCTAGATCTATTGAAACAATAGATTTTTAATCATCATGAGGAATAACAATGACAGTTTGTTCTTCAGGGACGCCTTGAACAAGTTTACTTTATCATCTTCCTGCATATTTCTTGCGTCTGCAATCACTTAACTGTTGGCATTACCAGCTTGGGTATCAATGGCCATAGTCCCAGCCACTGTAACAAAATACCTTCAAATTGTAAAAACAACACATGTTTCCAGCTGTATATATAAACGTTCCTTTTCTGGCAGTGTGGGTCAATGTTGACCTCCTCTCACTCTAACCTTGATTGAATTCAATTTTTCTTAGACTTTTATCCCTAAAACAAATAACTCTATATTAATTTATTTGTATACTACATGCTTTGGGATAGTTGCTTGAAAAAAATTGCGTTTTTTTCTTTTCAATTTTTTTTTCCCTTAAATGCTTTTGTTCAAATGTATTTTACAGTTTTTTGAACCTCTTGTATTTTGGTTTTTTATAAGCATTGCTACTATGGTTCCAGCTGTTTGAAAGAATGGGGAAATCACGAGGGCTCTTATCATCAAGAGGAGTGAACCAATGACATTAATTTTTGAGCAGTGATACAAATACAGGGAAACCTTGCCATCATCTACATTCTTCAAAACAAAATTATTGCTGGACCCAACTCATAAATAATCTCAGAAACACCATGGCTACAAGTAGCATTGATAAAGTGGTCTGTCTCATTATGATCAGCACTTATGGGCACTCTTCGGAAGTTTGTTGCCATTATCTAATACTACATTACCTTGAACACAGACTCTTGGGACATCCTTACACAAACTAAGGTACTGACTTGTTAATTTGATTGACAAGGTCAGTGAAAGCTGGTATGCTTCACATACAAAAGGTGTACACCTGGGATTCCTGAAACTTTTAAAGTGGTTTCAGGTTTTGGATCATTTGTTACATGCTGATGGTTGGGCGTTCCCTAAATCTTATTAAGAACAGTTTTATTGTGGACTACAGTTGTGTTTTTGTTGCAAGAACTTGTTAGAGGTCATTCAAAAATGAAAATTACAACATATCAGTTTCACAAACAAAATTTTCCAGTTTCTATATTAGAACAATGTATGTTGTTCATTTATAGAGGACATTATTGATATTAAAATGGAATTAAAAAAAATCTTGCCAGTTTCATGGGAAGAAAATTATCTGCATGAAATAGCTAGAGTTGGACAGACATATATTGTAGCCTTATCCTTTTCTAGTGGCTAGTATTTTTAACCTCACTTGTCATTGGATGCTAGGTATGTTTGGTCTTTGTTCTTCTTTGCATGTAGCGACATTTTTTTTTATTGGTTGAGTGGAGTTTTACAGCAGATGCCACAAGCTTGGGATGCAAATTGGGGCCCACTTGTGGGGTGTGTTACGTACACATGTTTTTTGTCCTGCTTTATGGTGGCCACTACGAGGCAGGGAACAAGCCTGGTGTTTCCCAGGGCGAGATTTGAACTTGGGTTTACATCGTGGCAACACTAGAGCTTTACCACTGAGTCACGCCCACTGGGCTGTGCAGTGACCTTTGCTTCTATATATTTTAGTCTTTGTTTTCTTTGCATGTAGCATGACCTTTGCTTCTATAAAATGAAATGTTGCACTATGTGTGCTATATACAGTTGTTGAGTCTTAAGAAAAGGATGCATGCTTACAAGTATGCTCATTTGATTCTTGAATGATCACAATTTGGAGGCACATACCAAAAAATATCATGTGCATTACAGTTAGTGCTTGTACTCAAGTTGTGTGGTACACATCATACCTTGCCACAACACAAACGTATCATATACGTAGTAGAAGGGTCCTATAAACCTAGAGGCAAAGATGTTCAATCTTTGTATATAAATATATAAGGTTAAAATATTAAATTTCATCAATATCAATAAAAGTAAAAAGGGAACAAAAATGCCAGCAAGTTTAACTGTCAGGAACTTTGGATGGGGTTTATGTTTTAGGTCGGTGATTCATAATCATTTGAATAAGAGTATGGTTTGTTTATTTTGTATGTGAGCTGATTGTATTGATGCTAATTTTCACAATAAGTGAGCACTGGGTGAGCAGATAATGCATCCTTACATGAAGATAAATTGAAATCTAACAAACCTGCTTCAATGCTATGCAGGTACCTGTTGCAGCAGCTGTGTATTATGAGGATATGTATGTTAACTTCCATATTGCTGAATCTACAGCTGCACAGATTGCTGGTATTAGACTTTGGATAACAAATGAGTATATGCATTCTGGCCTTCGTGACAGCGGGAGTCAAGTATTTGAGTACTTAATGGGACTATTGAAAGGAAAGAAGCCCATCTTTTGACATCATTTCTCATCACAATTTGTTATTTTCAGAACCATCTAATTGTAATCAAGTCAAACAAACTAATATACGTGTTATGTTTTATATTAGGCTCACTTTTGCCTCTAAGAATCGTGACGTTGTAGACGTGGTTATTACTGTTATCCATTATATCAAGTTATAACAAATTTTGTTTATCATTTAGAGTCATACATGTATCGGCAAAGCTGTAATTATATTTTCTATGTAGTGTTGACATGTTTTTACAAGGCCATCTGATAATCGATTAGTTGACATGGAAATGTATTCGTCCTACATTTTAATGATTGTAATAAAAAACATTTTCCAACATTTTACAATTGCATTTATTTGGTATCTTGCTTATAAAATGTTGTTTATGCAAAATCTGGTACCTCGAACTATCTACTACATTGATAAGAAAAAACATGTACCATCCAATTAATATTAGATCATATTTGGGGCAACCCTTGATATGATTTTGAGTGAAGTAGTCGTTTATGGAGAAATTAAGAGAAATGAACTGTTACAAATGAGAAATTAACAGATACAAATAATTCTAGTGTAATCCTTGATGGAGAAATTAATAGATAATAATAAGTGTATGGGTTTTGATGATAAAATAAAATGAACTTGTGTAATGACACTGTAATTTTATAGAAAAAGTAGTTTTGCAAATGAAGTGCGTTGAACACTAATATGTATTATACATCATCTTGTAGGAAATACATTGGAAGGAGCATGTTGATTCTCAATGTTTTAGAGAAAAATACAAGGAATGTGATCATATGAATTGAAGTGTGTTGTTGGCAATATATTGTTTTAATCCTTAAAAATGATTTCAATTGGTTGCATGCAAGCCTTGTAAATGCAATTGGTTGCATGCAAGACCTGTAAATGCAATTGGTTGCATGCAAGCCTTGTAAATGCAATTGGTTGCATGCAAGACCTGTAAATGCAATTGGTTGCATGATACTCAGTAATTGTTGGGCCCAATGCATCATGGAGCTTAAAAGGACCCATTCTTTCGTTCTTTTTGTGATTTATTTATTGAGATGATCCTTAATTTGTGAAATTTAATTTTAAAAAGGATTCTTAATTTGTGAAATTTAATTTTAAAAACGATTTTTACTAGTTGTTTACTTTGTTTATTTGATTTAACATGGAAATCTAATGAAAAATTAAACCATTGAAAATTGATGTAGATCTACAAAATATATAGAATCTAAATGTGAAATATAATACTTTACATAATTTGAAATGAGTTATGAATGGTAAATTGATAAATAGACACACAAACCTAACTCAAACTGAACTTATGTTGATTACGTAGGTTTATGGTTGATAAAAATCTGTTGTAGTACTTTGTAAATCGTGTCGTAGCTGAAAATAGGATTTCAAATTGTAATGGAACAAGTTCACATTTAGGAGGATAGGCTCGCTCTGTTGATTGCGGCTGCGACCTAGTTGACTATACGATTGATTTTTCAGTGCGAGAGGGTCCCCTAATTATCTGCATGTGTCATTTTGACACGTGGAAGACCTACAAAATTCAAACTCTAGCTTTTGCACAATAAACCAAATGGCGATCAAATGCAAAAGGGGGAATCAAACAAGGGGAATAGTCGAACTATCATAATTTTTTTTTGCTTAATCTAAATGTTGTCTACATAGTTCAAAAATGTTTGAGGTTGACGTAGTTCTCCCTTGTAAAATGAATGTATAAATTTTGATAATTAGCTATATAATACACAACTAGATAGATTGACATGAATGCTTGACAAAGAGTGCCATTGCCCTGTAATAAGATAGTTTCAAACTTCGTGTATGACTTTAAATATAAATCAGAATTGAAATTAGAAAGATTAGTGTCATTTTGTTCAATATGCAGTGGAATTGTCAAATGATTGTTAGATGTATTTTGAATGGCCTTGATGTACTTATATAAAGGAATATTTATAATATTTTTGTTAATCGACCTTGCTAAAAGCATGTGAGGGGTAATATTAAATGTTTTAAATTTAAGAAGTTATTTTGTTGGGGTGTGAAGCACAAGGTCGGGCTGCGACCTGTTCTGACTATTGTAGTCTTATCCCAAAAGGATAGATACTATTGGAATTGGTTGATAGGAAACAATAAGCAGAATAGAGATGATTGAATAATGTTTTCAATAATTGCAAGGTAGTAAATAAAATAACAAAAGCTCTCGAAGTTAAGGGAGTGATAAATAGGTCAAACAAGACAATGATGTTTTGATTAAACAATATCAAGCACTTAATAATTAAATTTGAGTGTCTACATTTGCCCCCTTTATTATAGTGATACAATTAAGTAAAATTACTAGAGTAAAGGAGATGCAAACTTAAGTGAATATATATACTATCTTTTGATATGAAGCTTGATTGTACAAGATGGCTCAATGAAAACTTGCAACAATGACATTGAAAGTAGTTACTATGTAATATTTAAAAAATCTAAAACTTGAAATTTGAGAAGAGAGCAAGGGAATAATATACTTGTGAAAGAATATGCAATCTAATTGCTCTTTAACTTGAAAGTGGAGAAGTGTATGCTCCCTTGTTGAGGCATTGAAAGAAATGTTGAACTTGTGGCAAATTGAGAGTGATCAAGTTTCAATTTACTAAGTTATGAAAGCCCTTGAGTTGGAAAGATTGTATGCTCCAACTCTCATAGATTACTCTTATAGAATAATTGAAGTATGGAACCACCAAATGTGACTCATTACATTGCACTATAGATGTTGAGTGTCATTAGACTCAAATGTGGTGGATTAAAAAGGTGGAACCATAAAATGTGGCTTATTAAAGTACAACGATTATAATGTGGTTTACTTGCAAAAAGAGATGAATCACATCATTGTAGATTGATCTAGATTCCATTTAAAACCTTTGAACTCGGAACAAAAAAAATTTGAAATTTTTTATGTAGAAACATGAACATGAATGAATATCATGTCCCCTGTATCTGTACTTAATTAATATTGAATGTAATTTGAATCTTGTTAATATTTAAACCAATAATTTGTAACTGTATTGTACATGTCCATGTATATACATCAAGTATAAGTGAATATGTATTGAAGTAACTGTAAGAATGAATGCATATGTATGTTACATGACTTCATAATACGAAAATTTTGAAACATAATGTAATTCTGAAACACTATATATTGTCATACATTTGAATTTTTTTGCTTATGAAAATTTGAATTCTCAAGACAAGTCCATTGTAAAGACCTTTTTTAAGATGAGAGACATCACCTAAAATTCACTTATCTCAAAAGAGAACTATAAAATATGTGAGATATAATCTCTCTCTCTCTCTCTCTCTCTCACACACACACACACACACAACATTGAAGAAAATAAACAACATATGTATCATATATATTATGGCACAAGAGTAAAGTAGAAAATAGAAGTAATGCATGGTATGAATCATGACATCATAGTAATAAATAATTAACATACAAACAATGTCACATTATGTGACACAATTTGAATAAAATATCACAGATAAGATCCAAAATCCACATACAAAAGACATGCAAATGTCGCAGAAACACACAAAGCCAAAGACCACACTCAAATGATATGATGATGTTATACAAGCAAACATACGTATATATTGCATACATAAGGCCAAGAGCTACATATAATTAGCAAACAAGTCCTAACTTATCATGTAGTACAATAAGAATTAAACACCTAGCAAGTGAGACTATTCTACATCTACCATATGTCTTATTATCATTGTTAGCAAGTAGCATATTTATGTTATACAATGTAAAGTATGAGTGATTAGCAAAACATTCGTATGATATATAACTCAACATGGTAGAGAGGTTGTTGATAGATACAACCTATAGAAGTATTCAAGGAGAATGAAGAGATGCCTGCAACATAACAAGACTGCTACGTAAAAGGGAATCCTGACATCAAAAAATTATGTAATAATATGCCCTGTATCACACTCATATATATTGTGAAAAAGATAATGTATTTAAAAATAAATAAATAAGTGATCTACTTAACATAAAATAAATAACACATGTAAATAAGTAAGCTAGCAACATTTGGAAATACTTGTATGTGAATGTTCTCTGTTCAGACACAAAAAAAAAATGCTTGTAGTTTTTGATTTTGAATTTTTAAACATATATGATTTTTTTTGAATTTTTAAAATATATGATTTTTTTTGAATTTTTGAATTTTTTGAATTTTTTAAATGTATGAATGTGTTTGAATTTTTGAAAAATATTTTGAACTTAAAAGAGTTGAAAAGTACCAAGAAGCAAGACTTTGAAAATAGAAGAAATATGAAGGATTTGAACAATACACAACAATGTACTAAACCATAGTATGGTAAGAAGGAAAACAGGTAATATGCCTCAAATGTATGAGGATTTGAATTATAATTATGTAGATAAGTATTTTCATGCTTCCAATGAACAAAAATCTATGTGCTCTCATGTAAAATGTTGGAGTAGATAGATATGATCATGTAAGTGTAATGAAAGCCATAAAATGATAAATATGCAATAGTAAGCAAGTGAATTGTCATAAAAAATGTGCAATAAAAGCGATAAAAGATAATTGCTTTAAATAGTTCAAATTAGTTTGAAAATGCAAAAGGGCACATACCCAAAATGAAATTAAAGCCAAAGGCTAGAATAATGCTTGGATAAGGAGGATTAATGAAGTTAAAAAAGAAGCTATTGTACAAAGGAAAATGTATGAGTGGTTAATCAAGTGATTTTGCCCAATTAATGGGTTGGGAGGAAGTAGGCGGTTGTGTCCAACCAAGTATCTCATCAAAATGATGGACATATGTATACCCAAATGAATTGTATGGAGTGATTTCAACTGATGAAGAAATACCAATTTTAGATGCCTTTGAATTTGAATTTGAATTATATGTTATAATATAACCAATTGAATCACTGCTCATATACCCATGTAGACTTGTATCCTCATTTGTAATAGGAGAAGATGTAATTATTTGTGCATGTTGTGAAGAATTTTGAATAACCTGTAGTGTCGTTGGAGAGTAAAACCTCATTTTAGGTGCCACTTTTTGCTTAGAAGAATGTACCTTGTTCTTTTTAAATAACTGATTATCCTTGTGTAACTGTATTGTACTCATAAATAGATGAAGGCATTGATTCTTTAATAAGCTCTAGTTTAACTGGTTCATGCTTATAAATAGATGGAGAAATTGATTATGTAATATGCTTTTGAATATGTAGATCATTGTCTTAAATAATTCTATAGATTATTTCATTACCATGTTGCTCAACGTATGTGCCAACCAACTGTTTATTATGAGGAGTAAAAATTATTGGTTTTAAAGGATATTTATATTGGATTCTTGTAATTTTGACCATTTGATTACCATGAATATATTTGAGATACATATGCACTATAGAAGGTACTGCTTTAATATTTTGTATCCAAGGGTGTTCTAACAACATATCAAAGACCCTTGTGCTTGGTAGAATTAAAATGGGATGGGAACTATGAGAGGTCTTATTTGTAAAGGTAGAACTATATGTTAGAGTAACCTGTGTATGACCATGAAATGCTTAGACAACTCTAGAAGTATCATGTAAATCTTTCACTATATAATCAAGAGAGTAGAGGAGTGTTATGGTGCATGCATTGCACTTGATCCATTGTCTATCGTAACATTATGTATGGATTGCTTGTCAACATATGCTCAAATAAATATGAATGTATATCTAAATCATCATCAACAACTTCACTATCATCTAATGTAATTGCAGAGCATGATACATGTTTTCTTGTAACTATACTAATGATTGTATCAAGTGGATGCCCATATGTAGAAGGAAAATGAGCATTATATGCATAATGTACTTCATTATTATCCTTGTTATTTATTATTTCATGCTATGAAAAACAATCTTTTTATAGTTGAAGCTTTGAATTGTCATTTACTTGTGGCTTAGCCTCTTCACTAGGTGTACCAATATCAATAATATTCTCATCAATGAGATATTGAATTTTGTGCTTAAGCTTGAAACATTTATTTTGAAAATGCCCAATGCATCAATGATAGTTATAATGAATTGCTACCAAAACTTTTAGATTATGGTTTAGACATGTCTACTTCATTTAGTGGAGGAACGGAGATAAGGTTGCATTCAATTGGCTTTTTCAACAATACATAAGGAGGTGATGGCAATCTTGAGAATTGCCTCCTTGGTGAAGCTTGTAATTGAAGTTTTTGTATGGGTTGTGAGATAGTATTAATTGTAATTTTAGCTTCATTCTTGCTTTGATTATGCTTGTTCTTATAATTTTACTTGTTTTGAAACTTGACATTTGAAGTATAAGGATACTTGAGTTTGTTTAAGGTAAACAATTTGACTTTATGCTCTTTGACTGTATGACATAATTCATCGAAAGATTTGAACTTATTAAACATAATGGATCCTTGAAGTGGAGATAAAAAATTATGAGTAAAAATATCTTGGAACTCATTATCAATGGTTTGATTTGTTATTTTTGCTAGATATCTTAGAACATATCCATTGATTGTTACATTATACCTTTGTTTGAGTTTGGCAATTTAAGCATATGATATCTTTTCAACAATGTTGATAGAAAAATGTGTTAAAAACTATTTTTTTTAAAGATTGAATGCCTTTATTGATTGAAGACGAAGATCATAAAACTATCTAAGAGCATATTCTTTAAGACTTCTTAAATTTTTTTTGTCAACAATCTGTCGTTATCTACATAGTCTAGACAAGCTACATGGAATGACATAAGTGCTCTTCAAGATTACCTTTGCCTTCATATAAATGAAGCTTATGAGCTACAAAGTCAACTAGTAATGGATAAGATGCAGTTTCAAGTGCCAAACGATTATGTAACAAGGAACACAAATCCATGGAGGGGCTAGCATGAGAAATAATTTACTCAATTTGAGATAACTTAGCTTGTAAGGCAAGAATTGTATGCTTAAGAGTAGTACTTATAGAGGTTATTGGAGGATAATAAGTAGATTGACTAGGCATTGGCATGGAACCCTATTAGAAACCAAGTGATGTTACCAAACCAAGGGATGCTTTATGGAAATAACTGAAGGTGCAGAAATAGGAATGGATGCATTAGCGAAAGTGACAATATTGGAAGAGCTACCTTAAACACCTTTATTTTATTAATCTCTAAAAACATATAAGAGTGAGCCAACTTTTTTTGGATGTTCACGAAGACGATCCATAAATTTTGCTTCATTAGTTTCACTAGAGTTTTCTTGAGTATTGGGTTATGAAATAAGAGTCATATTACGCCCTTCAAGAGGGTGTGAAGTAAGCAATGACATATATTTTGAACTTATAGACTTGATACAATGTATAACATATGCTTTCTCTTGTTCTTAAGTCATTTTAGATTTGAAAAAATCTATTAGAGAAGAATAATGACATGATACAATAGTACAACTATTTAAAATAGGAAGGCCATGAGGTTAAGACATGTTTAGTATAGCTTTTCTATTAATTTGGCATTAAATCCTTGTAAACACATAATGAATAACATGTTGAAAAGCAATACAAAATGTAACAATTAATTGAGTAATGTTATGTAACATATGAAATAAACATTCACTCATTGATCCCATTATGAATACAATACAAACAAAAATCAAGGTAAAAATGGTGATCTAGGCAATGGTTTAAATATTGTGTGGGCTCTCGAATATACTTGTTCATTGTTAGATTAGTGTCGATGCAATGTTTTAGAGTATTAACTACATAGGTTAAATCATGTTTGTAGCCCACTATCCCATCTCTGAGGGTACGATGAGAGTAACTTTCCTAAGCAATATGCTCCTTTCATGTGCACTATAAATAAAATGACTAAAAAAAGCTTCCTATGGTATAAACAAGGGACCCTAAGCTTTTCTAATATACTATAAGACATGGGGAAACTAAAATTCGTGTTTAGTTCTGTACAATGGTTTGAGATTGAGACAATACCCTCACACCATGGTGTTTGTAGAACAAATCATCGGTTAACTCGTAACGATAGTCATTGAGCAGTTTTAAAATTACCGAAACACAATTTCTAAAAAAAATAACAAATAAAATAGAAAATAACATGGAAATATTTTTGTGTATAGAGATCAACAAATTTCAACTTGAGGTCAAAAGAAAATGTTTAAGTGTTAGATGTTATCCAAGATGACAAGACAATTTCTTCAGTCTTAGATTAAATCTAAGAATGTAGAAAATTGACCCGTGGTTTCATATTTATAGCCAATGTTGAAGTTTATTTTCTTTCAATGTTAGGTATTTACAACATAAATCTCCCATTCATGTTCTATGATGCACACCACATAATGTTGCAATTGGATTTTGCTTTGTAGTATAATGATAATGTAGGGTTTGGGCATTCGAGGCTTTATGAATCAAAGATTTTGTGCATAGAACATATTGAGGATAGGGGATTCTAACTAGCAACTATAGACATTCTATTTTTATAATGCTAGAACCTGCACTGCAATGCTTGAAATTGTGCAATGATAATTTAATATTAAAACAAAATATATAATTAGTATTGTAAAAAATAATTAAGCTTTATGTGGATAAAAATAAATTGTCTTTAAAAATTGAAAAGTAGTAGAATAATAGTTGTTAGAATTTTTGTTTCATGGCATGATATTAGATGTCTGTGGCTACTCTCGTGTTCATGTATTCACAAAACAAGATATAGAGGTGGAGTTATAGACCCCCTCAGAGTCTCATCAGTGATTACACATCGAGATATAGAGGATTTATACACCCCTCACGATGTCATTGGTCCTTCACATGTCAAGGAACAAATGAGTAAAACACCCCTTAGGAGCATCGACGGTTTACAATATGTAAAATGTTGGGTCGTAAGGATGACAATTTTTTAATTATATTTATTTATTAATTTATATAATTAATATTTTTTAATACAATTTTTTAGTTTTGATGACATGGATACTACATATATAGAACTATGTGGTAATGAGATTGAGCAACACGATATCACCCATCAAACATCGACTGCTTCAAGTGAATGGCGAAGATATTATTTTTTCATAAACACACACACACACACACACACACACACACACACACACAACCTTTTTGTTTAATTTTAAATCTAGGTGTTTTGTGCCTTCATCATACCCTCCTTGTGCTCATAAATTGAGCCGATAAGAAACTGCCTTGGAAGTATTGACGAGATTATCTCTTCACTATAGAGGGGTGATGATGATGATGTGCTTGCACCCGTGTTTGATGATAATTGACCATCTCATCTCATAGTAGATGGTACAAACATCGAGTTTTGGGCACTTTTAAGGTCAAACTACATGTAAATGATCATATCCAAATTTTACAAAGCGCACGGGGCAAGTAAGTTTATTATTAAATATCTTGTATAATTATTTAAATTACTTAATTTCATTTATATTATCGAGTATATTTTAAAAAATCAAATTATTTAAATTTTTATATGTAATTAAAAAAAATTAGAGCCAATAAATTATTTTAGGAAAATTAACTCCAGGGATTCAATAAGATATCGATTGGGTTTAAAAACTAGTTTCTTTTAATATAATTCAAAGAGAGTTTGAAAGATCACACTACAATACTCAAAGATAATTATTTTTTTGCTACAACTATTGATGAACAATTATCTTCCACTGCTCTGATACCAAATGATGAAACCCCCTTACACTGCTCTGTAACCATCAGCAAGCTTTTACAGACCTATCTAGATCATTCAATCCTTTTAGCCCTGTTTACTCTGTTTATTGGCCATAACTCATTTTAGGTTAGCTCAATCATGAAATTAAAACCATTTATGGATACCCATTAAGCCCTTATATAACATACTGGAAGATCTCATGAGGTTACTTTGTACGGAATTGTACTTTCTTCTTTAGGCCCTGTTTCAATTAGCCCTCCTTGTGTGCAAAACGTCTTGTCTATAGTAAAGTACGGACTTTATAATCAAACCAATCATCATTAAAGATACCCATTACCTTGTTACAAGTGAATCAAATGTTTTTTAGTGCACTTCTTTGGAGAAATCCACTTTTCCTATATTGGCCTATGCTCTTCCTTTCACATGCACCTAGGTTTCACTTGGCAATTGTCCTTTTTCCGTATTTATCCATACTGTAACACCTTGAAACCACTTCCAAAAGTTTTTTAACATCATCAAGGGTCATATTGAAAAGTTTCAAGAGGTTTCAAGCATTTAAACTCATTTTGAGGGTCAGAAGCTAATTCAGGATTTTCCAATGACTGTCACGGGCCAAGAGCATATAAATTTTGACTGGGAGTGTTTTACCATGTTTCAAGGGTTCCAATCAATTGTCTAGGCTCTGTATTAACACCCTACACCTTCTCCAATCCTCCTCCAGGTCATATCAACCCCCTATGTCTTCCAATGCAAGACATCACAGTTGTCTTTCACTGTATATGACAGTCAACAGGATTCAAGATTTGCCTTCTCTTTTTGAATGATCAATAGACTTTCAAGAGGATAAACAACCATGTAAATATCTTAATGAATTCCCCATTCATATGCCCTATCAACAATGACCTGATCAATCCACTTACAATGCAAAATCATACAAGTTTCTTAATTTTTTCTGTACACTGTCACCTACAGGCCGAGAGCTAATTGTGGGAGTTTTAAGATATCCAAGGGGTTTCTAAATCTTGTTTCTTCTTCATTTAGGTTTATATTTGCCTTATAGACTTGTCTTCATGTCATAATGAACCTTATGCAAACATTTATACGTGGGTTTTCCCTTGGACAGTGGACTGTATGTTTAGATGCATGAATACCTTGTTTAGGCCTGTTTGGGCTTTTTATAACATTCAAAGCTTTCTAAGACCTCTTTGTCACATAATATCAGTTTTAAATTATTCTCAACATGCCAAATAACCAGTCTTTCTCAATATGCTATAAAGAACCATCATTCACACACACACACACACACACACACACACACACACACACACACACACACACACACACACACATATAGGCCTGTCACCAGAATTCATAAAGAAACCATATATGAAACAAATACATTCATTCTCTCTCAGATCAAATGGAAGACTTACAATTCAATATCAAAGTCCATGGCTTTCAAAGCCTTGTCTGCTTCTTTACACATTCTTTGCTCCTTCTCTTTCCTTTAACATTTCTTGAGTGAGGTCCTCCCTCACTATTTCTCCTCTCTTCTCTTCATTCCATCTTCTTCCCTTGCATGAGAGGACCTTTCCTCTCTGTCCTTCTTCTCTTCTACACCCCTCTCATCCTCTCTCCTTTCTCATCCTCTTTTTTTATGAATTCTTCTTTTTTTCTCTTTTTAGAACTTCCTCTCTAACTTCTACACCCAACTTGGGCTCTAAAACAAAAACAGTTTTTAATTTGTAACAACATGCCCAGGTTGAAATGTTTTCAACCACTCGATTTTCTCAACAGCCCCAACAACAATTACTTTTTACTTTTTTTTTTTTTACAATTACGCCTCATTAAAAGCATATTGGAGGGAAAATATAATAAATTGAATTTGAATGTAGATGCTCCTGCATCAACTATGTTTAAGAGGATGATGAGGCATGCGTGGATGAGGTTGCAAAATTAGTTGGAATATATATTTTTAATTATTTTAAAGTTTTTAATAATTTATACTAAAAATTAATTTACAAGAAATATACATAAAAAATATATATGAAGAGAGATTAAGGTTCCAAATTTTTGAAGTAAATGAAATTACTTGAGAGATTATGTGATGATTGAATAAAACGGATTAGAAAATGAGATGTAGGTAAATTTTAAAACTAAAACCATGACATGACAATATTTGTTATTTAATAACCAATATGACATGTCAATATTTGTTATTTATTAATATTGATTAATTTAGTTGTTTTTAAATTTTTAAATTAATATTGGAATCGAAAGTAATGAAGATAAGACCCATAAAGCTATACCACATCAGGGGATGTTGGTGACTCATTATTTGAGCCAAATGAGCGTAGATAAGGTTGCACAAAAATTATAAGTGTATTTTAATATTCTAGCTAGTTTGTAATTTTTAATTGAGACCTTAATTTAACATTTACATTTTATTGCAAGGGAAGTGCTATGACTTAAGGACCACTAAACAAGTTAAGGAGTAGATAAAACCTTTTGGATGGAACACCAATGTGTTTAACAATGGACTCATTCTAAAGGGTTTGTGCTAGTAAGATTTTACTCAATGTCAACTTGTGAAATATAACATCCAATTATTTAATTTGTAAAAATATAATTAAATATTTAACTTCAAATATTTTAATTATTATTTAAATAGTGTCTTCACATGTCAATAACTAATCTATGAGAGTTCATGGTCTTGTTTTTGAAGAAGATGATCTCAACTACAATGATCGCTCAACGTATGAATGTGAAATAAATGATGAGTTGATAAATAACAATCATCACAATATCATGGTAGATGATGATCACAATAAGCCCTAGGTTCTAGCTAATAGTTTTAGTTTTTATTTGTATTTTGTAAAGGATAAACACGATTTATAATTCCTATAATGTTATTGTATACAAATGAGAAATTATTTATTTTTTCACGTGAGATAATTGTTTATAAATCATTTTTCAAAGTAATTTTTTTAAATTAAATTGTCAATAACATTCTAATGAGACACCTCTACCAGCGGCAACAAAGTGGGCGGCAATAAAAATTACACCAAAATCTTCTGCCAAAAATTATCTAGAAAACCTATCTTACTTTCCCAAGACATTTCCGCAAAATTTTTGCCAAACTTAGCTTAGGGCCCTGACTCCTTTTTCACTTGTCTTCTGAATATTAGTACAAAGTCTTCTTGAGTAGAGGCACATACAAGAGCGTTGAGTGATTGCTTTTATACCTTTTTCCTCTTTTGAACCTCATACCACCCTTATTTTCAGTCAGATGGGCTGGTAACAAGTTTAGAAATGGAACACAAAGCTGGGATTTGTCTTCCACTATTGTACCAATGAAAGTTTTTGTCCTAGGTAAGTCCAAATCTAGGTTCTCCTTCAAGGAGGAGGTTGTAATGCACACAAACTTCTTTGGAGAGATTAAATCAATCAACAATTCTTCTTCAGAGTGAGGAAGACTTTTAAGGTCCTCATTTGTACCAGGGGTAACAGGGCCTTCTGAAGAAGAGGCAAATCCTCGATGTCAATAGCCCACTCTTCATTTACGACCAACACCTTAAGGTTTTTGGAAATGAAATATTTCCACCATGATGAATCTTTATTTTTTCTGAGGAGACTGTAATTTTTGGTCAAATGACCAGTGCTAAAGCAATTGCGACAACAAAACAAGCCGTCATAGTCAAGGGGTTGAGACCAAGTGCGGTCTCCTACTTGCAAGGTAATTTTTTCAAGAAGATTCTTGAATGTATCAATATTCACTAAAATCCTAGCAAATGTAGTGAGGGAGAAGCTATCGGTATTTGGGTGCATTTATTGAATCTCACCCATAGATTTACTAATTGCCTTCAGACTAGATTCACTTCAAAAATACAGTGGGAGATGAGGCAGGGGAACCCAAATGGGTTTTACATGTAGACGTTCAGTTAGGGGAATGAGTGCAGAGGACCATTGTTTCAAGACCAAGGGGTGGTGATTCAAGCTGCATAATTAGTTTTGAATCTTTTCCTTATCCTCAGTATTGCAAAAGACTATAATAAATAAGCTTTTTGCATAACGGTAAATTTCAATACTACCTGAGAGGAGGGGTTGCTAATGCTTCGAGATCCAACCATGTAGATCTTGAAATTTTGGCTAGTGATCCTCGAATCTATAGATGACACCCTTGGTTGAGAAGTATTCTTACGATTTAAGCACTACCCTAGATTCTTCGTCGTAAAAAATCACCACATGGTTAGGGGAAGCAGGAGTAAGGGGTTTGAGGTCCACTTTAGAAGATATCATGTGGGTGACAACGTCAACGAAAGAGCTAGGCTTGCGTCTAGTATCTAACTCGATCTTTGCCTCCATTGCCATTACATCCCAACCCCTGGAGGTAGTGTTGTCGATCCTGGGCTGAATGCAACTAATGAGAGACAAACCATTTGACCCAATTCAAGACACACAATCTTCTTCCACCAAGCATTCGACTCAAACCCAACAAGCGGGTGGTGATCAGAGGCAGTTGGGAACAGTGATAACTTCAGCGGTTTTGGGCGAGCATCCCCTGTAGGCAGGGATGCATCGGAAGCAAGGCCGAGGACAAGAGAAACCAACTAGGAGCTTCTGGGATTTGTTGTAGTAGGGGAGAATGCTGCAATTGTTTTGCCATTTGATACATCGCTGAGTAGGAAGGGAAGCATTGAGGGAGCCATAACTTTAAAAATATATTTATTTAAAAATGTTTATATATATATATATATTATATAATTTAATACATTTATAAATATTAAAATAAATAATTTTAAAACTACTATACATATTTTAAATAAATCTATATAAAAGATATGAGAGATATGTGGTGTTTATTCCACTTATGTTGCAAATCCAATATAATATAGGCATCTCAACAATGATATCTCTAAAAGTCTTTTTACATAGATTTATCTAAGATAAGTATACTCTTTAAAATAATTTTTAAAGTAAAATATTTTTAATTATTTAAAAAATTAAAATTTAATCTTTGTGGGTGATGTCTTGAAAGAATTTGGTTAGGGGAATGAATATTTGTTTTATTTGATGAGGTAAACGCTTCTGACCGGAGCGATGAATCGATGTTGAAACACAAAAAGGGGCCTAGTCCCTAATAACATGAAGACGCTAAAACAACGATAAAACAAGAAACCACTAACATCGATAATGAGAATATGTCAGGGCGAAAGACATGCAACGCAGAGCAAAAACAAGTCTCCAAACCTCTACCAATAAGCAGTGACAAACTTATAGGAGAATCTGATGTCCTTCAACGAGTTTTCATTAAAAAATCTGCCCTCCACCAAGCATATTTTAGTTTTGTTTCAGTAGGATTCTCTCAAACCCCATAACACATCTTCACCCCTGGTGTTTTTATCCATGATTTTTTCTGAGCAAGGCGTCCAAAGCATTGTCGGCTGCAAATCCACCGGATTTTCTCTACAGAAAGATTTACCCTGCTCCGGAAAAATGACCGTTGGAGCCGATCTTGGGGAAAATTCTGGAAACAAATGCGAGGTTGGGGAAATGTTTGCAATGGCAAAATAAACTTCGCTGCACTGCAAATGAATTGGCATTTGATTATAACCATCGCCTTGAAATTTTGCATTGACAATTTATATTTGAAACATAATGTATATAAGTGGCAGTGTGGAAAAATTTAATCGAGCTTTCTTTTTAAATGAAAAGTAACAAAATAATACTTTCTCCACCCATGTCGCTTTAGGTGATGCTTCTTTGCATAATTAAAATTTATATTTTGATAAACGAATATAAATTATATTTAAATAAAATATAAAATATGATATATATTTATAAATAATTAAATATATTATGTTAATGAGTTGTTTAAGTAGTATGGTTGTTTCAAGTCTCACTTAAATTCAAAATTCACGGAAGGTATATGAAGTCGATTGTGAGTGTTGGTTGTATTCTCAGAATTGTTATTCATAGTTTATTTTCGAGGCCGGTGGTAGTCGTCGTTGGTAATAGTTAGTATATATTTGGTATACAGATGGTATTTAGGTGGTTAGTAAAACACATGGGGATCTAGTCTCGAGGTTTTATTCTCAGGGCCATTAATCGCCTTTGGTTATTCTCGAGACTGGAGGTAGCCGTTGTTGGTAATAGTTAGTATATCTATGGTAATGTCTGGTATACAGATGGTTAGAAAAATACATGGGGATCTGGTCTCCAGATTGTATCCCAGACTGGTCCATGCTCCGGTCAAAAGCAATCACTTAACAAAAATAATAATAGTGAAATATATTATATAATATTTATATTTATAAATAATAAAAATAAATTTAATATAATTATTTTTATTCACAAATAATTATATTATAGTTATTTTTTTTGCATAATTTTTTTGTGCTAGAATACATCGAATCATTTTGTAGATTTGAGTAATGGGTCTAAAAAGGTTAATCCAAGTTCTTTTTGTTTGCACAACACGTTCTAATTCTTTCAATATTATGGAACTTCTTTTTTGTTTTTTATTGTCACTTCCGCTTACTCACAACTAGTTGGTCTTAGCACTTTCAAGTTGTTTTGGTAGGACATCTCAGTTTACATGATGAATTGGGACCCATAACCATTGCCATTGGGTAGACTGTGTCTGTGCGAAGAAGTTTTATATTAAGCACTTGGTCTAAAAATGACTTCTTGACCTCTTTTTGATACTTAAAATAGATTTTTACAAAATTCTAAAAAAAATTCCCCAATTCCCTGATTAGGTCTACTATAGCTCATCAAAAATTTCCTAAACTAGTAAAGCTAATTGGGCTTTAACCCCCGATCAAGGCTTCAGTGTCTAGAAAAAAATGTCTGACTACCCCCCTAGTTAGCTCTGTTATAACTCATAAAAAATTCCTAAATTAGTAGACCTAATCGGGCTTCCAAAACCTCCAATTAAGACTTCGGGGTCAATTTTTGCCTTATCTAGTACTAATCGAACTATTTTATCTGATTTAATCTATGTCAATTTTGTTTAAGTATACTAGACCTAATCGGACTTTAAACTTTGATTAAGTCTGAGTGTTCATTGATAAACTTCTATAGTTCTAATCAAACATTTTTTAGCGATTAGGTCTATAACATTAAAGTTTTAGCCTTAAAGTTCTAATCACACAAATTTCTCCGATTAGGTCATAGGTGTGTCAGTGGGGGTTTCATAGTGGTAATTGGGGTTGTAATCCTTGATTAGGTCAACATTTTGGATTGTTTCATAGGGTCCAAAATCCTACATAGGTCTATGACTAGGAATCAAAACCCCTGAAGTTATAATCGGGCCCTAGATTTGGATTAAGTCTGGGAGTCCTTGTTGAGCCTTCCTTTGATAATCAGGGACGGTGGGGTAGAGGGCTAGGGGGATCCTTGATTAGGTCAAGGATTGTTTCCCCTCCCTCATCTTTGTTATTCAGGACTTAGTTCTTGGGTAGGTCTATGTGCTCATTCAAAGCTACGAACATTGTTGCTTAGGACTTTAAGTTCGAATAGAATGTGATACTTGTCAAGCCATTCTTCATAGACCTATTCAGGGGTCCCAAGCTAGATTAGATCTTGGGGCCCCATCAACATTGAATCTAATGCTATTCGAGGAAACAATCCCTGATTAGGTCTATAGAGACCTACCAAATTCGCCCCAGTGCTAATCAGGGGTAGAAGCCCGATCAACACTAGAAATTCTAAAATTTCAAAAAGTGAAAATTTAAAGTATTTGTTTCCCTCCCGGACTCGATTAGGTTTGGGAGGCCATTTTAAGACCAATTTTGGTTTTTTTACATAAATTTTGCTTCGTTTGTCAGATTTGAGTGTTGTTTGTGGCACCAAGAAGGTGTCTCTGGCCTGGTTGTATGGTACCATCAATTTTGAATTTTTTTAATCTTGTTAAAAATTGTTTGTTATTGAGTGTTTTATTTTGTTTTTGGAATTTTAAATGTCATATTCTAATGCATGTCTTTGTGTAGGTTTAAAAAGTGTAAAATAAGAGACAAGGGGCATATCAAGAGGGAAAATGGAGGGAAAGTGTTGGTAATTGAAGGAATTAAAGGCTCACAACAATATTTTAGAGAGAAAACCCTTCCCCATGTAGGCTAAAAATTCTATATATTGGGGCATTTTGACTACCCAAGGGTTGGTTTTTCTTCTCCAGAAAAAACTATAGATCCAATCACTCTTTTCTTTCATGTAATTTCTAGTTTTATTAGTATAATTTATCCCTCAAACTAGTTATCCTACCATTATGCTAGTCGATTTGTAAGTAATTGATCGTGGTGGACTCAAAATTGGATTGTCAAAATAAATATTTAAATTAATAACAAGCTATTGAAGTTCACTCATAATCTGTGCATGTATATGGTGGTTGTGGTGCATCTTTCATTGCTTGATTGTCCTTAGAAGTTTGCATCAGCTCCATTTGTAATTGTGAATGTGTTGGTCATGTGAGAGACTTATTTGTGAGATTCACTTTATGAAGAGTTTCAAATTCATCTTCATTATCACAGGTTTTTATTCTCTTTCTTCCTCTTTTTTGTTGTTTTTTATAAATCTGGTTAATCAAGGGTTAGTTGTGATCACAAATGTAATCCATTGTTATTGTTAGTTTTGATTGCTTAATCTTCATTCATTGCTATTTCAATACTACACTGTTGAATTTTTAGATGCAATAAAAATACAATAAAATCAGCCACAAACTCATTTAAAAAAATCTCTGAAACACTAATTAAATTGTGCAAAAGAGTGCATGTTTTGTCATTTTCAATATTTGCTTAAAACTCTCATTCACGAAACATAAAACTAAGATTACCCACAAAATTGTTTAAGGGAACCAAAATGTTAAAAAATTTAAAACTAGCAGGCCCCTTGAATTGGAACTGTTCACAATGACCAATTGGGTAAAACTAATACGCTATGAATAAAAAAATATAGACCTTTGAGAGACTCTCGTGGGTCTTGTTGTAGACCAGAATTGCACCCTTGTGAGAGAGTTTTTCAATCTCTCTCACTCCCAACTACAATATTGGAATAACCTCAGGCTGTGGGTATCTTGTAGTGAGGTTGAACCTCCGAAGAAGGCCGACTTCCTCTTGGTAGATCACCTAAAGATAAAGCTAAACTAATGCTCCACAAGGAAAAGGGCTAGAATGGGGATAAGGGATCCTAAGAAAGCTAACCAGATGATGCACCAAAATAAAATGGGAAACTCCCATAAGCTTGAACCCACACTAGTTTTACAGAGGACAACACTGACTTACACAACCTCAAGATCAAGATGGTTGCATTAATATTTCATGGAAGAGGTTCAGAAAGCAATGAACGCAAACAAAGAGGATTTCTAAGACTCACTGAAAGTTCACATCAATGGTGGAAAGAGTATTCAACAAGACCTGCAAACAACGTTGAAAAACTCCCTAAACAAGGTCAAAAAAGAGGACTATGGATGAGGAATATTCTCCTTCACATAATGCCATAGTAAATAACTCAATAGACACGAATCCAAGGCAAGATATAGGTAAAGAAAATCCTTTATTGCATCAAGAGGTAGTTCTTACAAATGCTTGGCAGGGTCGAGCCTAATCAAGTTGAGCATATTTTGCAATATCTCAAAGAGTGTCCCATCTCCTAGAGAGATGGAAAAGTTTTAAAAAAAATTTGAGAACCCCACAAAATGGAAAAACATTAGATATATATATATATATAGAGAAAGGGAAAAGAGAAAGAATGGGCTTGTGTGGGAGAATGAAGAATCGAGAGAAGAAATCATCAATGATTGGGACCATTGCTATTGTACTCAATCTCTTTTATATTAAAAGCATGCAACTACCTTGATCGTGAAATGAACCGTCCAAGATCACCATAAATCTCCTCAAGCTCCTCACGCATTCAAGTCTCCCTTAATTGGAGCTGAGAGAGCCACATCATGGGTAGCTGCATGTTCTCGCCAAGCATAGATGATTTGATCTTTTGCATTTAAAATTTGGCATGTTTCTTCACTTTACATGTCCGTTGCTCCACCTAGACACATTTATTCTTAGTTTGACAACTTTACATGCTCTGAATGTGAGCTATAGACCATGTCATCAGTTAAAAGGAGAAATCCTTGTCCTTTTCTACTGATTGGCTATCAAAATCCCACTAGGATCCTTTTGAAAACCTAGCCTTTTCTCATCCGTTGATCTCCTTGCTAGATCTTGACAAGTGTCAAGCTTGCGACAATCTTGATAAACCTTTTAAAAACTTGACCAAAGGCAACGACTACTTGTGGGGGATAAAACTTGATGTTTGTGGGCCTGTCATTAATTCCTTTAGACTTTTGTTTTTGACCACTTCTTCAGACTATTTGTTCACAGATAATTCTCCCAAAAGAATTAACCTTTTGGGCCATTCCCTCTAGACTTTTCTTTGTTTCGACAATTATTCTTTTGGGAATTTCTTTCAGAACTTATCTCTGCAGACAATTCTCCCAAAAGAATTCATTCCTTTTCTTTGGCCTTGAACAATTTTTTTTGAAAATGGACCTTTGGATTTTTGTTAAAGTACTCTATTTTTCACTTGAAATTCCCTTTTCGAAAGGAAAGGTACCCTTCAAACTTCTTGAAAGTGACCCCTTTTTTTGAGAAGTGCCCTTTAGAGTTTTTGCAAGGAACCCTTCGGCTTTCTTGAAATGGTCTTTTGAAAACCTTGAAAAGCCTTTTCTCGAAGGGAAAGAAACCTTCAAAACTTTTGAAAAGACCAATTCCTTTAAAACTTTTAACTGGACCATTTCTCAAGAAAAGAAGCTTTCGGGGAAATGTTTGGGGCACTTTGCTATATAATTCCTTCAGGAATTTTGAAAAAGACCATTTTATTGAAGAGTTACCCTTTGGGAAAATTGTCCTGGATAATTTTCCTGAGGGAAATGGTCTTTGGTTTTTGCTTCAGACATTTTATTCAAAAGAATTATCCCTTCAAAAACCTTGTCTCAGAGAACTTGTTTGAAAGAATTCAACACTTAACACTTAGCGTAAAAAGGTCCCAAAAGAAAAAGAAACACTTAGTTCAAACCAAAGTCTGAAAGAATGAACAAGTAAAAACATAGTTAAATAAAATATTTTGCACTTAGCTTCTAGCTGTAGGCTTATCCTTGAACACTGCTACTGGATCCTTAAAAAACCTGGCTTGGACCCTCTCTATTTGCAAATGTTGGATCCATTTCTAAGTCTTTGATCCACTACTTCATCAAACCATGTAAGAGCTATATATGTGGGCCAAAAATGGCCAACATATTTGACGGCTCACAGGGGTTGCATGCTTGTCGATGCAAAAGAACCTAGACCATGTTGCCTTGTCTAGTCTATTGGGCATGGAGTCATTAGCCTCTACAACTGAGCTGGTCTGAAACTGGATACAAGGTTGACCCTTTTTAGAACTTCCTCTTGAAGCAACAAGGACAATATAAAACAAAGTGCCTAAGGCACTTGGGAAAGGAAAAACAAGATAGAAAGGAAATGTGCACAAGGAACTTGGAGGAAAGCATGAAATCTATACTAATATGTACAGGGCTGAAATTTTTAAATACCCCCCTCTTGGGTCAAATGCAAAACTATGAATACCATTCACTTGTAACAAACCAAGATGAAAAATACCTTGTTTTGGAGGTACTAGAATTGGTGAACCAGGCAAATTTATGGTCAATCCTTTCGATGTGCTCTCTAATGGATGGAATGGAACAAACATGTCTTTGATGTAGACATACTGGTTCATGTTCTCCAAAATTGGTTCGTGTTGGATTGTAGGGGCTTTTTCAATCTTCTCTTTTGATGGATCAATTTTGTGCTCTAAATCAAGCACATGTGATGGCTCCTTTGAACTAGTGCTTGGTTTAATGTCTAGGCTTAGGCAAAAAAGCTCTAAGTCATCCCAAAAGCTAGCTTCCTCTTGGTCATCTGAGACGATGCCAACTTCAACACCATATTTTCTCTACTTGATTTGAAAGGGTCCATATGGTAATTCATCAATCCACCTAAGGTCCAACATGTCATGTTCTTGTGGCTTTAAATCTGACCATTCTTCTTTATTCTTGAAGACATTAGTACCGCCTTCAAAGGATAATTCATCTTGAGATTGGTTAGTTTCTTTAACCTGATTGGCAAGTTCATCTTCAAGATATGGAGGAGGCATAGGATATTTTAGAACCTCTACCTGATCCATGAATTCATGGTGAAACTGCTGCCATACCTCATTTGATCTTATTTTTTCTCTATTTCTTACTCATCTTCATCTACAATCACACCAAATGGAAACTTTTAGGACTAGTCAAAATCCTCTTTGCTCTTAGCTGCATCTTAAATACACACCTCTTTAAGTATGAAGACATCAGTATTACCTTCAGGCTCTAATTCATCAATGTCAAAGCCATGCCACAATAGCTAGTCCAAACTTGATTTCTCCTCCCTTTTTTGGAGTGGATTGCCTATCATGATTTACTCATCATAGGCACTTGTGTTGTCCTCTTCAGGCTCAAATTTGACTCTAAGCTCCTCCTCTATTTCGTGAAAAATAGGCTCTTCCTCCAAGAGGGAGATGGTGGGAGGGTGAAGAAGTTCATTTTGATTGCAACTTAAGAGAGTGTCTTTCCAACTAGGTACTTTGAGTGGTCTCTTTGGTGGTTCTTGAGGGAGGGAGAAAGAGTCTTGGAACTCTTGTAGGGAAAGCTCATTGAGCTAAGCTAACACCTCTTTTTTATATTCTTCAACCACTAACTCCTCCTTCTCTTGAATTGGCTCTTAGATCACCATAACTGACACCTCTTCCTTCTTTTTTATACCTTTTTGAACCGATTTCCATGATGGAAATGTGCAGAGAACAACCACATTTTCTTCCTTTTGAATGAGTATAGGAGAGGGTTGTTTCACAAGAGAGGGCATGACATAATTAGGGTGAAAGGTGTAGGAGAAGATCCATGGTGGGATGGTTTCAAAATCTTGAGTGGGAATGCGCATAGGGGTAGGAGAGGACACATAGGACTGATTGCACTGAGTCTGCTGATCTTCATAAGATATCAACACACTTTTTGAATTTTGGACTATGCTTCTCAACCACACCTTATTGTCCTTCTCACAAATTGCCCAATGTTCATCCTCACAAACTTAACACCTGTTCTTGACCAACTGAAGAGAACTCCTTGCCTTTTGTACAACATGAATAGGGATGACTGATGAAAGTTTTAAATCCCTACCAATCTCCCTTATCAACTCTATATAATCTGATAATGCTTGCTTGAATCCTAACAAAGATGTAACATGATAAGCATAGTCTTGACAAGGGGAATTAGTAGACTGATTTTAATGCAAAGGAGACTAATCTTGTTCATACATAGGAGTGGGGGGGGGAGAAAAGGCCATAATAGGGTTGATAGGTTATTTGAGGGCCACTTGGGGGAAACACATAAACATTATTAGCTTGATAAGTGTGATGTTGATATAGTGAATAAGCATGTTGATGAAAATATGGTTGGTTGTACATACCAAATAATGATGATTAGGCACTTGGGATACTTATACCAGTTGATGAATACTTAGATTCACCATTGGTGTTTGCACATATGCTTATAAAGGCTAATTAGATGAATAAAACACCAAAACTCTTCACTTAGTGAACAATATCGTCCCACTAGACATGCCAGAAACTGTTGTAGGCTAGAATTGCACCCTTGTGGAGAGTTTTTTAGGATCTCTCACTCCTAAATACAATCTTGGAAAAACCTCAAGATGTGGGTATCTTCTAGTGAGGTTGAACCTCCAGAGAATGCCAAATTCCTCTTAGTAGCTCACCTAAAACTAAGGCTAAACTAATGCTTCATAGGGAAAAGGGATAGAAAGGGGATAAGGGCTCTTAAGAAAGCTAACCACGTGATGCACCAAAATAATATGGGAAAATCTTGTAAGCTTGAACCCACACTAGTTATATAGAGGACAATACTGATTTACACAACCTCAAGATCAAGCTAGTTGCATTAATATTTCATGGAGGAGGTTCAGGAAGTAATGAATGCAAACAAAGAGGAGTTCTAAGACTCACTAAAAGTTCACATCAATGGTAGATAGAACACTCAAACAGACCTACAAATAGTGTTGAAAAACTCCCTAAATAAGTTCAGAAAGGAGGACCATGGATGAGGAAGATTCTCCTTCACACAATGCCATAGTGCGCAACTCAATAGACATGAATCCATGGTAAGAGATAGGTAAAGAAAATCCTTTATTGCATCAAGAGGTAGTTATTAAAAATGCTTGGCAGGGTCAAGCCTAATCAAGTTGAGCATATTTTGCAATATCTCAAAGAGTGTCCCATCTCCTAGAGGGATGAAAAAGATTTAAAAAAAAATTGAGAACCCCATAAAATGGAAAAAAACATGAGATATATATAGAGAAAGGGAAAAGCGTAAGAAAAGGCTTACATGAGAGAACAAAGAACTAAGAGAAGATATCAGCAATGACTGGGACCACTTCTATTATACTCAAGATCTTTTATATTAAAAGCATGCAACTGCCTTGATCATGAAATGAACCATCCAAGATTACTGCAAATATCCTTGAGCCCCTCATGCATTCAAGTCTCTCCTGATTGGATCTGAGAGAGCCATGTCATGGGTAGCTGCATGTTCCCACCAAGTGTAAATGATTTGATCTTTTGCATTTAAAAGTTGGCATGTTTCTTCAATTTACATGTTTGTTACTCCACCTAGACACATTTATTCTTAGTTTGACAACTTTACATGTTCTTAATGTGAGCTATAGACCACGTCATCATAGTTGAAAGGAGAAATCCTTGTCTTTTTCTACTAATTGGCTATCAAAATACCACTAGGATCCTTTTGAAAACCTGGCCTTTTCTCATCCATTGATCTCCTTACTATATCTTGACAAGTGTCAAGCTCATGACAATCTTGATGAACCTTTTGAAAACTTTACCAAAGGCAATGGCTACTTGTAGGGGATCAAACTTGACGTTTGTGAGCCCATCATTAATTCCTTTGGACTTTTGTTTTTGACCACTTCTTTGGACTATTTTTTCATGAACAATTCTCTCGAAATAATTAACCTTTCAAGCCATTCCCTCTGGACTTTTATTTGTTTCGGTAATTATTCTTTTGGGATTTTCTTTTGTAACTTATCTCCATAGACAATTCTCCTGAAATAATTCATTCCTTTTCTTTGGCCTTGAACAATTTTCTTCAAAAATAGACCTTCAAATTTCTTGTAAAGTGCCCTATTTTTCACTTAAAATGCCCTTTTCAAAAGGAAAGGTACCCTTCAACCTTCTTGAAAGTGACCCCTTTTTCCAAGAAGTGCCCTTCGAAGTTTTTGCAAGGAACCCTTAGACTTTCTTGAAATGGTCTTTCGGAAACCTTGAAAATCCTTTTCTCGAAGGAAAAGAAATCTTCAAAACTTTTGAAAAGACCAATTCCTTCAAAACTTTTAACCGGAGCATTTTTCAAGAAAAAGGAAAATGTTTGGGGCCCTTTGCTATATAATTCCTTTGGGAATTTTGAAAAGGACCATTTTATTGAAGATTTATCCTTCGAGAAATTGTCCCAGACAATTTTCTTAAAGGAAATGGTCTTTGCCTTTTGCTTCAGACATTTTGTCTAAAAGAATTATCCCTTTGAAAACCTTGTCTCAAACAACTTGTCTGAAATAATTCAACACTTAACACTTAGCCAAAAAAGGTCCCAAAAGAAAAAGAAACACTTATTACCTACAAAGTCTGAAAGAATGAACAAGTAAATACTTAGCTGAATAAAATATTTTATACTTAGCTTTAGCCTTGCAAGATTATCCTTGAACACTACTTCTGGATCCTTAGAAAACCTTACTTAGATCCTCTCTATTTGCAAGTGTTGGATCCATTTCTAAGCCTTTGATCCACTATTTCATCAAACCATGCAAGAGATCTATATGTGGGCCAAAAATGGCCAACATATCTCCTTTTAGGAGAGGTTTGATAGACACACCACCTTGAGAGCCTAACATTGGTGAGCCATGCCAAATGACATGTCAACAGATTGGCTCTAAGAAGGCCACCAAATCTCAAAACTAAAAATTTTAATAAAAAATTTAACTTGAATATTTTATGAGCATTGCTGACACTCAGATAATCTGAATGATAAATTGGAAATCCGATGAATACCCAATAATCAAATTCCATTGGCACTGATGTTGAGTTATTAGAACTCATTGAACATTGAATACCTAGAACAAACATAGGAAAACTAAAAACTAAACAAATCCACTCAGTTAGTAGCTCACATATGGCTGCAATTTCCTTTGCCAATCCATTCAATGCCCCTTAAAACCCACCAATGGCCCAAGCTTGGGTTGCTGGAGGTAATTGCCCTGTCAATATCATAGGGGTTATCCATGACTTACCCAAAAATATTGAAAAGTTTTGCCTTAGGTACATGCATGGTGGAATCCATATTGTCAAAAAGTACATTCAAGTGTTCAAAGATGTTATTATCTGAACTCGAATTGATCACAAGGATATGGTTTTCTACCTATTCCCATACACTTTGGATGACTAGATGGTTTTACCACCACATTGAATGACCTTGGAATGATCTTCATTAACCATTTTTGAGTACCCATTGATCCTGTTATCATTTACCACCAGTTTGTTGTAACCCATTATGAACCAAATAAACCAATGAGAATGTTCAATGATCGCTTCCACAAGTTGTAAAATCAATTGAAATCTCCCTATAACCAAACAAAGGTGACATCATACAAACTTATTTGATGGTTTTAGACCCTATGACATCCATGTTTGTCCATAGGACTCCTGCGACACTTGTAACCTTATCCTTGGAATATCACAAAGTAATCATGATTGAACAAAAATGATGCCACAATGTTATGGATCTAGTCTATTACCTTCATTAGGGTAGTTAGGTTCCTTTAGTCATATTCCCATGATCAATCAAGTTCTTATGTATAATACATTGTTGATGAATCCAATTCTAGGTGTTATGTATTTAATCCCAAACCTAGTGTACATCCAATGCCCATGAATTATATGGATAATAATCGGTGCTATTTAATTATAAATCATGTATTTTCATGGGTAAATAATCAATAACTTATCCCTATTACCTAAAACACCACTACTACCATGCTTAACACTAGTGGTTATGCTGCTTATAGGAGAAATCAACATGTTATCCCATTGTTTCTAAACAGCTAGATGCCTACCAATAATGCCCATAACTAAACACATCTAGTTGTCCCTACATTTCTAAATTCTACTACACATGTGGTTAACCTAATCCTGCAAACAAGGAATCAACATAATGCTAGTGTGAACCTAGAAGTATTAAACTTGCAACAAATGGTTCAATAGTTGGAAAATGACATGGTCAATTTGTAAGGAAAAGTGAATAAAAACACCAAATAGATTGTGAATAACCAACCACAAAATAAAAACTTCAACTTCTAGAGAACTAATAGGCAATAGAACATGAGGTCCAACAATGGAGGTATGCCTAGTCATTTTGACAACATGAATCAAAATCATAAAAATAGTGGTCCAAACTCAGTGAACCTAGATAATTTAGTGTTTCCTACTTGGTGTAGGTTGCATAACACCATAGATCATGCTGAAACCAATTGTGTTGACTTCATACTAGCCTACTATATCTTCCTAATAGAGATGAATAACCTTGACATAATGATGCACTTGAAAATCACAATTCTAACCAAAATGAAAGGAATTTGGGTATTTCCATGGTCTTAGAAAACTATGAGTTCCCATTCAAAGGCAACAATAAACCCAAAGATAACTTGGATGAAGTCCATGATTTTAAATAGTTCCAAAGGGGAAACAACTACCATTTGAAAAGTAAATTTCAAAGTCCATTAACTACCTTTACTCCTCTGAATAACACTCAATTTCCACTTGATGAGAATTAAAGCAACAATCCATTTATGTCTAAAGGGCCTCCAACATTTTATCAACCCAAGAACAAATCTACACCCTTGCAAACTGATTAAGTTATGGAACAAAATAAACTTGTATACATCATTGTATAAGACCTGAAAAAACTAAGGTCAACATAACGATGTTTGATTTTCTCCAAATTTCCAACCAAAAATAATTATTACTAAAATAATTATCTGTTCCTAAAGGGAAATAAGATAATAGGATAACCAAACCACATGTTGAAATCTATAAAGAAAAGACTAAAACCCATCATTTCCTCCTAACAATCTGAACTTTCATTAGTAACTTACATAATTGTGTGGTAGATTCAGGTACTTTCAAAAAAATGATGCCTTATTCAATTTTTTGAAAATTGGGTCTGACTCATGCTAAGTCAAACAAAAGGGTTGTTTAGCTAGACAAGTCAGAGGATAAGGTGGTTGACGAGATTAACCACATTCATATATAGTTAGATTCTGACCCAAGAGTGTAATAATTTATTGATATTCAAGTAGTTGATATACTTGATGCATACACTATGATTCTTAACAGAGATTTATAAGGATATTAAATGTATAGATGGAAACTAATTTCTCCCATATGTGGCTCCCATGGCATGGCATATCCAATCAAATTTAAATCAATAGAGATCCAAAAATGACTCATATGATCACATAGTATAACAAGATAAATAAAATCTTGTATGAGTTTGAAATAAAGGATTACACACTTGAGAAAGAAACAAAATATCATGAGAATCTAACTATTGATATGTTGATCATACAAGAAAAATCAAAAGTTGAGGAGTTAGATCAACTAGAAGAGGAGGATATATTTTACACACCTAAAATACCTTCATTCCATACTATTTCCCTAACATATGAGAGTGTGAAACATGTTGATCTAAGTGGAAAACACGGTTGTCAAAAACTCTTGTTAACATTGGGAATGGATGAGTTAGAAATCAACACACTAAAAGAGAGTCATCTAAGTGAGAACAAGGAGCTTGTAAACTCTCATGATGAGAATATCACCATTACAAATAGCCCAATGCCTACCTATGTTATTGAGCATCAGACCAAAAGGTCATTATCAATTGAGAAACAAAATATATGTCCACTAGGTATTGAGAAAATGAGAAAAGAGATCAATATTGTAGAAAAACTTACCTTTTAAAGTGTTTTATACACAACTGAAAACCATTTGTGATCCTTAAAATTTAATGGATCCAAGTCTAAGAGTGGGTGTGGTGTCAAGGTTAAACTTGTCAATCCATGATGAAAATCATACTTGGATGCCTTTTGCCTATAATTTACTTGCACAATATCATGGTTGACTATGAGGCATTAATTTTTGATCTTCAATTTACTCTCAGGAATAAGGTCAAGAACCTCAAGGTGCTTGGTGATTCAAGACTTGTGGTTAATCAAGTTAGAATTCAATAATCTTGTAATGGCAAGTATTTATCTAGGTATGACAATCGAGTGTAGAATTTAATAAAAGATTTTAATGTGTTCAATATTTAGACATCACTCCATTAAATAAATTATAAAATAGATGCATTGGCAATGACTGTTAACACTCTAGGACCAATTTATAACTCCAATTTGAGGAGATTCTCAATGGAGTTAGTCTCTACTCTTTCTATTCTTGATACTATTAGGAACTTCCAAGTATTCTATCTCTGAGGGTGACTAGACTCCAGAGAGGGGTGGGTAGTCTGAAGTCAGGGTACTCAAATCCAATCCATATGTAGTGGGTTCGGCTTGACAACCATTTCCCTCGAGAAGAGACTATTAACTATGTCCCTAGACCCAAACTCTAACTGGTATTGATTAAGGGCCCACATCCACACTCTATCCTCTTGGTGAATGATAATCAACATATCATCAACTTCATCACCAACACAAATGTGTTTGTGTCCCAAATTATAGATGAATATGATAGAAGTGAGTTTAATTTAGATGGAGTGATAAAGTTGAAAATAAATAGTATACCAAAGGGTATGGTCTCATTGGAGAGGCTATTTGACATGAGTTATCAAGGTGAAAATGAGAAAATAGACCCTACCAAAAGTATGCTACACAAGTATTATGAGTTGGATAATGTAGATGACCCAAAGAATGTGCTTCTAGGCATACCCTGTTCCCAAAATGAAAAACAAAGGATTGTACAAGCCCTAAATACTTCAAAGACATTATAGCCTCGAGATATGAGGACCTAAAAGTGTTGATTATTTCCATTCTCACACACACTATCCCTCTCAAGTCAGAAGTTAAACAATTTTGTTAAAGGAAAAGGCCAATGAATCCATCGCTAGAGCCTTTGATATTCAAGTAAGTGCAGAAATTACTTTTAGATAGGTTAATATTTCCTACTAGGCACTCCATGCTAGTGGCTAATCCAGTTCCAGTTTAAAAGAAGAATGGAGAGATATGACTTTATGTGGACTTTACCTAAACAAAGCTTTAGATAAATATGACTACCTATTGCCTTCACTATATGAAGTCTTATATATAGGGAATGACTCTCAAATTATATCATTTTTAGACTTGTATTTGAGATATAATCAAGTAATGGTCAATTACGAGGATAAAATAAAGACATCATTCACAACAAAGTGGGGTACATTCACATATAAAATATGTTGTTGAGATTAATAAATGCAGGTACCACCTTCCAATGTGCTATGGATATTGCATTTAAGGATCTCATTGGCAAGTATATTATCATATACATGGATGATTTAACTATATTTTTAAATACCATATAAAATCATGTGAGAGACATGATAATGGTGTTATAGAGGTGCAAAGACCATAAAATCTCCTTGAATCCAAATAAGTGCATACTCAGGGTGATTGAGGGTAAATCATTGGGTCATATCATATTTGAATGAGGTATTTTTATAGACCTAGATAGAGCAAAAGCAATTATAAAAAAATTATTACTTAGAAGTAGAAAAGAGCTAAAGTCAGTCTTCGACAATATCAACTTTGTAAGGAATTTCATCTTAGGATTTATAGAAACAATTCAACCCTTGAAAAATGTGTTAAATATGGATGTTTAGATTGAATGGACCACTAAAGCACAAGTAAATTTTGCTCAAATCAAGACATCAATTGTAAACACTCTAGTGATAATAAGTCATGACTATACACAACCCTTATTCACTTATTTATTCAGTTCAGAACACTTGAGTGTTGCTATCATAAGACAAATAAAAGAGGTTGGAGATGAGAGACTTATCACCTTATGAGTTATCCTATATGAAAATTTAAACTAAGTTATTCAATGATTGTCAAACAAAATTTTGCATTGATTAAATAGTCAATAAGTTTAGGCATTACATCCCACAAATCAAGGTATTTATCATTGTGTCTGACCTAGACGTAAAAGCTATGCTAATGAAAAATGAGTTAGGTGAATGGCATGGTAAGTGGATGAATATTATCCAAGAGTTTGACTTGGAACTTAAACCAATGAAGATAGTAAGAGGGCAAGGACTCAATAGAGCAATGATTGAAGTGGATCCCCAAATAGTTTACCAATAGTACATGGTTTAAGATATCACAAATGATGACTGGTACTGAGATGTGGTATATTATTTTATCAATAATGAGTACCCAAATCACTTGAAATAAACTCAAAGAAGATCATTACACATGAAAATTATCAATTTCATGATCAAATTAGGTGTATTATACATAAAGAATCATGAAGGCTTATATTTGAGATGCCTAAACAAACGAGAAGTGGCAGAGGTACTTAGTGATTTCCATGGGATATATGAAAATAGTCATAATTCAAAGAGTGTTATATCCCATTAGATACTTAGAGTAGGTTATTACTTGCCACATGTTTTTAAATATGCTCATGCTCACATCTAAAACTATCATACCTGTCATGTTAGCATGCATAGAGAATGTACCCCTTCCATGCCATTATAGCTAGTTATTGAGGTTCAACCATTCTCAAAATAGGGATTGGACTTTGTTGGAGTGATCAAAGCTAATTCATCCATAGGATACAAGTTCATTCTTAAGATAATTGACAACTGTACCTACTGGACTAAAACTCAAGCATTCAAGAATTACACAATTGACGTGGTAATCAAATTCCTTGAAGAACATTTCACCACCAGGTTTGGGATGTCATTAATTTTTGTATGTGATAAAGGTCCCAATTTATCTTGTCTCCAATTTAATGAATGGGATTACAAAAATTAGGTAACTCTTAATTTTTCATCCAATTATTACCCACAAGGTAATGAAGTATCTAAATCAACAAATAATAAATTAGTTGATGTGATTAAGAAAGTCTTGGAAAAGAATCCTAGAGACTAGCATAATGTTTACGAATCTACACTTTGGTTTGATGGGACTAAAGTTAAATCATCCCTAGACATGTCATTGTATCATCTTATTTATGGCCAAGACCCAATCTTCCTTGTGAACTTAATAATCTCCACTTTGAAATTCATGAGAGAATACCTAGAAACTAATGATAAGATAGAAGTTTGCCTCCTGAATTTGATAAAACTAGAATAAAAATGTGATGCAACCCTGTTACATTTCAATAAACATTAGGGAGTCATCAAACATTGGTTTGAAAAAGAAGCCAAAGTGAAAGTCTTTCAAATCTCTGATCTAGTCCTTCTCTAAGACAAGGCTCATGATAAAAAAGAACTTGAAAAGTTTGATGCCCTATGGTTGGGTGCCTACCAAATCTTTCCAATCTTGGGTAAGAATACATTCCACTTAAGGTTTCTAACTAGTGAGAATGTCCCATGGGATTATAATGGAAATTTACTCAAACACTACTTCTAGGCTTGAATTAGATTTGTAGGTCACGTATATACTTTTTATTTCACTTTATTGCTTTCATTTCTTATTTGATTTCTTTCTTTCATTGTTAGTTTAGTTTGTTTTTCCTAATTTTCTAACTTTTTGTTGTTATTTTGTCTTTGTTTCATATCTCGTTTTGGTCTAGTCTATTTTTTTTCCCTGTAGGTTCCCTTGTTGTTCAGATAATGTGTTAGGGTGTGGAGCTAAAAGCTTCACTGATGCAGACATGGAGGAGGTTGCAGGATGAGTTGTTGAGTGTCACGGAGACTGGCGTTTGGTCTGGCCAACCGACGTCGGTAGTATTAGACAAGGAAGCAACCGACGTCGGTCATGGATCGGCTGGCGTCGGTGACCCCCAGGCGGACAGGGACCGACGTCGATCGCCTATGTGGTTCGACTGCGAGCTTATTACGGGCAGTTAGCTAACGAACCAAGTGTTTGCATGATTAGATCTATTTTTAGACTGAGAGCTGTGAATCTAATTAGGGTAATTAGATGTCTAATTATTGTTTGGATGAGATCTATATAATAGACTCATGGTTGTATTGGAAAGGTGTTCTAGTTTGAGTTGAGCAAAGTTTGTTCCTTCTGTGTGTGAGGTGAGCAAGGATGTTCCTCCTAGTTCCACAGTACCAGGGGTAGGTGCTGGTTTTGGAGAGTCAGCAGGATTCTTCAGGTGTGTAGGATCTTGGTCACAGTTGCATGGCCTATATAGGAGATCTACATGGTAAGTAAGATCATTGATCTACAGGTGTATGTGTGTGCAAGGTCCAGGTTCACAGGTGAGCAGAACCGTGTTTGATTTGCAGGTGTGCAGGATCATATAGACAACAACACAATAGGGAGCAGTATCAGGGCAGGATCTACTTGGAGTACAGGTGTGTACTCGGATAGAGCTAAGAGGAAGGCAAGGGAGTTCCTTCCATAAGTATGGTCTGTTGAAGTGCAGGTTATTGTAGGTTCATGGGAGATCTACTTGAAGTACCTTGAGTACTTGTGGAGTACGTGGAGTACTTGTGGAGTGCGTGGAGCACTTGTGGTGTGCGTGGAGCACAGGAGGTGAACACCAACTCTGTATTTTGAGTTGGGTGTTGGGACCTGAGAGGGAGAGCTTTTGGGAGAAGATTTACTGTTCACTTGAGGTGTGGAAAACCTCTGTAAGGTGGTGGAGAAGAAGTGGCATCTTCTTTATTGTATTCTTTTTTGTATAAAGTGTTAATACAAGTTGTGTATTGTCTCTCATATCTTGTGTTATTCTAAATTCTAGTTACTTGGTGAATCTGGTTGATTTCCGCATATTAAGTTGCTTGGTTTAGTAATCATATTGTGCTCTTTTGGTGGAGCAAGATCTTGACAAGTGGTATCAGAGCTTTTGGTTGGGATACTAACAGATTGGTTTAGATCTGGGTAGTGTGTTTTGATTACAGGTCACTCTCAGGGGTTTCTAATTGAGTGGGAGTAGAGCAATGGCAGATGAAGGTAAGCTAAGAATGGAGGAGTTGAAAAGCACAGATGGTTACTCACGGTCCTATGGAAAGAAAGAGCAGGTAAAAGAATATTGTTGGTTGGTAGCAGATCAGCATGAAGAAACTGAAGAAGCAGATGCAACAGGTGTTGTTGCACAGGATGCTCTGGGAGGTTTCTTGGATAAAGTTGAATCTTGGATAAAAGATTCGGTTGCCTCTTTCCATGCAGCCCCAGGTAGAGGAGCTGGTAAGCCTTGCCAAAGAATTGGCAAAGGGGAAGTGAAGCTGAAATTGCAGGCGGCCAACACACAGGTGTTGATGAAGGTCATGCAGGTCCCAGGTTTGGAGATATGGCTAATTTATTCAAAAAGATTGGGTGATGAGAGATGCACAAGAACTCTCACATCGGATGCACTTGAATTAGCTGGTGGTAAGAAAATAGGTATTCTTTATCTACTTGTTTATATTACTGATTCTTCTTTTGTTGCGGAGACGTGGCTTCGTAGGCTTGGTCACATGAGCAGGAAGGAGATGCATGTTCTTAAGCAGAAGACAGATATATTTGACAGGTTTAAGAACTGGAAAGCCTTGGTGTTTATGGAGGAGATGGCGGACAGAACCCAGTGGTTGGTGCTAGATACTTCTGAGCAGAGCAGTTTGGACATGGGTTTTGATTCAAAGAAGCTCACGGGTAAAAAGTCATCACTCACGGGCAAACACAGATACCGGCGTCGGTCAGGAGGAACCGGCGTCAAACAGACAGGTGCCGATGTCGGTCATGTGCAGACTGAAGCTGGCAATGTCGGGCAGGGTAAGACCGACGTCGGTCATGGGACCGACGTCGGTAGTAGGTAAGACCGATGTCGGTCTGGAGGACCGACGTCGGTAGTAGGGACACCGATATCTGCAGGGTCGGTAGTCAGGCACAGACGCATGGGAACCGACGTCGATCGGATGCAGACTGTGGAGTGACCGAGGTCGGTCACTGTAACAGATTTTGGGTGGACAGCACGCTGTCAAGGAGTCTCAAACACCCATACGGAGGACTGAAGACGTAAGTAGGCCCTCAAATTCGTTGTTCCTCTTCTTTATACAAGTTGCTGATTGTAGAGCAGGAAGGATCCAGGAAACAGGTGTGAGCTTGGCATGGATGAGGATGTGATTCCTTGGAGGAGAACCAAACAGGTGTTTTTGGTAGGGTTTCCAGCTGGATGAAAACACAGAGACGAATGGATACCTTAGTCAAAGAATAGAGAGAACGGATACATGAGACGGAAGACCAGGTATACGGTCTTGAGGAGCTGCAGGACAGTGGTACAGGTTTTGACAGGTGGAGGACGAAGCATGGCTTCAGTCAATGTCAGGGTAACTACTGTGGTTTGCCTTACCAGGTGGATGATGAGTCATGACATCATTCTGTTGCTGTATGTGGATGGTATGTTTTGCTAGCAAGATTGTACATACAGGGTTTTTTGCTGAGCTAAGGGTAAGATTAGTTCAGTGGCATGTCAGGAGGAGTTTGGAGCAGCAAAATTCTTTGACATGGGAGACATGGAGATCATAGGTTGATTTTGTCTCGAGTGGGAGCTGATGTGAATCAGGTGTTGGCGAGGTTCAGGATGCAGAGCTGATGCACACTAAGGGCTAGACAGGTACAGTGTCCGAAATCACATGAGGTCTGGTATAGACCTGAGTATTCCCATGCAGTGGGAGCTGTCAGAGAGTTAGGAGCCAATTCAGGGAAGTGGGTTCTCAGGTATTTGAGAGGGACCAGCATCAGGGATTCATGCTATGCAGGGTCAGGACTTCACTACATGTATTTGTAGGTTCGGATGTGGCAGGGTACTCGGATGACAGGGGGTACACCACGGGATGTGTGGTGGGTTGTCTTCAGGATTGATCTTGAAGAGGGATACAAACTAGGAAACAGATTAGACGGAGTACAGGTACAGGTACAGTGCAGCTGTTTATCTCCAAGTGGGAGATTGTTAGGGTGTGGAGCTAAAAGCTTCACTGATGCAGACATGGAGGAGGTTGCAGGATGAGTTGCTGAGTGTCACGGAGACTGGCGTTTGGTCTGGCCAACCGATGTCGGTAGTATTAGACAAGGAAGCAACCGACATCGGTCATGGATCGGCCGGCGTCAGCGACCCCCAGGTGGACAGGGACCGACGTCGATCGCCTGTGTGGTTTGATTGCGAGCTTATTACGGGCAGTTAGCTAACGAACCAAGTGTTTGCATGATTAGATCTATTTTTAGACTGAGAGCTGCGAATCTAATTATGGTAATTAGATGTCTAATTATTGTTTGGATGAGATCTATATAATAGACTCATGGTTGTATTGGAAAGGTGTTCTAGTTTGAGTTGAGCAAAGTTTGTTCCTTCTGTGTGTGAGGTGAGCAAGGATGTTCCTCCTAGTTCCACAGTACCAGGGGTAGGTGCTGGTTTTGGAGAGTCAGCAGGATTCTTCAGGTGTGTAGGATCTTGGTCACAGTTGCATGGCCTATATAGGAGATCTACATGGTAAGTAAGATCATTGATCTACAGGTGTATGTGTGTGCAAGGTCCAGGTTCATAGGTGAGCAGAACCGTGTTTGATTTGCAGGTGTGCAGGATCATATAGACAACAACACAATAGGGAGCAGTATCAGGGCAGGATCTACTTGGAGTACAGGTGTGTACTCGGATAGAGCTAAGAGGAAGGCAAGGGAGTTCCTTCCATAAGTATGGTCTGTTGAAGTGCAGGTTATTGTAGGTTCATGGGAGATCTACTTGAAGTACCTTGAGTACTTGTGGAGTACGTGGAGTACTTGTGGAGTGCGTGGAGCACTTGTGGTGTGCGTGGAGCACAGGAGGTGAACACCAACTCTGTATTTTGAGTTGGGTGTTGGGACCTGAGAGGGAGAGCTTTTGGGAGAAGATTTACTGTTCACTTGAGGTGTGGAAAACCTCTGTAAGGTGGTGGAGAAGAAGTGGCATCTTCTTTATTGTATTCTTTTTTGTATAAAGTGTTAATACAAGTTGTGTATTGTCTCTCATATCTTGTGTTATTCTGAATTCTAGTTACTTGGTGAATCTGGTTAATTTCCGCATATTAAGTTGCTTGGTTTAGTAATCATATTGTGCTCTTTTGGTGGAGCAAGATCCTGACAAGTGGTATCAGAGCTTTTGGTTGGGATACTAACAGATTGGTTTAGATCTGGGTAGTGTGTTTTGATTACAGGTCACTCTCGGGGGTTTCTGATTGAGTGGGAGTAGAGCAATGGCAGATGAAGGTAAGCTAAGAATGGAGGAGTTGAAAAGCACAGATGGTTACTCACGGTCCTATGGAAAGAAAGAGCAGGTAAAAGAATATTGTTGGTTGGTAGCAGATCAGCATGAAGAAACTGAAGAAGCAGATGCAGCAGGTGTTGTTGCACAGGATGCTCTGGGAGGTTTCTTGGATAAAGTTGAATCTTGGATAAAAGATTCGGTTGCCTCTTTCCATGCAGCCCCAGGTAGAGGAGCTGGTAAGCCTTGCCAAAGAATTGGCAAAGGGGAAGTGAAGCTGAAATTGCAGGCGGCCAACACACAGGTGTTGATGAAGGTCATGCAGGTCCCAGGTTTGGAGATATGGCTAATTTCTTCAAAAAGATTGGGTGATGAGAGATGCACAAGAACTCTCACATCGGATGCACTTGAATTAGCTGGTGGTAAGAAAACAGGTATTCTTTATCTACTTGTTTATATTACTGATTCTTCTTTTGTTGCGGAGACGTGGCTTCGTAGGCTTGGTCACATGAGCAGGAAGGAGATGCATGTTCTTAAGCAGAAGACAGATATATTTGACAGGTTTAAGAACTGGAAAGCCTTGGTGTTTATGGAGGAGATGGCGGACAGAACCCAGTGGTTGGTGCTAGATACTTCTGAGCAGAGCAGTTTGGACATGGGTTTTGATTCAAAGAAGCTCACGGGTAAAAAGTCATCACTCACGGGCAAACACAGATACCGGCGTCGGTCAGGAGGAACCGGCGTCAAACAGACAGGTGCCGATGTCGATCATGTGCAGACTGAAGCTGGCAATGTCGGGCAGGGTAAGACCGACGTCGGTCATGGGACCGACGTCGGTAGTAGGTAAGACCGATGTCGGTCCGGAGGACCGACGTCGGTAGTAGGGACACCGATATCTGCAGGGTCGGTAGTCAGGGACAGACGCATGGGAACCGACGTCGGTCGGATGCAGACTGTGGAGTGACCGAGGTCGGTCACTGTAACAGATTTTGGGTGGACAGCACGCTGTCAAGGAGTCTCAAACACCCATACGGAGGACTGAAGACGTAAGTAGGCCCTCAAATTTGTTGTTCCTCTTCTTTATACAAGTTGCTGATTGTAGAGCAGGAAGGATCCAGGAAACAGGTGTGAGCTTGGCATGGATGAGGATGTGATTCCTTGGAGGAGAACCAAACAGGTGTTTTTGGTAGGGTTTCCAGCTGGATGGAAACACAGAGACGAATGGATACCTTAGTCGAAGAATAGAGAGAACGGATACATGAGACGGAAGACCAGGTATACGGTCTTGAGGAGCTGCAGGACAGTGGTACAGGTTTTGACAGGTGGAGGACGAAGCATGGCTTCAGTCAATGTCAGGGTAACTACTGTGGTTTGCCTTACCAGGTGGATGATGAGTCATGACATCATTCTGTTGCTGTATGTGGATGGTATGTTTTGCTAGCAAGATTGTACATACAGGGTTTTTTGCTGAGCTAAGGGTAAGATTAGTTCAGTGGCATGTCAGGAGGAGTTTGGAGCAGCAAAATTCTTTGACATGGGAGACATGGAGATCACAGGTTGATTTTGTCTCGAGTGGGAGCTGATGTGAATCAGGTGTTGGCGAGGTTCAGGATGCAGAGCTGATGCACACTAAGGGCTAGACAGGTACAGTGTCCGAAATCACATGAGGTCTGGTATAGACCTGAGTATTCCCATGCAGTGGGAGCTGTCAGAGAGTTAGGAGCCAATTCAGGGAAGTGGGTTCTCAGGTATTTGAGAGGGACCAGCATCAGGGATTCATGCTATGCAGGGTCAGGACTTCACTACATGTATTTATAGGTTCAGATGTGGCAGGGTACTCAGATGACAGGGGGTACACCACGGGATGTGTGGTGGGTTGTCTTCAGGATTGATCTTGAAGAGGGATACAAACTAGGAAACAGATTAGATGGGGTACAGGTACAGGTACAGTGCAGCTATTTATCTCCAAGTGGGAGATTGTTAGGGTGTGGAGCTAAAAGCTTCACTGATGCAGACATGGAGGAGGTTGCAGGATGAGTTGCTGAGTGTCACGGAGATTGGCGTTTGGTCTGGCCAACCGACGTCGGTAGTATTAGACAAGGAAGCAACCGACGTCGGTCATGGATCGGCCGGCGTCGGCGACCCCCAGGTGGACAGGGACCGACGTCGATCGCCTGTGTAGTTTGATTGCGAGCTTATTACGGGCAGTTAGCTAACGAACCAAGTGTTTGCATGATTAGATCTATTTTTAGACTGAGAGCTGCGAATCTAATTATGGTAATTAGATGTCTAATTATTGTTTGGATGAGATCTATATAATAGACTCATGGTTGTATTGGAAAGGTGTTCTAGTTTGAGTTGAGCAAAGTTTGTTCCTTCTGTGTGTGAGGTGAGCAAGGATGTTCCTCCTAGTTCCACAGTACCAGGGGTAGGTGCTGGTTTTGGAGAGTCAGCAGGATTCTTCAGGTGTGTAGGATCTTGGTCACAGTTGCATGGCCTATATAAGAGATATACATGGTAAGTAAGATCGTTGATTTGCAGGTGTATGTGTGTGCAAGGTCAAGGTTCACAGGTGAGCAGAACCGTGTTTGATTTGCAGGTGTGCAGGATCATATAGACAGCAACACAACAGGGAGCAGTATCAGGGCAGGATCTACTTGGAGTACAGGTGTGTACTCGGATAGAGCTAAGAGGAAGGCAAGGGAGTTCCTTCCATAAGTATGGTCTGTTGAAGTGCAGGTTATTGCAGGTTCATGGGAGATCTACTTGAAGTACCTTGAGTACTTGTGGAGTGTGTGGAGCACTTGTGGTGTGCGTGGAGCACAGGAGGTGAACACCAACTCTGTATTTTGAGTTGGGTGTTGGGACCTGAGAGGGAGAGCTTTTGGGAGAAGATTTACTGTTCACTTGAGGTGTGGGAAACCTCTGTAAGGTGGTGGAGAAGAAGTGGCATCTTCTTTATTGTATTCTTTTCTGTATAAAGTGTTAATACAAGTTGTGTATTGTCTCTCATATCTTGTGTTATTCTGAATTCTAGTTACTTGGTGAATCTGGTTAATTTACGCATATTAAGTTGCTTGGTTTGGTAATCATATTGTGCTCTTTTGGTGGAGCAAGATCCTGACATAATGAATAATGGAAGACGTGTAGATAAGTGACACAAATTAAATCCTATTGATTAAGTACTTCAAGTAATTTGTAGCATTATATTATGTTTCTAAATTGGTTTGAAATTTTTGAGCTATCATGTGTGTTCTATATTTGTTCATGTTTGGATAAGTTTGGCTAAAATATTCAATCAATGAGACATTCTTGAAACTAAGCACAAAAATAACATTTTAATGGTTTATGGGTTTTCCTAGATGAACCTGCTATAATGAAAACTTGGGGTGAAAAATATATAATGCTGCCATTCACTTGCCATGGTAGTCACCAACTTGGAATTGAGATGTAAAAAAAGAGAAAGATAAAAGAAGAAAAAACAAATTTATGAAAAATTCAATTCTGGGTTATTTAAGCAACCTCTACCGGGTTATGGATGCCTAGTTGACAATAAATCAAGCCCTTGAGTGGGATTGAAGATAATTTTGTCAGGGCTATGGATGCCTAGTTGGTAGTGGAGCAATGTCCAAGTAAGCATTCTCAAGGTAGGATTCACTAGCCCAATGGTTGGAGCCAAAGTGGTTAGTCCTTATAGGCTCTAAGAAGCAGTAATGAACTCATTTACACACAATGGGTCAATGAGAATACTTGATTTAGTTTTGTATCCATTCCTTTCTTTTCCTCTCTTAGATCTATTCATATTCCATGTGTATTCTTAGCTAGATATTTTGGGTTCGTAGACACATTTCTCTAGTTCTAAAATACTCAAGAGTATTTTACAACAAAGTCACAATTCATTATTTCTTGCACAATATGTCCCAACTCGTCCAAAATCATGGAACCTTTTTTTTTAATTTTTTTTACTGATCTCACTTGCATTCATAGCTCATTGGTCTAAAAAATTTCAAGTGAATTTGTTAGGTTATATTTTTTTTCATGCCAAACCAAGACCTCCAACCATCACCATTGGGTAGACCACATCCATGCAAGGAAGTTTCATATTAAGCACTTGGTCGGAAAATGACTTCTTGACTCCAAATCTTAAAAAATTATGGAAATAAATCACTGATTCTCTAATTAGGTATGCTATAGCTCATCAAAAATTTCCTAATTTGATGGAATTAGTTAGGCTTCCATCCCTCAATTAGGTCTTCGAGGTCAATTTTTGCCTTGTCCAATACTAATCGTATAATTATCTGTTATTGGGTCTATGCCAATTTTGTCTAAGTATCATATACCTGATTATACTTTCAATTCAAATTAGGTCTGAATGTTCATTGATCAAATTTTATAGTTATAATCAGACATTTTTTAATGATTAGGTCTATAATTTTAAATTTTTAGCCTTGTAGTTCTAATTATAGAAATTTCTCTAATTAGATCATATGTGTGTCAATTGGGGGTTTATAGTGGAAATCAAGGTTGTAATACCTGATTATGTCATCATCAATTTATAGTGTTCTATGGGCTATAAAATCTTGTAGAGGTTTAGGGTTGGGCATCAAAATTGCCAGTTGCAATTGGGCCCTAGATCTCGATTAGGTTTGGGAGCCCCTGTCGAGCCTTATTTTGATAATCAGGGGAGGGGGGAGTAGGAATCCATGATTAGGTCTAGGATTGTTCCCCTCTCCCTCATTTTTGTTATTCAAGACTTAGTTCTTGGTTAGGTATGTGTGTTCATTCAAATATGTTGATAGTACTACTCAAGATTTTAAGTCTAGATAGAAAGTGATACTCGCCAAGCCATTCTTCGTAAACCTGTTCGGGGGTCCTAACCCTGATTAGGTCTTGGCCCCCCTTAACATTGAATCTAATGCTATTTGGGGAAATGAGTTCTTATTAGGTCTATGGATACATACCTAATTTTACCAATGTTAATCGGGGGTTAAAAGCTTGATCAACATTGGGAATTCTAAAATTTCAAAAAGTGAAAATTTAAAGTGTTTTTTCCCCTCCAAAACCCAATTAGGTATGGGAGGCCATTTTCAGACCATTTGTCTTTTGGTACATAAAATTTTCCCCATTTTTCAAATTTGACTGCCGTTTGTGGCACTAGGTAGATGAATTCAACTCGATCACAATGATATTGCCAATTTTAGAAAATTTTGATTGTGTTAAAACCTATTTATGATTAAGTGTCTTGTTTTATTTGTGGACTTTTAATTATCATATTCTAATACATTTTTATCTTTTTACAAGTTTAAAAAGTGTAGAATAAGAGAAAAGGGGCATAGCAAGAGGGAAATGGAGGGAAATAGATGGTAGTTGAAGGAATTAAAGGCTCCTATCAAAATTTTGAGGGAAAACCCTTCCCCATGGAGGTTGAAATTTTTATATAAAGGGTATTTTGATTGCCCAAGGGTTGGATTTTCTTCTCTAGAAGAGATTATAGAGCAAATCAATCTTTTATTCCATGCAATTTCTAGTTTTATTAATGTAATTTATCCCTCAAACTTGTTATCATGCCATTATACTACTAGATTTATAAGTAATTGATCATGGTGGACCAAAATTAGATTTTTAAAATGAATATTTGGATTAATAACAAACTATGGAAGCTTATTCACAATTTTTGCATGTATATGATGGTTGTGGTGTATCTTTCATTGATTGACTACCCTTAAACGCTTGCATTAGCTTCGTTTGTGATTGTGCACTTGTTGGTCATGCAAAAGGTTGAATTATGGGATTCACTTGATGAAGAGTTTCAAATTCATGTTCATTATTTCAGGATTTTATTCTCTTTCTCCCTCTCTTTTGTTGTTTTTTTAATAAATTTGGTTAATCAAGGGCTAGTTCTGATCATGGATGCAATCCACTGCTATTGTTAATCTCAATTGCTTAATCTTCATTCATTGCTATTTCATCACTACACCATTGAATTTTTATATTCAATAAAAACAAATTAAAATCAACTACAAAGTCATTTACATAAAATATCTGAAACACTAATTAAATTAGGCAAAAGATTGTATGTTTTATTATTTTCAATATTTACTTAAAACTCTCATTCACAAAAAATAAAATTAACATTACCCACTAATTTTTTCAAGGACCCAAAATGTTAGAACTTTCAAAACCAACAAGCCCTTTGAATTGGAACCATTCACAATGACCAACTGGGTAAAACTAGTATGTTGTGACCTGGTAGATATAGACTTTGGAGAGACCCTCTCATGCTTCATTTTAGGAGAGGCTTGATGAGTACACCACATCGAGATCCTAACATTGGTGAGTTGTGCCAAATGACATGCAAACACTAGTGTTGGTGCAAACTTGATATGATAAAATTATTTAATTGTGTTGACCATAAACTAACTTTACACCACCAAATTTGATGTGATTTTTTGAAAATTTTGGAGAAAAAAAAACAAAAACCCATCAATTTTTGGGATGAGTTCAACCCAAATTGAGGAATAAATTATCATAAATTTAGTAGTGAATAATGTAAAAATTCAACTAATTAATTCTTAGGGGCCCTTTTTTGGTTTCTACATAATGTCCTGCTTTGATGTGTGTGTGTGTGTGTGTGTGTGTGTGTGTGTGTGTGTGTGTGTGTGTGTGTGTGTGTGTGTGTGTGTGTGTGTGTGTGTGTTTGTGTGTGCGTGCGCATAATATTAAATTTAAATAAATAGGGTCTGGATATAATATTTTATGCCCATGAATCCCTTGAAAAAAACTCCAATGTACTTGTCAATTTTGTAAAAACATTTATGCATGGATAAGTGTCAATAATGATAATAATATGCTAAAATATAGAAAGAAATATTGAAAACAATAACCTGGTTTAGATACAGATGCAATGATCCTCCCAATAATATCACATGCCAATGAACTTATGTTAAATATTACATACACTTTTTAGTACAAAATTTTAGTGACCATATAACAAGGATAAAGCAATAATTTTAGTACAAAAAAATGTTAAACAATATCTTAAATATATCTTGCAGTGGGAATGTGTGATGCAAGAGAATCTAGGTTCACACGCAATCTTACATCAACAAAAAATATGATAGTTTATGAAATTTGTCTAAGTGTTAATTTACACAAGTATCTAATTTTGTATATGTCTTTGTTTTAAGTTTGTATAAGTTATGTGTTATGCGCAAACTTTATTTTATTTATTTTGTGCCTTGTGTAGTTTTGCACAATTTTCAAGCAAGTATATGTTTACAATAATTTATGTGTATTTTCTCGAGCGTAATTATAATTATTATTTATCTAAATAATCTTGTGAATATTTATGCAAGTAATGTTTATATTTTGTGCAAACACAATCTTATAGTGATTTGCAGAGTAATTTTAGAAGTATGTCTTCATTTGATTCCCTGTAAAGTTTGTTTCTTTTCCACATGAGCAACAAAGATGATGAGATTCCTTGGAGGATTTTATTTTTCACTATGCAATTCATGCATTGATTTTCTATTTAGATGTGACAAATGTGATAATGATCTTGAGTAGACATGAGAATAATAACATAAGAGTTTCTCAACATAATTTTTGGTTGTGAGGTCTTGAAACTTAGTGTAAATTTATTTGTGTGCATATCCTTATGATGTGTTATGAAATGACTCATTACTGACTATTTGGTATTTAATTTTGTAAGTTATAGGAAACTGAAAAGGAGCTATTTATTATTACTCATGATGTAGTATGTTGTTATGCGTTATTCTATAACATGTTTGTGCCTTGGAATTGTAAGTGACATTTAATATTTGTGGTGCACTAATGTGTGTTAATATTTTGTTAGTGGGTGTAAAACTATTAATTTAAATAGGCAGGTCTTGTGCCTATTTAAACATGCCCCTAAATTTATGTAAGAGGAAGAGAGGAAAAATACGGATAATGGATAAAAGGCTGGAATGTTTGAGGTTGAGTAAAATATCGGAGATTAAGTAATAATTATGAGTGATTTTTTTGATAGTTAGACTAAAATTAAAAATGTTGTGAGTTAGTAAGTAGATATATAAGGATCTAAATGTTGTAACACATATCATTATGAGATTGTGGTGTCAATGTATTTATTGTGCTTGTTGTATTTTCTTGTTGTTGAATTCTTAAAAAGATCTAAGTGTGTTTCATGCATTTTATTACATATTTTTTTGTGTATTATGAATGTTGATTGGTCTAAAACATATATTAATTGAGACTCCTAACCACAACTACATCATTTGGTATCAAAGAATTAGTTTGTAGTCCTCATTGGTTATTATTACTTTCCACATTTGTGAATGTGGGTAGAAAGTAGCTACTTATATCTTCCATCGATATTTTGGAGGACAAGATGAATTGAAGTAGTTGGTTGAATCTTCTATGTTCATCATTTGGTATCTAGATCTACATTTATATGGAAAAAGTCACATAGAGGAGGCTTAGGTGGTAGAATGGAAAGATTGGCCAAAACATCAAGACTTACAAATATGGCTTAACTGATGAGAGCAAACATGAGTGGAGGCTACTAAGACAACACAATGTTGAGGTGTTCATGGTTTTATATAATGAGAGAAATATTGAACTCACAACATACACACCTAAAGGCTAGGATGCATAAGAGGTTGATAAACCTGAATATTTATTTTTATGAACTGTTACAAGAATGATAAGTAAGCCAATGTTGGACCCTAGAATTTATTATAGATATTTTAATCATGAAAATATCATTGAGTGGATCATTGAGTTAGTGAAATAATTTAAATATGAAAATATTGAAAATCCCAAGTGTGTTAAGTTCACTAGTGTAAAGTTGAAAGGTCATGCATCCTTATGGTGGGAGTATGTTCAAGTTGAAAGATTAGATAGAAGAAAGGATAAGATTAAAACTTGGAATATTTATTACAAAGTTGAGGGCCAAATTTATTCCTATAGATTATAAAATGAGTTTTTTCAATAATGTTCAAAACTTGCGATAAAGAGAAATGAGTGTGAAAGATTACATTAAGGAGTATTATAGACTTACCATTAGATTTTGTCATGTTAAATATGATGTTGAGAAATATAAAGGTATGTGAATGGATTACACATGGAAATACAAGATGAATTTGGAATGATCAAACTCTAATATGTTGAAGAGTCTTATCTGTGTGCATTGAAGCGAAAGAAAATTTATTGCTCAAGTAACAAGGAGTGGTATGAGTAAAATGAAAGTTTGCATATGGATATGGATAAGGTGGAAGTGGTAGATGATATTATGCAAAAATATAATAAGGGAAGGCAAGTACTTCACAATGTAATGATGCTAATATGTAGAGAGGAAGAGGAAATTTCAAAGGTATAGGACCCTATGGACAAGGTAGAGGTCATGGATTCAATGGTACATGTTTCAAATGTGGTGAGATAGGCCAAAAATAATTTGAGTGTCCTCATATACATAATGAAGGTAATAGGAGAATTGATGTAAATGCTCATATCACATAGGCTGATGAAGCTAGTGTTGTGTCTATTCATCACATAAACTGAATAATCTCTCAGAAAGAAGAGGGTATTGTTCAAACTTGTGAAAAAGGATAATAGTTCTACACAAAGAAATAATTTGTTCAAAATTGCTTGTAATTTAAAAGGAAAATGTGGTAAATTGATTGTTGATAGTGGTAACACATATAATATTATTTTATAATAAATAATAGATAAACTAGGTTTGGTAAAGATTATGTATCTGAATCTATATTAGGTTTTGTGTTTGTTTAAGGGACACCAATTTTTAGTGAATTCATTTATTCCTGAGGATGGATCACAAGAAGTGATTTGAAATGTCAATAAAAAATAATTACACATTTTTTCCCAAAAAACCAATTTCTATTATTTATGGACTATGAAAATATAAAATCTTTGAATGTTTGGTAAGATTTTAGACTAGAAGATACAAAGATGAGGTATTATGTGACATAATACCTATGTATGTTTGTCATATTTTACTTGGAATGCCTCAAAAATTTGATTGCAAGGCACAACATGATGGTCATGTAAATATATACACATTTTTGGAAAGATAGAGTAACACACACTAAATTCTTTGAAGGATAAGTGCATAAAGGTGGATAAAAGTCTAAACATATTGAAAATTTTGAGAAAGGAATTCCTAAAAGAGGTGAAAGAATAGAGTGCATGCTATTCAGTAATTTTTAAGCGAATACAAATGTGAGTGTAGGTATAATAGTAGAAGAGTAAATTTCATGAAGTAAAACAAATGCTAAGTGAATTTATAGAAATTGTGTCCAATGATTTACTAGATGGATTACCACCAATGCAAAGTATAAGTCATCGCATGGATTTGATTCCAAGTTCAAGTTTACTAAATAAAGTGGTAGATAGGTTGAATCTAAAAGAAAATGTAAATGTGCAAAGAAAAGTTTGGGGACTATTAGACAAAGGCTTAATTAGATAAAATTTTAGCCCATGTGTAGTACCAACGATTTTATCACCTAAGAATAATGGAGAATGGATAATGTGCATTGATTCTAGAGCCATAAACAAGATACCCATAAAGTAAATATTTACATTTCCATGCATGGATGAGTTGATGGATTGGTTAAGTGGAGTGAGATACTTCACAAAAATTGACTTGAATAGTGGATATCACCAAATGCATATAAAGGAATGTGATGAATACAAAATAATATTTAAGACACTAGAAGTGTTATATGAGTGGTTGGATATGCCATTTCGGTTAACTAACACACCAATTACATTCATGAGATTGATGAATGAAGTAATAAATTTATTTTTGGGTAAGTTTTTTGTTGTGTATATCAATGACATAATGATTTTTAGTAGAATAGAGGAAGAAGACTTGTGACTTTTTCCCAAAGTGCTAGAGACATTATGAGATAAAAAATTGCTCGTAAAGTTGAAGAAATGTAGTTTCATGCATAAAGAATTAGTATACTTGGAATTTATGATTTCTCAAGATGGTTTAAAGATGGACCCAAAGAAGGTGTGAACTATACTAGTTTGACCATTATTGCATAATACATTTGAGGTATGTAATTTTGATGTACTGATGAGTTTTTATAACAAATTCATTTGGATTTCAGTGGGATGTGTTCATTAATTAAATATGTGATGCAAAAATATAGATAGGATTTTTTGTGGACAATGGAAGCAAAAAATAGTTTCCAATTATTAAATAATAAGATAATAAAAGTAACAAGTGTTGGGATTGCTAGATTTTGGTAAGTTATTTCAAGTATATTGCGATGTGAGTGGCACAACAATAGGAGAAATATTGTGGAAAGAAGGAAGACCTATCCCATATTTTAATTGGAATTTAAATGATACAAACCACAAATATTTAGTACATGATCATGATTTATATGCAATTGTGTAAGCACCAAAGAAGAGGAAACTTTATTTTTTACCAAAAGAGTTTATATTGTATACAAATCATCAAGCACAATAATTTATTAATAGTGAGAGTAAATTGAATAAAAGATATAATAAGTGGGTTGAATTCCTATAAGATATTATAAGAGTTTAATGAAATCCTCAATCATTGTTTTATTACAAAGAATGAACCATATATATAGATCAAGGAAACACTACAATTTAGGAAACAAAATTAGTGTAATAACAAACTAAATAACCATTATCTCAATTTAAGCTTCATGGTAAATCTATGCAGATAAAGACCTAAAAACCTAACAATCTAACTCAAATAATACATAGTTTTATTTCTTTAGATAATTAATCTAGTAACTATTCATTTATGTTGAACCATAAGAGTGGAAAATTCAACATAGTGGTTGATGCGTTGAGCCACAAAGTTATTTTATTCAATGAATTGAGAGTTGAATTCATAGAATTTTGTTTTATTAAGTAAAAATATGAATATAATTCAAATTTCCAAGAAACATGGAAAACCTGTGTAGAACTAGTGATTGAATACATGACATGAAGGTTAGATTATTTTGTTTAAGATGAATTATTGTTTCAAAGAGTGAAGTTGCATATACTAAGAATTTCAATGCAAAAAAAAATGATCAAAGGAAAATATAATGGAGGTTTGGAAGGAAATTTTGGTTATAATAAAACATTAGTGAAAGTGGCAAAGAATTATTTTTTGCTGCAAATGAATATATATGTGCACAAATATGTTCAAGAGTATAGAGTTTTCTAACTAGTGAAAGGAAGAAGTTAGAATGCAGGGTTATATCAAGCGTTACCTATTCAAAAAATAACATGGGAGGATATAAGTATGGATTTTATTTTTATGTTTTTATATAAAACAAATAAAAAATGATTCCATATTTGTGATTATGAATAGATTTCATAAAATGGCACATTTTGTGGCATGCAAAAGGACTCATGATGTGACAAACATTGATAATTTGTTTTTCAGGTAGATTGTAATGTTGCACGGTTTTTCATGCAACATAGTTTCAAACAAGATGTGATTTTTTTTGGAAAGTTATGGAGTACATCGTGGAAAAATTTGAATACTAAGTTGAAGTTTAGTTCAACATACCATCCTTAGAAAAATGGATAGATAATGGTAGTAAACATTAAGTTTGGGTAATTTTTTCAAGACATTTAATTGAAGGTAATCTAGAAATATGTTATAATATTATGGCACAATTTGAGTTCAAATATAATAATTCAATGAATAGGAGTACATGGAAGAAACCATGTGTCATGTTGAAGAGGATTTATGGAATTAAGCGACATGAAAAGTGAGCCGAGGAGTACACACAAGACACCATGGGTCAAGTTGAAGAGGATTTATGGAATTAAGCGACATGAAGAGTGATCCAAGAAAAAGTGCTAAAGCAAAGCATTTTGCAGACCATATGTAAGAAGTGCATAAGCAAGTGTGTGAACAATTAGAGAAAAGTAATGCACAATACAAACAATATGCAGAAATGAAGAAAAGAGAAGTAGAATTTCAAGTGGGAGACTTAGTATCATCACACTTGAGGAAGGATATATTTACAAAAGGCACTTATGATAATTTGAAATGGAAAAATAATGAGCAATGCAAAATATTGTAGAAACTTACGAAGAATACCTATGAGATAAAATTACTTGAAGGGATAGATATAACACCTATTTTCAATGTGGCTAATTTGTATTCATATCATGAAGGACAAAGTAGTGAAAGCACAAATGTAGATTTTGAATAAATAGATGGGACATATCAGATGCTTGAAAAAGAGTACACTAAAATGGAAGAATTGATTGATGCATGAGTTGGAAAAATATGTGCATAAATTAATAATCACAATATTTGGTAAAATGGAAAATTTGAGAAATAAAAAATGTGACATGGATAAACACATCAAAAGATACAAAAATAAAGAATCCCATTCATAGAGCTCTTAGAAAGCACATGAGTAGGATCTCGTTTTTCTTTTATTACCCAAGGTGTATGATGCAATAGCATTTGGATTCAAATGAAATCTTGCATTAAAAAAATATATGATATTTTAGAATATTTGTCTAAGTGTTGTTTTATGCAAACCTTCTTTCAATTGTTTTTCCCCACCTTTATGTGTACGTGTCTTGTGAGTTTTACACAACTTGAAAACGTGCATATGTTTGTTATGTTCCATGCATCTATTCTCACATGCAATTATAATCATTATTTATCTAAATAAACTTACAAAGTTGTGCACAAGAAACAATGTTAGCATTTTACATAAGCACAATCTTGCAGTGATTTACAGAGTAATTTTAGAAGTCTATCCTCATTTGGTTCCTTATAAAGTTGGATTCTTTTCCATAGGAGGAGTGCAGTTGATGAGATTCCTTGGAGATGTTTTTTCTTCACTTTACAAGTTGTACACACATTTTCTAGTCAGATGGGGAAAGTGTGGTAATATGTGGTAATGATCTTGATTGGACATGAGGATAACAACATAAATTTTTTAGCATAATTTTTTGCTACAAGGTCTTTGAATTTCTTTGTGCACATTTGGTTTGGGCTTATATTCTTGTCATGTATTATGAAAAGTGCTATTATCAACTATTTGGTATTTAATTCCATAAGTCATAGGAATCTGATAATGATATATTTAGTATTGCCCATGATGTAATATGTTGTGATACATTACATTTTAACATGTTTGTTCCTTAGAGTTCAGTGACATTTGATATTTGTGGCACACTAATCTGTGTTAGATGTTGTTAGTGGTTGTAAATCACTTAATGTATGTAGGTGGTTATTTTGCCTATATAAGCATGCCCATACACTTGTGAAAGAGTAGGAGAAGAAAAAGGTGGGGAATGAGAAGATGTTGGAATAATTGAGGTTGGTCAAAATATTGGAACTTAAGGAATAAATCTAAGTGATTGTTTTGAGAGTTGGGCTATATTTTCAAATACTGTGAGTTAGCAAGCAAATATATACAAATTTGATGTTGTAATACATCTCATTATGATATTGTGGTGTCAATTTATTCATTATACCTTTTGTATTTCCTTGTTTTAATATAATAAATATATGTGTTCCATGCATTTTATTGCATATTATGATGTGTATTCTGAAGGCTATGTGGTCTAAGACATCTCTTAATGAGACCCCTAAATATAATTACATCAATATGTTTCACATCTTGGGTACATGTTGGAGTAAGTGAAATTTGAGTGTTCCATTCTATAGGAGTGAAATTTGGGTTGAATGACAAGAGTTTAGATAAAATGAGTGGAATGTATGTCATGTCTAGCTTTGACAACTCCACCATACTCAACCTTTATAGTAAGCAAAGTAATAATTAATTGCTTCTTTCAAGAATAAGTCATGAACATGCCCCAACATGATAGATATATTATATGATCGATTTGTGAGCATTTAGATCATCTTCCCAACCACTGTCAATGTGACGTATAGTCAATGTTTTACCACTAGAAGTGTAACCATTAATTGAGGTATTCCAACCTACTCATGAATGATCAATCCCATAATTAATATTATCACAAAGATATATTAGAATGCATTTGGTAGTTTTCAATGGCTATCATGGGGGTCTTGACAGAAGTGTGACACTGGGTTAATGATAAAAGATAAATAATGATAAGTATGAGCCAAATAGAGTAGACTTCTCAATAATTATCTATAGAGTGTGCCATCAACTAAGGAGAACACTCGGTGATAATCTTAAATATAGATATAAAAGGAGTCATTACAGACTTATGGTTTTCCATGTTGATACAATAGAGTAATTCAAGTATATTTTAATTGATTAAAAAAAAATGTCTTTCATACACTAGGATATCTAAAGGCCAAGAAAAAAGTGTAACAATTCCAAGTTAGACATTTCAAAATATTTCATCAATGATGCTTTTACATCATGGATGTATTTGGTGGAACTCCATATAATGATTAGGTCATATACATAGAGGACTAAAATCAGTTGTTTCTTGACTTATTTATTTGTGAAAACTATGGGGTTAGAGGGACTCTGTGTAGAAACTAGATTTACTTTGGAACGTGTTGATATTTTCATATGAAGCTCAAGAAGCTTATTTTAAACTATACAAGGAAGTTTTTCAATCTACAAACATAGTTGGAGTTATTGCTACTAACAGACTTGAGATGTTGGGACATGTAAATTTGTTCCTACAAATTGCCATGTAGGAAATTAATTTTGACATTCATATGATGGAATTCCCACCCCTATGTTATAGCTAAGGAAAGTAATATCTTGATGGAATTCATCTTTAAAATTGGATCAATTTTTTTCATGTAATCAACACCTTCAACATTTGGAAATTTTTTTACCACATGTTTAGTTTGTGTACCTATTGATGGATCCATCTATTATATACTAAATAAAAAACATCCATTTTTACCCCACTATTTTTATTCATTTAATAAGTGGAACCAAGTTCTAGTTATTATTTTTCTTAAGAGAATGAAGTTCTTCTACCATAATTGCATGCCATTCATGATGATTACTCGCCTCATGGTAAGTCTTTGGATTCTAACTCACCATTATTTTATCTATTTTGTGATTACTGTAATCTAAATAATAAAAAACTAATAGATTTGAGAATATGTAAAATAGGGAATTTATCATACAAATCCAAATGTAAAATAAATTAATGATATTACACTTGTTTTTATAATTGATAGAAACAAGTCAATAAAGGAATTTGTTTTTTATATATATACTACTCACTACTTTCATCACAGTCACTAAAAAACATTTTTTATACTCTGTAATTGTTTAGATCAAGAAACAAACACTCAAAACTTGTGTGGATGCTATAGGCAAAGTTCAAACCCCAATGCTGACTATCTAGGATGATTTTACTTGTTTTTTTAGTTCAAATCATTGTGCCCACACCTTTAGATTATTTCTATGTTTTTTTTACCTTTAACCCAAATAATTTGATTTTGCCTCTCCTTGCCTTGAATCCCTAGATTCACTTTTGACATGTGATTGACTTGAAAAAATAGGTTTAAAAAGATAGTTTGGATAGCCAAAAACACTCCCCTATGAGTTATTGAGGATTATCTACATTCTAATGCTCTAAAGAGGGATCAAACCACACATAGTTATTCCACTTAGATGTGTGTGCACCATCATGATCATGCTAAAATACAATGTATTAATTAGCTTTGACACTTGATAACATGAAACTTTAATCTTATATTTATATTCATACTTGGATTTGGGGATACTCCTTTGAAGATTTTTCATATGTATATGTTTTTTTGATATTGTATTAATGGAATAATAATGCAATTCTAAATCTTTTATTCAAGTAGAGAGTGATTATGACCTTAGTCTTGATTTGTATTATATATGGGTCTTTGATATTTATCTCCATGGATGATATATTAAACTTATTTAATTTGACTTAAACTATATGTTTAAATTTAAAAAGTATCCATTAAAGGTCCTTAGACACTACTGATAGAGATAAGCACATTTGAAAAATTATAAGCATTAGACTATTTCCAACACTGTCTAGAGATGGAAAATTAGGGATTTGAGATATGGTGATAGTTTGCCTAGGATAATAGACCATTATTACATAGACTAGGGTGATCCCTAAATATGTGTAATGGTAAACTGAGTTGGCCAAAATCATATATGAGAAAATGAAGAGGGAAAAATTTGCACAAGAGTCAAATGTGTATGTACAAGTCTAAGTTTATGAATATTTGTAAAAATTGATGTTTCCAAGTGTTTAATACCAAAATTATGTGTATATAAATGTATCCATTTTAGTCTAGTATTGAGAATGTTATATTAAAATATAAAAGAAAAAAATTGGTATATGTGATTAATCACATTTAATGTTAACATGTATCCCCCAAATGTCCAATTTTTTCCATGCAAAACATGTATAGATAATGTATACTCAAGATATAAAATCTAAAATAATCTATCATTAAATTATTTTAAATGAAAAATTTAAAGAATGAATGCACATGAGGGTATGTGAACCAAAGTGTCATTTCTTGAACTCATTTATAGAATGACATGGGGTGAATATACCCCAAGGAGATGCAATTTTTGAAACCATGTATTATGTGATTTTAATGCCTCAACCACCATTGGATATAGATAAATGATAGAAGTTGAGTAATAGAGAATCCTCAACCACATGCCTCTGATTATCATAAAAAACTCTTGGAATAATGTGAGAGATAATAGTGTACATTATAATAAGATGGAGGTTGTGTGAGAGAAAATAGTGGTTAAATAGATATTATAGGGATGTGTGATAAAATTTAGCTCATAACTTGTATGAGGTAATAAAGATATATATTTTAATCACTTGATAAAATAATAACTTAAGATTATTGTAGTTTTATTATGTTAAGTTATACCAAAATTTTCATTGTGGAACCTTGAAATGGGTTCATATGTAAGTTATAACCATGAATCAATCATTGTAGGTGGGTTTTATATCCAAATGTTGGAAACAAGATGATTGAAGCGGGGGGGGGGGTAAATTAGTCTTTAAAACTTTTTATTCAATTCCACTTAACCATACATGAACCATTCTAAACAAGCATGTACATCATAACAAGCATAAACATCAAAACATGAAAGCATGAAACACATGAGAAAAACATATACACGAGAAACCCTCTAGAGGAAAAAAACCCACTAATGAAGCAAATGGACTATAATCCTATAAGATAAATATCAATCTTTAATTGAGCACCCACTCAACTTGGAGTATCAACCCCAATTTGTCAATCACAATCTTGATAGAGTTTTTAGCTGAGTACCAACCTAGAAAGGATCACCAAACCCAATATATCAAACACCAACTTGATACAGTCTTTAGTTAAGAAACAAACTAGCAAGGAACACCAACTCCTAATTTACCAAGCACCCACTTGGATTTATCAAGCACCAACTTGTAAGGAGGCACCAACCTCCTAGATGACTCAGCACCAATTCAGCCACTTGATTATTTGATCACCTTCAAAAACCTTTGTTTCTTCTACAATATATGATGATATTCTCTTTCATCTATTTTCTCACATTAGTTCCTCTCAAACTGATCTTTAGCCTTCTTCGCTCAACTAGCCCTCTTCATGGCTTGATTAGGTCTTCTAACCTTGATCCTCATATGAAGAACCTCTATTAGATATTCATGACACTTGTCTAATGATATTCATGACATTATTATACTCACCAATGATCTATATCATTTGCTTATCCTATTCTACTCTCACTCTCTAAACATACACAAAATAAGCCTAACTGCCTTGTTTTTATACAAGTCACTTGATCATAGCCTTCTAGGTTGGATACATATTCAAATCACTTAGATCAGACGTGAATAGGTATTTTAATATTATAATAACATGCCTTAGTCATGGATCAATCACTATAATAGGTTTTTCATACATCAATTAACCCTTACTCCTCTTTTAGGCTTATGGAGACTTAATAAGTCTTCTTAACAACATGTTACACTTTGATCTTTCTTGAAGCATATCCAAACATCTCACATGGTTGGAACAAGTAATACACCACTCAAATAGACCTTATCAAACTTTATTTTGGGTTTAAAATACATATTAAGTCCAACTACCACTTGAACCCTTACTCAAATCATTAGATATAAAAGGCTTACGCATATACAAAAACTCTAAAATAAGAAATTGAGGCATAAACCCAATTTTTCCAGAAAACCATGGAAAAAAATTACATATAAAAAAACCTCATGATCTCAATCTCATGACAATCTTAATTTGATTCTTCACCTTAGGGTAAACAAGCTCAAACACTTCTCTACAAGATGTTCACTCAGAACTGCCAACTAATTCCAAAACACAGTCAAGGAAACATGAACATTTGAGATATGATTGAATATATTCAAGGGTTTTTAATAAATGAACATGATATTATAACATCCTTAGAGAAATATCAATCAATCAAATCATGAGATCTAATGAAAACTATTAGCCTTGTAGACCAATTTGCCGACCTTCTCTCTCACAGAATCTACTCATCCAGATAAGCCATTTATGCTTCAATGTTTCAACCTCTAACACATACTATATAAATAATGAATAGATAATTCAAGACCCAAACAACAACATCATGTATTTCAATGCATCACTCTTACATAAAAACACATATGGAAACATCTTCTCACATTTGTTTGATTTCCTTGTTGTCTACACCACTAGGTTTGTTAGCGACTTGCCAACTTTGATCACCAAAATGTCACACCTGAGATATAGAACCTATCCATAAATATTCATGAACAACAAATAAAAGTATCACACTTTGATCTTCATCCATTTATTGACTTTGACTCAATCAACTCTATCTGATGCTGCAAATCTCTGAAAGACAAGCACTTTTTTGTAGGGTCTTCTCACTCACCTGAGTAACCAATCACACCTAGAGATGCATGGGAGAGTTTAATTAAACCTTCAATCACTTTTTTGATCATATCAAACCATTCTAATCTCTTTAGAACATGATCTTCATCATCAAGTCATAGTTAGGTTTTATGAGGGTTTAGACCATCTTTCAGTCTTAATGATTATTCATAAAACTTAGCTCCTTTTTCTATAAACCAATGCTTGGAACTTTGAGCTAGAATCCTACCTCATCTACCATGAACAACTTAGGTTCTCATGTATAAATTTCACATTCTAATGAGCACTGAGAAAATCTTCTAATGTAGACAACTCTTCATTCTGTGCACTTGAGAAACCTTGAAACACCTTTTCTTGCAAACCTTGATATGAAATTTCATGTATATACTTAAAACAAATTGAATTACCTCTTTAAATGTTGACCTTATCACTCATGACATGGAAACTGATCATGTTACTTCATCTGGGCACCATCTCTTTTCTTAATTTTTAAGCTTTAACCTGCAAGTCTTATTATGCCTTGAATATGACCTTGTAGCCACTCTGTAGTCTTCACCTTAAAACTCTCCCATGTTTCAATATCTCTTGTGTATGATCAAGCAACTTCAAACACTCAATATTATTCTAAAATTAAATATAACATCTTTGGATCTACTTATAGATCTTCAGATCTTGATTGGGGTATCTTCATAACAACTTTAGAACTACATATACAAATCTTCAGAGTTGATCTTCTAATCATTTTTGAGGTCCTCAACACCTCATGTACAACCTCAAACAATTTGTATCATTATCAAACACTGTCATGTGTTCTTTAGAGCATTCTCATCTTCATAGCTCATTCAGAGCATCTTTAGAACTAGTTACACAGATCTTCAAAGCACATAGTTTCTTCTTCAAAGCTCACTCATTTCATCTTGCCACCTGTAAATACCATCTCACAAGGTCTAGACAAAGAATTAAAATTGATTGACATTTTTTATACTAACATGTACTTACTCATGCTACTTTTCAATGATTTCACTCAAGATGATATTATATCATTCTTCATACAATATTCTTTTATCACAACAAAAACACTCATTATGCTAGCGATCAAAACTCATCATATACATATCTCAAGGCTTACTTGATGAAGCATCTTCACAAGAACATTTGACATCAATAAAATAACCATGCATATTCATAAGAACCTTTGACATCAATGACAACATTAAATATCAAAGCTCAACATTAAATGACAATACTCAACAATCTATCCCTTAATCAATGACAATGTTAAAAAATATCCCCTTTTGTCATTGATGACAAACATACTTAAAAAATTATCAACCATTTCATGATGGCAATCGTCTATTAGACATACCATTTATTTGATAATGATTATGATCTCCCTTTAACCAATTGATTTTATTTCTATAGTTCTATGAGTACTCATTCTTTGAGGGTCTTTTATATTCTCTTGCTCTATGACCAACCTGAATACATGTAAAACAATAACCATTGAAATAATTAGCATACCTTGTACCATTGGGCTATTTGATAGGTATTTTTATGTTGACCTTATTGTCTTAAATATTATTCTCTTTGACTTGAGGTGATTTATTTTGGTTTACTTTGAAACCAAGACTAGTCTTGTCACTTGCAAAATTTTGACTACTTAAAATATCATCTAGAGCCTTAGTGCTCTTTTCAAAATTCACCAAGATCTTCATGTTTCTGGATGCTTGATCCAACTTAGCTCTTATAGGTTCTATTTTAGTTTCATATCTACTACAATCTTCCTCTTTAGCCTTTAGACTTGCTGTCACAATCTCTATTTGGGTTTCTACTTGCTGGGTGATCTCTTCATACTCTTTGGAAGTGTTGCTCAGTCTTTCCTCAAATAATCCAATCTTATCCTCACAGTCTTGAATTGATGACTTAATTTTCTTGTTCTTCTTCACAATATTAAATTTTTATAGGGAAATTACCACTTCTAATTCAAAATCCACTTTAGCTTATTCAATGTCATAGTGTACTTCTTCATCTGATTCTATATTAATCATGAGGACTTTCCCATTTGAACAACCCTCATTATCTGATTCTATGCCTATGAATAGGATTTCATTGTGGTCATGTTCTAATTTATTACTTCCATAATTACTATCAGATGTGTCTGAATCACTCACATCATATGAGATGTCTTCTTTGGTATAAAAACTCTTTTTGTTCCTAAAAGACTTCTTCTTGCCTTCATATTTTTTGAAACTCTTTTTGCTCTTGTCAGACTGATAGGATTTCTTGTCTATATCATCTTCCATATTTGAACATACCTCATCTTTGAACTTCTTGGCCTGTGAATTATTTTCAACCTTGAAATTTACTTCCTTATTAAGTGGTATTCCTTCATTTGATATCATCTCATAGGCAGTCAAAATGCCATGAAGCCCATCCATCTTTAGCTTTTTCAAATCTTGCATCTCTTCTACTACAGATAATTTAGATTAAAACTTAGAAGTTAGTGATATCAATACATTTTGGATAATATTAGACTCTTTCACTTGTTCCAATCCTATTATGATATTAATAACTTCATCAACACTTAATAGGTAGGATGTAATAGTTTCATCTTTAAATTATCTTCTGTGGGTCTGTAACTTGGCCATCTTCACCTTTGTGTCTCCTTCATAGATGATATTCAATTTTTACCATATATCTTTGGCTAAAACATAGTGCATTACCCTTATAATCTCTACCTTTGATATGAAAAACAAAATGGCATTCATTATCTTGGAGTTATTTTCACTAGCCTTCTTACTTACTGTATTTGTTGGTGGAATTTGAAGTGCAATATAACCATCTATGACTGACTTCCAAATATAATGTCTTTTTGACATTAGATATATCTTCATTCTAAAATTCTATAAGGCATAGTTATATCCATTGAAAAATAGAGCCTTACTGGTAGAGAAACCACATTGAGCTTACTGACTAGTCATCTTTGCTTCTTAGGATCTCATTTAGGCTTTCAATCCTGCTCTAAAGGACCTACTTTGATACCAATTATTTGAAATAATATGACTAAGAGGGGGTGAATCAGTATTCAAAAAATTTCATTAAATTCCACTTAACCATACATGGACTATTCTAATCAAGCATGTCCATCATAAGAATCATAAACATCAAAACATGAACACAAAATATACATGGAAAACCTTATAGAGATAGAAAACCCACTAATGAAGCAAATAGACTACTTTCCTATAAGACAAACATCAATATTTAGTTGAACACCCACCAACTTGGAACACCAACCCTAATCTTTTAAGCACCAACTTGATAGAGTGTTTAGCTGAGTACTAATCCAACAAAGAGTACCAACCCCAATCTATTAAGTACTAACTTGATAGAATATTTAGCTGAGCACCAACCCAACAAGGAGTATGAACCCCTAATTTACCAAGCACCCACTTGGATTTAATAAGTACCAACTTGTAAGGAGGCACCAACCCCCTAGATGACTCAATATTAACTCGACCACCTGATTATTTGATCACCTTCAAAAACCCTTGTTGCTTCTACAATAGAGGATGATCTTCTCTTTCATCTCTTCGCTCACTTTAGTTCCTCTCAAATCGATCTTCAACCTTCTTGACTCAAATAATGCTCTTCATGGATTGATTAAGTCTTCTAACCTTGATCCTCATATGTAGAACCTCCATTAGATATTCATAGCATTTATTTTATGGTCCACATGACCTCTTTATGCTCACCAATTATTTATATCATTTATTTATCCTCTTCTACTCTCACTCTCTAAGCACACATAAAATAGGCCTAATTGCCTTACTTTTATACAAGTCACTTAATCATATCCTTCTAGGTTAAATACATATTCAAATAACTTAGGTCAGACATGAATAGTTATTATTAAATTAAAATAACATGCTTTAATCTTGGATCAATCATTGTAATAAGTTGGTCATACATCAATTAGCCCTTACTCCTCTTTTATGCTTATGGAAACCTAATAGGTCTTCTTAACAACATGTTAGCCTTTGATATTTATTGAAGCATATCCAAACACCTCACATGGTAGGAACAAGTCATACACCAATAAAATATACCTTATCTAATTTTAATTTAGGTTTATAGTACATTTTTTTCTAACTATGACTTGAACCCTTACTCAAATCACTGCATATAAAAGGCCTACGCATATAAAGAAACATTGACTTGAATAATTGAGGCATATACTCAATTTTTCCAAAAAATCATGGTAAAAAATTACATATATAAAAATATCTTGACCTCAAGGTCATACAAATCTTCATATGATGCTTTAACTCAGGGTAAACAAGCTCAAACACTCTGCTACAAGATGTTCACTCAAAACTGTCAACTAACTCCAAAACACAGTCAAGGAAACATGAACATCTAAAATATGATTGAATATATTAAAGGGATTTTAATACATGAATAGGATATTATAACACCTCAGAACAATCTCAAACAATCATATCATGAGATCTAATGAAAATTATTAGCCTTATAGAACAATCTATTAATCTTCTCTCTCACAAACTCTACTCAGCTAGATAGGCCATTTTAAATTTAGGGTTTCCACCTCCTACATAGATTTCCAAAATTTTGAAAAGATTTGATAGATCATTAAATACCCAAAAAACATCATCATGCATTTCAATGCATCACTCTTACATGAAATCACATCAAAAAACATCTTCTCACATTTGATTGATTTCCTTGTTGTCTACACCACTGGGTCTGTTAGCGATTGACCAAATTTGATCACTAAATTTTCAAAATTGAGATATGGAACCTATCCAAAAATATTCATGAAAAATAACTACAAGTCTCACACTTTTATCTTCATCCACTTAGCAACTTTGACTTAGTCAACTCTATCTGTTACTGTAAATATTTAAAAGATGAACACTTTTCTGTAGGGTCTTCTTACTCACTTGAGAAACCAATCACACTTGGATATGCCCAAGAGAGTTTAATTCAACTTAAAATTAGTTTTTTGATCATATCAAACCATTATGATCTCTTTAGAATAATATCTTCAACATCAGGGCATAGTTAGGGTTTTATGAGGATTTAGACCATCTTCAGTCTTAACGATCATTCATAAAACTTAGCTCCTCTTTATAGAAACCAATGCTTGGAAATTTAAGATAGAAACCTTTATAATCTACCATGAACATCTTAGGTTTTGATGTAGAAACTTCACGTGCCAACGAGCATTGAGAAAACCTTCTCAAGTAGACAACTCTTCATTATGTGCACTTGGGAAACCTTACAACACTTTTTCAAGCCTTTTCTTATAAAACTTGATCTAAAAATTCATGCACACACAAAAGAACTTAAATAAACTCTATCAATGTTTATATTCTCATTCACGACATATAAATTGATCATGCTACTTCATATGGACACTATCTCTCTTCTTGCTTTCTAAGCCTTGACCTACAAGTCTTATTATGCCTTGAATCTGACCTATCCACTTTGTTGTCTTCACCTTGAAAATCTCATGTGTTTCAATGTCTCTTGTGTATGATCAAGAAACCTCATACACTCACTCTTCTTCATAAATTCAATAGAATATCTTTGGATCTACTTAAAGATCTTTAGAGCTCAACTGGGGTATCTTTGTAGTAACTTCAAAACTACATATACAAATCTTCAGAGCCAATATTCTAATCATTTTTGAGGTCTTCAACACCTCATGTATATCTTGAAATAATCTCTTTAATGCTCAAAAATTATCAAGTATTCTTCGGAGCATCCTCATCTTTGTAGCTCATTCAGAGCATCTTTGAAACTACTTACATAGATCTTCAGAGCACATAGTTTCTTCTTCAGAGCTCACTCATTTCATCTTTCCACCTATAAATACCATCTCACAAGGTCTAGGCAAAGCATTATAAAATGATTTACTTTTGTTATACTGACCTGTACTTAATCATGCTGCTTCTTAATGATTTCATTCAAGCTGATATTAGAACATTTTTTAAACATTATTCTTTCATCATAGCAACACCACTCATTATGCTGGTAATCATAACTCATCATATACATAGCTCAAGGCTTACTTGACCATGCATCTTCACAACAACCTTTGACATCAATGATATTAGATTGACATTAATGAAAGAACCATGCATCTTCATAAGAACTTTTGACATCAATGACAACATTAAACATCAAAGCTCAACATTAAATGAAAATGCCCAATAATCTCTCCCTTAATCAATGAAAATGTTCAACACTTAAGTGTTTACATAGTATCATTGATCCTCAATAATTATCAATTTTTAAAATAAATAAATTATTGCATGATTGATATTCATGTCCCACATATGATCTATTTTTAGCTCAAAGTGATATAGAAACTCCATAATTTATCTATCAATTTTTTAATCTAATAAATCTGATAGAATTTGTGCAATCTAATACATATACTATGTATCATAGTGACATAATTTGTCAATTATACTTCATAATCATGTAGAATTTTGTGTATACATCTCAATCTATCCAGTCTATCCCATTTAAATCACACAGTCTAGTCCAAAATATGACTTATCCTTTTGTCATGGCCTAAATCTCTAAGACAAGCCTACTATATGCCCCACTTTTGAGGTGAGGGGTGAAGCCTGTGAATCACTCATCTCAAAAGATAGAGCTGTGCACATCATGTACTATATAAAAAATATAGACATGTAAATCATGTGTACTAACATGATAATATATGTCATCATAAAAAGATTTGATCATTCAAGTACATATGGAAAATGTAATAAAAAACAATGGGAATACAAGTGTCATATCAAATATATATAACAAATAGGCACATAGTTATAAACAATGCAATAGATGCATGATAATAATTATGGCATTACATAAAATAGATGTGTTTGATAGACATCACGGCATGAAGCTCAGTAATAGTCATACATGCAATTCACCATATAAATGATAATTAACATCAATCAATTATATAAATATAAATACATGTCATGCATAGGTTCTGATTTTGAATTTTTTATTTTTTCAAATTTTGAATTAAGTTCATATTAATCAATGATCCCATAAATGAGATGGTCACATGTAGGACCTTGATTGATTGGTATGAATATTAGACATTATCGATTAGGAGTAACATATATATAATTATCCAAATCATGTACTATGAAACATCCAACATCATCATCATCGTCAACATGGTCATGCATATGTCACAAACAACTAGTACCCATAGTAACATGTTGATTTAATTGTATGCTACAAGAATGTGGTAGTGTTTACTGTGGAACACATGTAACAATTTGTAGAACTATATTAAGATGTGATGGACTAGGTAACATATGTTGCACTTGAATAGACCAAAAATGTAATGGATGTTAAAGCACTAGTATTTGAGGAAGATCAATTACCAATCTTTAATTTTTCCTCATGGTTTGAACCTATACATGTTATATAATAAATTACGATGGAGATGGTGGAGTAAATTTCTATGGTTGAATGGGTTACTAATATGAATACCTATAACTTTGACCACTCAATTTTTATAAATATAATTCGTGCATTGATGTATTGAATATCGTATTGCACGTCTTATGTATTCATGGATGTCCAAATAGAAGGTCGATTACCCCATTATTGGTAAAAAATAATAACCAAATAGCAAAGGATACATGCCCTATCATAAGTGGTTATACAATGCCTTAAAGAGGGTTTTTTATCTTTCTATCAAATACTATTGCTATAGTTGTTATATCAATCAAATATTTGGTGTGTACACAAGACTAGTAAGCAATGTCATAGTGAATATATTTTCACTTGACTTGTTATCCACCATAATGTTGTGTATATGGTGTGAGTCAACGAAGACATGTAAAAATAGACACATTGGTAAAATCATCATCAATAATCTTACTATCATTGAATGTGATTATAGGTCTTTTCACTTATGTATCTTTAAGTCTACCAATAATACCATCTATAAGATTATCCCCCTCAGTTCTAAAAGCATTAGAAGTCAAAGGAGGATTTGCATTTTAAGTTATATGCATTTTAGGATTAGTCTTTGCTTCTTGAGTTACATGTTTGAAAAAGAGATGAAAAAATATCTTAAGCCTCACATTAGGTTGTGCAACTAAATCATTCAAATATGTATTAACATCATTGACCTCAATAGTATTATCCTTAATTAAATCTTGTATATTATTTCTTAAACGATAAAATATGTTAGTAGAATGAGTTGTGTATTTATACTAATCACAATATGTATTAATATCAAACCCCTTAAGTTTTTTCTATATCATATGAACCTCTATTGGCAGAGGGAGAGATATGAGATTACATTTGAGTAACTTCTATTAGACCTTACGAGGAGGTTATAATATTGTGTAAACTTATTCTTTTAAAGAGACGAGAGGACAAACCTATTAATAGGTTGTGAAACTGCCTTAAGTATTAATTTATCCTGATTCTCTTTATTATTCACCTTAGATTTTAAAATTACTTTGTTTTTAAATTTGGAAATAAGATATATTTGAAAATTAGTCCCACAATTTAGCTTATTCATAGCAAGTAGCTTGACCTTATGATATTTAATTGCTTGACACTTGTCATCAAAAGATTAAAAGTGTTTAAACATAATTAAGTCATGGATAGTGTTGATGTGGTGTTTATGCACACTTGATAACTCACAAGATTTTACCCTCTCATTTTAGGATTATCAGAGATAATTCAAGGCACTAATTATAGGTTCTCACTCTCCTATGTTATTTTTCGTGACATAAAATGTTGCACGTGACCTACAATCCATCAAGGGAGATTCACCTTAGCAATCATAAAAAAAACCATAGGATGCATATTTACTTTAATGCTATAATACAACTTCCATATCTCATTAAAAAAATGAAAAAAAGAAGGAAGGACAGGACTAAAAAGAAGATTCAAACTCTATAAGAGTAATTATTTTACTTAAGCAACACCTTCTAAGATTTAATGCAAAATAACCAAAATTTATCTAATTTAGTTATGCACTAAAATTTGAATAAATATAGAGGCAAGAGTTTGAGGACTAATTAATCATGAGTAAATCTTGACATCATATTTTTGCAAGATAAATTTATTACAAAAAATAGTTCAAAGCACATTTTACTATACCATTTTTTATAAAAATCTAATTTGATGCAAATAATAGTAACAACATATTTATATAAAACAAATAGAGATCAGAGATATGTTACTTGAAATAATTAGAATATAATAAATACACATTCTAACCTACTCATAATAAGCAAATAAATCTCTCTAGTAGTCTCTTAAAACTTAAATTTCATAACATCAATCTAAAATTGAGAAATAATTTAAAAATAATAGACAAATAAAAGCCCATGAAAATTCCATTGTCTTTACATTCTATTAAAATATCCCTCCTCTTGGTGGTAAGCCAAAGAGTGACTTCTTACAATGTTTACAAAATTTGTTCTTATAGAGCACGAGACCACAATCAAAATACCAAATTCATATACATTTTTATAAATCTCTTACAAGCCCATACCAAATACATTTAATTATTTTACAATCCCATATCGACGTCTTACAAATAATTAGAGCAAGCATGGCTCTCTCATGCTCAATCAATACCTCATCCTTTTCATTCCATAAATGATGATAAAAGTTGTTTACAAATTACTGTGACATCTATAGACTCATAATAATTTGATAGGTAGGGAAGACCATCAAATTTAATTATGTGTTCATGGGATGACATGTTTGTTTGAATCTTTGGTATTTAATAGTTGGGTGAGACTGTATCCTCTTTTATTTATGTTTGATGCTACGTGGTGCCATTTCACACATTCATAGCTTAGATTTGAACCTTTGAATAAAAAGCCTACTTTCTTTTGTGGATGCTTGAAGTGATGATGAGTAGTGCTCTCTGATTGAGTCACAAATCTACAAAGGGTTGAACATTAAAACATATTGTGCAATCTATTTTGGACTCAAAAATGTTATGAAGTTATGAAAATCCACCAAGTGGTATTGAACAATGACGTGTAGACTATGTGATAGGATCAAATACCCATAGAATATGTTAAAATTTCCTTGGTTAAAAATTCATGAAGTTACGATTGAATATGCTGATAACAAGTGGCAAGCTATGATTAGGTCGTATTCCTATGAACTACTATATTGAAACTACTTACAACTAATTTTGAAGCTATTATTGAATGTGATGATGACATGTGGCCTTGTGGACTATTGTGTCTTTAATTTCTCAAAATTTTTGGTTGCAAAAATTGTTGTGAAAATGCACCACATAGAGAGAAAGTACTAAGTTGAACTTGGCTTTGAAAAGTTATGACAATTTGAGAAGTTATTAATGCATGACAAAAGAAAAGCTCAAATTGACTGTGAAAAAAAATAAAAAATGTATTAAGTCTGAATGTTACAAATAAGTGTGAGGAAGCTTATGATAAAGAACACAAAGTCAATGACCAATTTTTTTAAAAATCAACTAAGTAAAAATATGGATCATGAGAAAGTGAAAACAAAATAATAAGTCGATCATAAAACTTTTAAAATCCATTACCCTAATTTTTTTATCAAAGTATGTCAAAAAATAACAAAAACCTACATGAATAAGCTCAAAAAACCTTGATTGTTTGCATTTATCCATGCTTGAAATAATTCTTAAGATAATTATTAGCATGTATTAGAATAACTGTAGACACCAATATTGTGTCAACCACCCCTTGGTCTCCTTCTAAACACTTACATAGCTTATTAATTTAAAATAAACTACTTATTTTAAATTAATGACCTCACCTAATGACCTCACCTAGACACCTCACCTTGGACACCTCACCTTGGACACCTCACCCTAAGACCTTTTCTTAACCTATGAGTCACCCTAAGACTAAGTCCTCCACATCCTAACTACCCATGACCTATTCTCACTCCATCCTAACCTCCTAACTAACTCTCGTGCCTAATAAACCCATCTTTTGACCGTTCTCCAATGGCAAAAGCACTTGGCAGGTGGAGAAATAGGGAAAGAGCTAAAAATAACCCTTTTACCAATTCTTTCTCCACTGACGTCGGTCAACGGTCAACTGACACCAACAGGATCGCCGACGTCGATTACATAACCTGAGCTCTAACATTGGTAGGCCCCCCCAACTCTTGGCATATCGATGTGCACATTCTGAAACCAAGCATCAGAATTTGACTATCACTCTCCTAGCTATAGAAACTCTACACAAGTCACTCCAAACATTGGATTGAAAACATTGTACAAGGTCCTTGACATCAACCACAATAGGAGTAAGCACTTTGGCACCTCTAGTTCTTCACGAAGCAGAGCTAAGTATTCTTCTGTCTCATTTTAGTATTCTAGAATACATTGGTAATTTATTTCCATCTGATATTCCTAAGTATTGTTGAAAGACCCGACCTTCTTTCATGGAGAGGCTGAAAAGCCTTCCTCTCATTCTTACCCTCTTCTCACACCTACCCTCTACCCTTCTTATCCTCAAACCCTATTCACCTTCCCATAACCCTGCACAAATATCTAGACTTCCAGAAACTCTTATGTGCATCACAGAAATACCTTGAAACCCGTCTAAAAGCCTACTTCCCCTACCGACATCGGTAGCCTAACCAACGTCGACACAATTTACCTACTGACATCGGTAGAATAAGCAATGTCGGTGACTGTGCAAACCAGAAAACTTATCTAAATAGCCCAAAGACCATCCTTCTACCTTTGGCCAGCCTACTGAGACACACAGACTACAGGGAACATGTACACAATATTTTACCTTTCCATTCCTTTAAGTCTTTTATCATTTCATTTTATACAAATCTCTTCTTTAAATAGTGGACTGTCATCCCTTACTGAGCTTTACGCTTTCAGGATCGAGCATGTAGCTTGGCAGTCCACCATATCCTATTCTAACATTTTCTTTGTTCAAGTTTCTTTCTTTCTACAGGTGTTTCCTCCACAGCGAAAGAGGAGCTCTCACAATGCTTGGATACGGTGCGCAACTTAATCCAGGTAACGTCAAACCCAAAACCTTTAACCTTAGTTTCTTCCTTCTTCTGAATGTAATTAACAAAAACGTAGAGAAACAATAACCTTTGAAATAACAGGGACTATTGGACCTAAACAATCAAACTTAAATAATTATTTAATGAGGTCTTGAATGCTTTGTATGTTTTATTATTGTGAATGTGAGTCCCTATTTAGAAAAGAATGGAATTGTTGGTCAAAACAAATAGTGAATTCTAAAAGGAAAATATTGGTAAGTGTTTATAACTCAAAATTTCAAGTTTTATCTTAAACAAACCAAATATATCATGGGAGAAATTTTCATATTATCCAATAAAAATGAGACATTTGGGTCAATTTCAATGCATAATGTACAAAGTTTTAATATGTCTAAAAAGTCAACATGTGTGAAAAGTGATTTATATACCTTTACCTTTGAGGATTTTGATATGACATAGGAGTAATTTTATGATTTGAACTTCTAAAATATGTTTAATTTTATGCATTTTTTGGCTAGGGGAGAGAAGGCTTGGGCATTGCTCTATTATCATCCAAATGTTTATACCCCCAAAATTGATATTTTTCACTTCACTTTAGGCCTTGCTCCATTCTCAGTTGGGTATCCATAGCCTTGATAGAAGTTACCCAAATCACCATTTCTTAGTATATTTTTTTAATTTTCTTTAGATATTTTACGTTCTCATTTTGCTTTTGATCATCTTCATTTATGGCAAGAGGGTTGGAAACCAATATAACCAATGTGAAAGGTATCAATTTAGAAAAGTGTTTATCATAAATGATTTCTCTTTTGTTGTCTTATCAACCTCAATATAAGTTTTGAATGCATAAAATTGTAATGTCGATCCCCTTTCATTAATAAAACTATTCTTAATTCATGTGATGATTCTTAAAACAATTATTCATTTTTTTAATGATATGAACTAGTCTTCCATAGTATTTTCCATCTAAAATAAAATCAGACCTTCCAAAATTTCAGATCTTTACATTGGATTCATTGGTATTTTAGACAATGAAAAACATTGTAAAGGATGGGAAGGAAAATATTTTTTGTTTCTCACAAACCACTAATTGAAAACTCCAAAATCAACAAAAACAAGGAAAAACCAATAGAAAGAAACAAAAAGAAGGAAAGAAATAAATCAAACTGAAAGGAAACTATTCTAATCCTACTTTAAGCATACACTACTCTTAAACTAATAATTCATAGTTAAGGCCTAGAGGGTGGACATCAATACATAATTAAGGCCTGGAGGGTGGACTTCAATTCATAGTTAAGGCTTGGAGGGTGGACTTGAAAAATTTGCATGAAGCATTTATAATTTCTTAGCAAGATAAATCTCACTTTTTATAGCTCTTAGCCTAATAGAAATATCTTTATATTATTTCCATAATTCATTCAATTTGCTCATTCTAAATATGAAAATATCCACAATTATACATTTAACATGATGATACTTATCAAACATGAAATCATTAAAAACATTGGGTTTAGCTAAACATACCTCAAAGTTAGGCTGATTGAATTTATTAAATTAATTTACTTAGACTTATATGATATTTAAAAGCAGAGGCATAGTGAATAACAATTCCTTGTGATGTGATTCAGTTGGTGAGCAGGTTATTATTTCTTCCTCATGCATAGGTTCAATCATAATTTTATGGGTCTTTGCAAAGGGGAACATAACCTGATTCAAATATATGAAGCAAATCCATTTAGCTATCATTTTTGAGATCCTCTTAATTTTAAAATGTTCCTCTTCAATGTCCCAAACTTATGAACCCATTAAAATCTCATATCATATCATTATTCAAACATGAAAAACAAATCATCATCAACATCATGCTCTTTTGTATCTTATTGTTGTACACAATTAATGTCCTATATTTTTCATCACTAGCCTCTTGATTTAATAGATTGACCTCCACAATAACTTGTTGACCGAATTTCATACAAGACATTGTCTTCTCCTCACTTGATTGTTGTAGTCATATAAAATGCAAAATTTGGTAACTTAAGTATGACTAATGACACCCAATCCATAGATCTATTTTACTTGCTCTCTTGACTCTCTTAGGCATGTTTTCATGGTTTCCCAATCATCTATATCCTTCTAGACTAAGCCCTTGCTGACCCAGGCTGATCTTTCCATGACAAATCCATCCCCCCAGGTCTCTTGCCCTCAGGACAACAATGCACAAACTTAGACTACAACACTAAAACTTAGGGTGTCTTATGTTTGGCACTGTTGTCCAAGTGCAATTTTGGTTCAAATGATCATATTATCTCAGATCCTTATCCTAATTCATGCCAGCCTAAAATGAATTCATTTAACCCATGATCATTAAATCCCCTATAAAAGGCCATTCAAAGTCCATTTAGAAGGGTTAGCACTCATTTACAAGAGAGAAGCAATAATATAAGCAAGAATACTGAAACACTCTTCCTTATTCTCTACATACAACCATCCAACAATATTTCAATCTTATTCAAACCTTTACACCAGTCCTTAGTCATTCCAAGTACACCTAGTTTTGCATTTACTTGCATTTTCATCACACAATTGCACCAAGCACTTCAATGGGATAACTACATATAGATTGATCCCTCCTTGAAGTATTGGTATGTAAGTAATGTGTCCATAGATAGGGTGTGAAGTGCATCTAGCATATCCTTTACACACTAACCCCTTTTCCCTGTTTGTCAAAGTTCTATTTAACTACATAGAATAAACAAGCACACAAAAAATTAACTCTATAGGGAGTTTCATTGACAACGAGGATATGAAATTTGGTACACAAGCTCACATAGACACTATGAATAAAACCTAAAAAAATCATATCTCTGTAAGTAGTTTGGACAATAATGGTAAGACCAAGACTATAATGCCAGATAGCAAGGTGTCTTATTTTTGGTGGTCCTATCCAATCAAGAAATGAACTCTAGATCTTAGTTTGTGAAAGTGTCCCAGTCCTGATCCTCTAGTATTAAACTCTATCTCAGTTGTAATAGCTCGAAATAAGTTAAGTCATATTTTCTCTCACTCATTACTATTTTTAGAAAAAATAAAATACTAATTATTTACACAAAATCAGTTGCTTAATTATTTGCATATTATTTACTAATTTTATCTATTCAAACCCATTTATTATTTAGGAATTAAACATCTAATTTTCCAAAAATAATAAATCATTTGGTGAACCCAACTTACTTTGAAATTCACAATAAAAACCCTAGGGTAAATTCCTAACTAATTTTTCCATTAATTTCTAAATTTTTTCATGAATATTAAAATAAAAAATTCCTCTCAAATTTAAAATTTTTTTAGTAAATTTTACAAATATTTTATTTTAACCCCTAGTTGCATCAACTAGCTCCCAGTAATTTTTCAATAATTTTCCATTCATTTTTTGAATTTTTAGTTGCATATTAAAATTAAAAAATCACTTCAAGTTTTAGAAATTCATAGTATTTTTCAAAATCCCTAGTTGCATGTACTAGCTCCTATTTTGCTTCTTGAGGTATCACCTTACATCCATAATCAAATTGCAAAAATGATGATCATTTATTTACAAACTTTTCTTACATTTCTTGCAAATAATAAAGAAACCATAATGGGCCCTATCATGTACATGAATGATGAAGTTTATCATATGTTAGTACAAAGCTTCATTATTTGCATTTCATGCTTATTTTTCATTATATGGGATGATGCTAAGCTAGTTATTCTTTAACATGTTAATACATCTTTTGCATCACCTCCCTTGGAGCCTCTACCCCATACAAAGTCATGTTGCATGATCTATTTTACCCTTCTTCAGGTCATTACCCATCACCAAAGAGCCCAGTTGACACCTTTTGTACCTCTCGAACCTCAACCCATCAATTATCTTCACTCTTCCCCTATAATTAATACTCTTATATAGATAGTAGATAATATAGTTAGAGTTATTACTTGATGTGCCGCTATACCTCCTCCATCGAGCTAGCAACCCCATCACCTTTTTATTCCTACCCATCCTAGGCCCAACCCACCTGCACATGAAGATTTTTACAAGGCATATGACATTGTTAATCAAATGAGAAACACTCCAGCTCCAATTTCCATGTTATAACTACTTCAAAAAGCTAATGTAATCAAGGACATTCTTTATCAAGCACTCACTCAGACTTCTATGCTGATTAATTTCGAACCTTCTTATTTTGCATCAGTAGTCAAAATTTTAAAAACTATAGAAGATGCAATTTATTTTGATAGTGAGGACATGCCTTCTCAATAATTATTGATAAAAAAAATTCACTATTCATATAAGTTGAAGTCAAAACTAGTGCAGTCAAGAGAGTTCTTATTGATATTGGTTCCAGATTGAATATATGTAATATCACATTCTTAGAGGCCATGGGTGTAGATTTGGCATCCATAAAAAAATCATATAATAAAATTTGAGGATTCAATGATATATCCTAATAGACATTGGATACTATTACTTTAGGTATCATGGTAGGACCAAAAACCCTTTGTACACAATTCTAGGTCATGCCAGGTCCTCTCCACTATAATCTTTTACTCGGATGACCCTAGATACATACTATCGGGGCCATTCCTTCTACTCTCTATCAATGTATTAAATTTCTCCTTGAGGAATATCTATACACATGTCCAATAGACAACCAACCATTTAGATATTATCAAAATATAGAGTCATCTTTGACTATTTTGCCAGATGGGACACCTTATCTCATAGTACAACCACCACCTCATTGTATTTATCTTGATCAGATACATACATATGAGGTAGGAGAGACTAGTAATTCTTGAATTTTTTCACTTATAGTTGTACCTTCAGCTCTAGATATTCCATCAATCATAACAGCTTTAGCCATTCTAGCTACTCCATCAGTCATAGTTTCGACACCTATTACGTATCCATAATCACCGAAATTAATACCAGTAGTTCCATTCATAGTTATTTCACCAGTTATTGATATTTTTGTAGTAGTATTGTCTTCTACTACTAAAGATGATGAGACTCTTATATCATAGTTACCCCTCTTGGTAAATTCTAAGTTACCATATATACATGATGTTGATACAGATTCACAGGCTTCTTCAAATGATGATATGACACCCACACTCATAAATGACTATTTATGTGGATTGAACTTTACACTAGTTGGCCCAAGAGAGTATCGAGATGAATCTAGAGCTCTCATTCCACATCCTATATCACTTTTAACATCTTGCACTACACTCTTAGGGTCTACTCCACACTCATGACCACAAACAGATCACTTGGCACATACAATTCACATGGTTACCTCTAAGGATATAAAACTAGTTATTCAAATTTAGGTAGGTAGCACACATCATCAATGATTGTTTATGTTACAAATATTACTTGATCATGGATTGATCACATTACCTATAGTACGACACAGATCTATTAGTAGATTATCACATCAAGATCATCACCCATTTTATACTTTTCATAGGATTATTAGACATGATACAAAATCATGTACAAATTTATATTAGAAATTGGATAAACTAAAAGATCAAGGAATTATTCTGATTATAGCACCAAAAATAGCACCAACTCCACCACTTCCACTGAAGTCATCTACTAGCAGGACTAAATGCCCCAGAGTAGAGTTAGCATCTCCACCACCAAATCAACCTTTAGTTTGCCTTCAACATGATGATACCATAATCATAACATCTATAGCATATGATGATACTTATGATGATGATCTCAAAGCATTTGATGATGGTCGTGACCCTTTCCTTCATTTCCATCCCCAGCAGACTCCATCCCTTGATCCTTCACCCTCTCTAGCCTAGTCTTTTTTATTATCATGTACATACTAATTTCTTTTCATGCTTGTATATATTCTAATAAGTATTGATTGTACATAATCTCTTCTACTTGATTTTACATATCTCAAAATTTCAAAAGTATAAACACAATATAACATTTCAAAATCTAAAAACATTCAAATATATCCAAAAACATAAAAACATTTTAATTATTTGCATCATCTATGCTTTGCATTGGTACTACTATGATAAGACTTACATTTATTATCTCATTATATTGTTTGCTAATTTAACTACATTACCATGCTTCGCTTGATCTTATTTGAGTGTGTGTAATGACATCCAGATCCTTAATTGCTTCAATCTACCCATTAAGGGGGCATCCTACTTCTACATTTGAGACACACATCGATATACATACCCACTGGGGGAATATTCTACATGACTACACCATCTAGGTTATGTCATTCCCACAATACACACTCCAAGTTATCATGTTGATGTATATTACTTACAAGATTACATAGATTATTATATCGACATTTCACTAGTATCTATCACTTGTGTATCTCTTAGTATATACCTAGTCTTGTACTAACAGGTCTTGCATACTTTCAATCTTGATTTGATTAGTTAGATGTGATTCTATCTTTCCATTTATTACATGCTTTCTCTTCCTACTTAGCATAGCTTTTTGGATTGCATTTCTAGTTCCTGCTTGTCTCTTGTGTGTGCCTTCGAACATTTTCCAATACCCCTTACTTATACTCTTTTATGTGCCTATAGCCCTTTTGTCAATCTTGCTTATTTTATGGTATGTGTATGCATCATTTAAACATGCCTTGTATGTTTATTTTCTAGTATTAGTGACATGCTCCCATGTCCCTTGTTTGCTTGGACCCTTGGCCACCCTTGTATGCTTCTTGGTTTTTAGGGTTCTTGCTTGCTTGATTGTCCTTGTTTGAAAATATCATGATCCATATCATGCATTTATCTTGATCTCTTATATTCCATGATATACATCATACTCCATCCCTCCTTGAAAACTAATAACTAACAACTAACAACTAACAACTAACACTTTTGATTCTAGTTCAGTATATTGTACATGATTTTACATTGTTATATCTATCTAGGCATACACTTGTTGATCTAACAATCTCTCAATACAAACCTTTCTCTATCTCAAGATATCTTGTCAATTATCATTGCTATATCATTTATCTATGCATCATAACACACTTGCAAGGTTATCTCTTCTGAGGGGAATCATTACAGGGTCTTCATTCCTACCTTCAGAAGAGAGGGCAATAAATAGGGGTTTTGTCATAGAGATCATGGCTCCTAGTGGTTAAAACAATAGTTTTTAGAATACTCAGAATAGAATCCAGATATCAAACTAGGAAAAATAGACCAAGTAAACATTAGACAATCTAGAATAGTTAGTAGATTTGGCCTTGGACAATAGCATCAAAGTTGGACTATAGTGCCAAATAGCAGGGCATCCTATTTTTGGTGCTCTTGTCTAAATAGAAAAAAATCATTTTTTTCAAAAATAGATAAAAAGGTGAGTTTAGTCACAGGTTTGTCAATACAACATAGTCCAAATTCAACATATTTTAGTATAATTTTTGCTCAGAGAATTTAAATATAGAAGGCATCATGCACGGTATGATGGATCTCACTTCTAGTTTTTGGTTAGGTAGTTGATATAACTTTGAGATAAAAATATATGCTTTAGACTCCAGTGATTAGGGGTAATGTACTTGGCATATTTATCCTCCCCTTTTTTTTGAGTTCAATTTATTTCCCAAGCATTGCTTAATAGTTGCATGCCTTACTCCATCTACAAGTAGTTGGCATCCTTTTTCAAGTTTGGCTTTCATACAAGCTTAAATCCTCGAGTACCTGAGTTCCTAAGTTTTTTTATAAGCCTATTACACTAGTTTTGGAGTGGCTTTCATACAAGCCTAATCTCCATCTTTCAAAATAGCCAAGAGTGGCCTAGTTTATAGCATACATTTGGCTATCCACACCAACACTATCAGATCATAGTACATTCATGGTATTCAAGAGACATATCATATGACATCTATTCCATACTAGTATTAATTTATAGCTTCACTTCATGGGGAAATGATAGAGCTAAAGGAATAGCTAGCCTTTGTATTTGTAAACTTCTTATTCAAAGGGATTAGACACATAGTCCAAACATCAATTGACATATGTATGATTCGTTAGCTTCACTTAGTAGGCGATGATGAACCCAAAGGGATTTTATTTGCATTCTTGAGCCACTTCCAGGGAATTGAGCACTTAAATCCATTCATGATATTACTTTTGGTACAACACACAACCAACACAATCCAACATCACAACAAGTTTTGTATTGGTTTGCATACCTAATGAGGTAGATTCATTCTTTTCTCTTCCTCTCTCTCTTTCCTAGCTTTTGTACATTATTATTTTAGATATAGCATATCTAGTAAAGACTGATCTACTCTATGTTTTTTATTACAGATTCACACTTCACACTATGCTCTTTCTACACACATCTAGCATCATATAGCTTCATGAACTTCACCTTTACAGGGAAGTTCAGGTACATTTTTAATTTTAATTTTATCTTATTATTTCACTTTTTTGCATCACTAAAATAAAGAGGGGTAAATGTAGTCATATAAAATGTGAAATTTGGTAACTTGAGTATGACTAATGACACCCAATCCATAGGTCCATTTTACTTGCTCTCTTGACTCTCTTAGGCATGTTTTCATGATTTTCCAATCATTTATAACCTTATAGATTGAACCCTTGTTAATCCAGGCTAATCTTTCCATGATTAATCCATCCCCCAGGTCTCCTACCCTCAAGATAACAATGCCAAAACTTGAACTATAACACTTAAACTTAGGGTGTCCTATTTCTAGTGCTATTATCCAAGTACAATTTTGGTTTAAATGGTCATATTCTCATGGATCCTTAGCCTAATTCATGTCAGCTTAACATGAATTCATTTAACCCATGATCATTAAATACCCTGTAAAAGGCCATTGAAAGTCCATTTAGAAGGGTTGACACTCATTTACAAGAGAGAAGCAAGAATATAAGCAAGACTACTCAAGCACTCTTCCCTATTCTCTACATACAGTCATTCAATAATATTTAAAGCTTATTCAAACCTTTACACCAGTCCCTAGTCATTCCAAGTACACCCAATTTTTCATTTACTTGGATTTTCATCACACTATTATACCAAGCACTTCAATGGGAGAACTACATATAGCTTGATCCCTCCTCGAAGTATCGGTATGTAGGCAGCATGTCCACACATAGGGTGTGAAGTGCATCTAATGTATCTTTTACATACTAACCCATTTTACTTATTTTCTAAAGTTCCATTTAATTGCAGAGAAGACACAAACACATGAAGAATTAGCTCTATAGGAAGTTTCATTGACAATAAAGATCTAAAATTTGGTACATAGACTCACACAAATGCTATGAATAAAACTCATGAAAATCATATCTTTGTGATTAGTTTGGACAATAACGACAAGACCAGGATTACAATGTCAAACAATACGATGTTCTATTTTTAGTTGTCCTATCCAATCAATAAATGAACTCTAGATCTTAGTTTGTGATAGTATCCTAGTCTTGTTCCTCTAGTGTCAGACTTTGTGTCAATTGTAATAGATTGAAATAAGCTAAGTCATATTTTCTCTCACTCATTACTATTTTTAGAAAAGCTAAAAATACTATTTGTTTACACAAAATTAGTGGCTTAATTATTGCATATTATTTACTAATTTTATCTACTCAAACCCATTTATTATTTAGGAATTAAACATTCAATTTCTTGAAAATAATAAATCTATTGTTTCAAATTATTCTATGATTCCTCTATTGTATGTATCTATTTTACATCATCATCAAATTTAGAAAACAAAAAAATTTCCATGTTTAACATATTCATTAATATCACATTCATTTTCATTTACAACACATGTTGCAGTTGGTTTAATCATGAGGTTTGAATGTGTGTCATGTTCAGTAAATAGATCATATTTTCGATTTGTGATTGGATCAATGTTGTGAACAAATGTTTGATTTAAAAGATTGACCATGGGAGGATTTAACTTTTAATAGGTTTGAGGAAAGTTTGGTATGCCATTTTGATAGGAAAGATATTTCATTATTATTCTGGAAGACAACTCCCCGTCCAATGTGACAACATTTGTATAAGCTAAAGATAAAGTATTGGTTGTAGATATTTTTAAGAATATGGATATGAGGGGATCTAAGCATTTGTGTATATGTCTAGAATGATAGCTTCTTGAGATCTATAATTTTTGTGAATTTTTTTATAGATCTCTTATAATCTGAGATTAAAATTTGTAATTGGTTGATTGGGTTAGCTTTTGAGTATGAGTAGCTCATTAAAAAAATCAAATGGATCAATGAACTGCCCAAATTTCAAATGAAATGCATCTTCTAATTCCTTCTAGTTACAAATTGAATCAGGCATTAATTTTAAGAACCTTTCATACTCAAAGCCATCTAATGTGAAGGAATAAAATCTAAAAGATACATCCTCATGTTGAACATTTAATAATTCCATAACATTTTTGCATGAACATGTTTTCTAATTGTTTTATCATTTTAAAATTTGGGAATGTAATTAAAAGCATTTTTTGAAATTTATGTTGAACTTTAGCAATGTTAATGGTTGTTTCACTAAACCATGCCATGATTTTACTTCTTTTTTATTTTATAGTCTAATTTTTATGACTTTTTAACATATTTGATAAAATCTGAAAAGAAAACACAAGGAAAAATTGATCACAAAGGGACCCCTCCTAACACTATTTAAAATATTGTTGATGTGGGTTTATGCACACCAAATACCTCAAGGATTTTCATCCTTTCAATTTAATATTACTAGAGACAATCCAAAGTACAAGTTATAGGTTTTGACTCTCCTACATACTCTGCATGGAATAACAGTGTGTGACTTTTAACCCAACAAGGGAGATTCACCTGAGTGATCATAAAATATCCCTTGATGCATATTTACTATGATGCTATAATAAAAACATGTCATTAAAAAATTAAAAAAAGAGGGAAAGACAAGACAAAAATGAAGATATAGATTTTAGTCAAGTCATTATTTTACTTAACACCTTTTTAGATTTAATATAAAACAATCAACATTTATCAAATTTAGTTATGAACTCAAATTTGAATTAATACGAAGGAAAAAATTTGATGACTATTTAATTATGAATTTTCAACATCTCTTTGAAAGATAAATTGATTATAGAAAATAATTAAAAACATATTTCATTGCAACAATTTTTAAAAGGATATAATTTATTATAGATAATATTAATAACATATTTATTTATAATAAAAATAAATTAGAGATTAGCTAATTGAAATGATCATAATACTATAAATTAACATTCTAATCTATTCATAATAACTAAATAAATCACCTTAATAGTCATTTAAAGCTTGAAATACATGGTATCAATCTAAAATTGAGAAAAAAAATTAATTGAACAGACAAAAAAAAAAAATCCCATAAATATTCCATCAGAATTTTGAAATTATCTCTTTGCATTCTATTAGAATCTCCCTTTTGTTGGCAACGTAGTCCCACCAACAAGTTAGAGAGGGACCTTTTACAATGTTTATAGTCTTAATTTATTAAAAAGACTATAATAACATTCACCTCTTTTGATTAATTACATTAATAACATTCATTAGAATCTTTCAAAGTTAGTTTTGTCATGTCTGAGTTAATAAAATATTTAAGTTTAGTTTAAGCTTATTATCCTTTGGCATAGCTTTTTTTTTAAACATTTTATGTTAAGTTTAATTTATAATGGATAATTATCCTTAGTAAATTTGGCATTTTTTCCCCTGGTTGTTAAAACATTAGGAAAATTTTGCCTTTGACATTTTCCTTTAATTTGTAATTGGAACTTGTTTAATTGTAATTTTTTTTTTTTAATTAAATGGCTTTAATTTGATTTAATTTTATTTTGCGTTTAATTTTTTTAATAACAAAGTATATTAAAAATGATGAAATTTATTTTTTTTAATTTTAAATTAAATTAGAATTTGATTATTATTGTTGTACAATTTTTATTATGCAAACTTTTTTAAATATAAATATGGAGAAAATACATAATGAATTTACAATTTTAAAGTAAAAATTGAATATTGTGACCTTAATAATGTCTCTAATATTTTATGTGCTTTTAATGAAACATGTACTTTTTTCACACTCATACTTTTAACCCTAACTTGTACATCATACACTCGATGGATTATATTGGAGGTGGTCTTGGCAAAAATGAAAATAATATTCTTGAGCCTATTTTGCTTATAACTAATGTAAATTTTGTGGGACTTAGTTTTAATGGCTGTAATGATAATTTGAAATTATATTGTTTCTTTCACCGAAGGACATTGCACAATAATACTTTTCAATCACATAAAATTTATTATAATGCTTTTTATGTTCATACTTTGGTTAATAAAATTAAAATTTGTAAGCATTGTGACAACCATGGGCATTATATCTCTAAATATTATAAATTACATCTATGTAAATCTTGTGGTAAAAAAACTCGTGGCATTTTATATTGTAGAAAAACTACTAAAACACCTCATTCAAAGGTTAAACCAATTTGGATCCCTAAAGTTATTGTATATTCTTGAGACTTTGATGTGGCTTCTTTTGATAATTCCTCAATTGATTCAATTAAGATATTTTTTACAAAAAAATAGAACATATTTTTTGTCTCCCTTTTGATAAGTTAAAAACTCAAAATTTATGTGATCCTTACTTTTATGCTTACTTCATCTTGTAAATTGTCAAGGAAATATATTTTGTTTGAAGCTAATTATTTTCTGACTAACTTATTTTTTCATGCATGATTATGTATTTTGTTATGAAAATGATCTTGTGTTCATTTTTCCTTGTTTTAGATCTACTCTTAGTACATTAATTATGCGCAGATCATATTTTATGGCATTTTGTTAACATGAAATATTGGTATATGCTTATGTTTTGTAGGTATTGTACATCATTTCTTGTTATCTTCTTTCTTGTTGGTCCTTATTCCATTACAGTTTGTCCTTATTTGACATACCTTCATCCTTGTTTGCTTCTTGCCTATACATATTCTCTTTCTTTCTTAAAATCAATGTAAATTTTTTAATTCTTTTTAAATGAAATTTCCATTAAAGGAGGTATTCTGTACAGTGAACTCCCTTTTCTTTGTTTAATATTTTATTTTCTTTTGTAACCTCAAATTAAAAATTATGGAGGAGTGTTAGAGATTAATATTTAATTAGGTTAGTGTATGTTAATTCTAAGTCTATTTTAGTTGTGCATTTTATATGTTAAGAAATTCACTTATTTTGTATTTTATGAAGTGTTACATGTATTTTATCTTTTTTTAAGAAATCTTGGAGTTACATTCATATGTAACTATCCCCACACTTGTCACACAGATCCCCCTCACCTTCTGGGGATTAGGAACATTTGACACACACAAGAAAGGTGTGTAAATACCCATCTCTTTTTCTATCTCTATTTATTGAGTTCTCTCCTCTTTCATTCTATACCAGAACACACTAATTTATCTTGAGATTTCTCTCTTATGGTTTGTCCATCTCTCTTCTCTATTCTTTTTTCTTCCATTGAGATTGCATTTTGAGAATTTTACTTTTCAAGCCTTCTTTATAGATGTGGCATTTTTTTTGTTTAATAGTTTCGCTACTTGGAAAATATTGTCTTTTGTGATCTCTTGTGGCTTGTTATTGAGGCAATATTGTTTTATTTACATATTCATTATTTTATGCTTTCAACCTTGTTTTAATTATCTTGGCATAGCTTATACCACTTCATAGCATCATTCCCCATTCTTTATTTATGACCTTGTCAGTCAATGTCGAGAAGTAAGGAAGGAATTCCCAAAAATATAATTTAGCTAGTTGTTTTGAACGAGGTTGAGTTGTTCATAGATAGAATGATGTAGAAGCATCATAAGAAAATCAATAATCTTGCATCACCTAAAAATATAATCAATCGGTTGATCAATAAAAAACTAAATTTACTGGTGCGCAATCACATAACACAATAATTAGAGGATTTTAGATGAGTGAGTCCACTTGCATAGAGAAATGATGACAGGGTTATGCAACAGGTTGGTGATAAGGGAAGATTTTTTTTTGGGGGGAGCTAAGGAAACACGTGGATAGATGACAAGGAATAAGAAAATGGAGAGTGGTGTACAAGAATATTTATGCAACAACATTGTAACAAACCCTCATGGATTGTATTAGAAAAATGTAGTAAAAAATTATATTTTTAAAATTAGTTACTCAACATTTATTCTTTTATTAGATTATACCATGAGAATATAATTAGTGATTTTAACATGATATCAAAGCATAATACACTTTCAAAAACTAAAAATAATAACAATTCCAAACACTAACATTTCATGTAACATAACATAATTACAAAGAAAGTAATCACTTTAAAATCCAGCCGTACAATAAATATAACTACTATTGTTGAAAAATGAGAAATAGTACAATTACATTTTTATTAGGCATTTAAATTTGATATAATAAATAGATATTATGCTCCAAGAAGCTCGAGTCAAAATAACTCATGTATCTTCGATAATCTCAAGTGTAGTCTCCAAGTAAGTATTGTTGTGTGAAGGGAGAGCATCATCCAAATGCTTTTCAACACTAATCATGGACATCAATCTCATATACAATCTTCCATCAGAGAATGACCCTCCCTTCATGGATAGGTATATAGTGATAGTGAGAGAATCTAGATAGACATGCTAGTACCCATATGCTTTAAGATTTTTACTACATGATGTATACCATAAAAAATATGTTCTAACATGATATTACACAAACACGTAAATCAATCATATGAAATGTCAATGTCTATCTAACATTATTTTAGCTAATTTTTTTTAAATAGCTATCGATCTCTAAGATCAGTCAATTTCATGCACATCACTTGATCAAATAACCTACATCTTGCATTCATGATACCAACTAAGCTAGTGAAGTCCATCGCACTACTTGTTTGGCATCATAAATGCAAGACTGGTTAAAGATAACCTAGTATATAAACCAATAATTCTAAATAGATTATTCTTTTTAACAATTATGAAAACATGATAAATATAAAAAATAATCATAACTCTGCATTTAGTACGTCAAATACATTTAATGAATCTTAAGCATAAAGATATTACATATATAATAAATATAACCATTTACTATTCAAAGATTTTACCATCTGGGCATGAATCATATCAATTTCATAATTACATAAACATCACAAAAATTCATTGAAATCTTAATCATAAGCATTTATATACCATAGCTAATTTTATACAATAATCTAAATATTTCTATAACCAATTCATATAAGTAATATTCAACTGCTAACAACTAGTTATATACAGCTATTATTGGTATATAAGTTCTTAGATTTTCTACAGACATCCATAATGTATAAAATAAGAAAGTACAACTATCACATAATTAATCTATTATATAAACTAATCAGTGTATCATTTTTTCATAACCAGTATATGTCATAAAGCTCAAATCAAAGCAATAATAATTAAATGATAACCATAATAATCCATGGATTCAAAGGTTATAACACTTAAGGTGAAATTGAAATGTAACATACCACTTATGATGAAATCAAAATGTAACAAATTTTTTCCTAAAATTGATTATCGTTTCGATGACACTTATTAAGATAATAGTTATGAATAACAAACAAAATTTAATAAAATAAAAACATAGTATTTAGTATCAAATCATGAAAATAATATGTAGAACTCGTCATAGTACTCTCAAGTAGCACTATCTTTAGAGTATTAGTTCCACAAGACCTTACACTGTAACACTTATCTATTTACATAAATAAAATTTATAAGTATCAATTATTTTGATTGGTTCTACTATAACCACCTTGAAATCCAAAACATACAAAGAATTCCAATCTAAAACATGCGAATGATGAACTATATACTTTTTAAAATGAAATACATGGAAAATATTATGTAATAGAGTTAGGAATGGTGGCAATGCAAGATAAGATAAATTTTAGTGGTAAATATTTGTTAATTCATGAATATTTAATTTTTAGAAAATTGAATTTGACAATTTTTTAGAGTAGTACATAGGGCCCATTTGTCTAAAATTTTAAGATATATTTTTAGAGGTTGCCTCACCAATCCTTTATAATAATTATGGGGTATCTATATTATTCATCTTATAAATATAGTACATATGTTTATAGGGGTTATCATCAAAGTATCTTTATTTACCACATTGTTAAGATCTTGAGCCTTGAGGTTGCTCGATAGTATTTTTGAAACCACCCAACTACATCCCTATCAACACCTCTCTACTACCTCACTGATACTGCCAAACATCACACTATGTTGCTTGAATGTTGTCCCCTGATAACACATGTTGCCTGACTTCTACCACTCAAGAGCACTATGCCACTTGATTACATTCTACCACTTGACAAAATTATGCCTCCCAACTACATTTTATCTCTTGATAGAATTATATTGCTTGACTGTAATATTTTACATGATAACACTATACTTCTTGATAGTATTATGTTGTTCGATAGCACTGTACCATCTGGAATCACTTTATTGCTTGATATTATTATATCACCTGGTACCATTGTGTCACCTGACAACATTGTGCCTTTTAACAACATTGTGTCATCTAGTAGCACTTTACTACCTGATACTATTTTACTACCTATCAGCATGGTCTCATCGATTGCTATTACTCGACTGCATTTTTCCACTTCCCAATTACTGTCATCCAATAACACCTTCCCAACTACTATTTATCATCTGCATCTTGAATCCTACAACATTATCCTTTAGTTACAATGGTGTCAGGTGGTAATAGTAAGGGTAAAAGACCACAAAAAATATTAAGGAAATCAAACATACTATCTTATTTGAGAAACTTAGAAAATAAGACTGAGCAAACGACATGCACTCTAAATACAAATAATTTTAAATTTTAAAAAAAAAATACTATATTTTTTAATTATAAAATAATTTAAAAACTATTTCAATGTAGAAATCACCACTAATAATGATACTATTTTATCAAAAAGAATTAATCCTGATAACATCTCATCACTTGAATATTTTATTAATGACATGCCATCCTTAGAAGACACTCCTCTGGAAACTTTAAAAGAGAATTATAGTTCTTTTTAGACACCAAATTCAGTTAAAAATTCTACTAAAAAAAATTGATGAAGGAAGAGAAGTATATGGACAATAGGAAGGCCTTTTCGAGTTGACTAGGCTGCAAAATATCCATATATAGAACTTGTAGAATTTGAAAATGGTAATGAGCCTCCAACATAATGTAGATGTATAATATGCAGTTGGAAACTTGAAAAAAAATACAGAATGAAACTTAAATTTGACACAATTGAGAAATATTGTGAGAATATATATATATCTATGAAGCACCCAAATGAACAAATAACAAGAACACAGATAATTTTTTTGAGAAGAATGCATGTATGTAAGATATGTAGGTGAATATAAAAATGATCAGAAATAACAAAAACATCTTGTTGAGAAAGGAAGAATAATCAAAACTCAATTTAAAAAAGTTATCCAATCTAATCTTAAGGCAAAATATGTACAGTCTTCTACTATTTTTCATATTTAAAAAAAAGGTAGATCCATTTTTGATTTTTTAGATTTTAAAATTTTGATTCAACATAATGAGTTTCTTGATATTTCATAATCATATTGGTCGGATAATAGTGCTTAAGAAATGACAAAATGTTTAGCAATGATTGAGAAATAATATTTGAAAGAAAGTGCTAAGAGATCATTGTTTATCTCATTATCTATCTATAAGGTCACTATAGTTGAAAACACATCATGGATTTGCATGCATGTGTATACTTTTCAAAACTATTCAAGAAAATATCATCTATTAGTTATCCATAAAATGATAGAAAATTACAATGGAGAAAACTTTCATAAATTAGTTGTATTCAATTTAAAAGATAAATTTGGGATAGATGATTATGCCATATCTATGAAGTTAGTATGTGTTGGCACTGATGGTGCATCATTGATGTAGGGGCGTAAAAGTAGTCTTTGTGTTCATATTCAAATAATAATTTTTTCATTTATGATTTCAATTCATTACATGGATCATAAGATGAATCTTGCATACAAAATTGTTAACACATTTGATAATATCGTAAAAGTGGAAGAGATCATTCGTGACTTGCATGTTTATATGTCAAGCAGTCCAAAAAAAAATTTAGAATTTTAAAAATTTGCAATTGGGGTGACTGATGGTAAAAAACTGTTGAAAGATGTTGAAATAAGATAGATTTTCATGTATGAATCTGCATGTAATTTTTTTGAAGAATATCCATATTTAATAGGTTTTATGTATAAATACTGTAAAAAAGTTGACAAGATAAAAGATTTATTGTGTTGTTTAATAGATTTTGATATATTACTGATATTATGCGGTTTCTACCAATATTGAAGGAAATTAATTATTTAATGAAACATGCTTAAGAGAGATCTATCTATATTATTGACTTCATACGTTTGAGAAAATGTGTATGTCAATCTTTAGATATATTATACACATTGAATGAAAGCTTTCATGGACCTATTTTTAGAACCTGATAAATTTTAATAAATTTTTAGAATCCTGAAAGTTATTTGAAATTCAATATCAGTGATCATCTTTGTGTCATGATAAATGACATTGATATCTTAATGCACACTTGCTATAGAAGACTTGAAGTTGTGGGTGCTGAACATGAAGATGTACCTGTAACATGTCTACTATATGATATTATTTTATCTAAAATGTGAATTAAATTAAGACAAATATCATAAAGTTTATCTGTTGAGATCAGAGAATGTTTTCAAAGGGATGAGTTGAAGGGCATGAGAGTTGTGAATCATATTTTTTGAAACAATGTTAACAGTCAAGAATAGATTAGCAGTTTATTTCACACATACATGGGTTTAATTGTTAAGCATTTTTGTAAATCTTTAGATATGAATGGAGTTGAGATTAATGGTATTTTAAATAAACAATTATTGACATCTCAATTAACACAATTTGAAATTATAATGATGGATCAATTGCAGTGTTTAAGTGACCCAACTAAAAATGGTGCAATTACATGACTATGAAAAAAACTTTATCTTAGTAGCATCTTACAAGAAAGTATTAGTGAATATTTCAGATTATATGAACTTATTCAAACAATGATTTTGGGTTATGTGAAAGATAAATGAGTGTTTAATGAATTATCTTTCATGAAGTCAAAACTTAAAAACATATTGGATAAAAATCTAGAGACTTGCTTGAAATTATGTTTCATGTTATTCTGTGGACATGTTTCTTTATGACAGAGAATTGACAACATGGAGTTTTTAAGTTATAATAAGAGGTGTTAGTAATACAATGACCAATACAGAGGATGTGAATACCGAGATTGAATATGTCACTAACATAGTAGATGTAAATCACACTTACGCTGAGCAAGTTTTTTAAAGATTGTTTTAGCTACTCGAGTTTTAGTTAAGTATAGTAATTACTATTTTCTGAAATATTTCATATTTTTTCATGTTCAAATAGTTTAAATTATGTAATCTATTTCATGCATGTAAACTAATTTCAAGCTTCTTAAACTCTATGGATTAATTAAGAATCAATTAGAATTGGTCTTCATTTTCACACTAAAAATTATAAAATTTTGATAGTAAAAAAGTAGTAATACTTCTTCAATAGACTGAAATTAAGTACTTTTTTTATCCTATTACAATTATGTGTATGTCAAATAGTACAACTTCTATAACCATTGAATATTTAAGACTAGCCACTACGCTTGATGGTGACCATAACACATTTATAATCATAAAATTATAAACCAAGAGTATTTCAAACATAGTGTAACTAATATTATAGCTTTTTCCCTATATATTAATAATTGTTTAAACAATAAATTAAAATTTCAAAGTATTAATTAATTAAATATTACAAAATATTTACAATCCGGAGCACAATACATTTAAACATAAGTGTTTAATAGTTATCAGTCATTTTGAACATTGTCTCTACAATAATTAAGATTGAAGAATATTTAAAGAATATATTTAATCAAGATGTTTTCAAATAGTACAACTATTATAACAGTATAACCATTAAATATTTAATGTTAACTATGTTGAACCACAACACATTTAAAATCATTAAATTACAAATCAAAAGTGTTCTAAAATATTAATTAGTTAAATACCAAAGTATTAATTAAATACTACAAAATATTTACAATACAGACTACAATACATTTAAAATATTAAAATTATAAACCCAAAGTATTTAAAACAAGTGTAAAATATCATTGATATGGTAAAATATATTAAATAAGACAAGTGTTTTTCAAATATAATTAAGTGTTTTTTAAACAAACATAATATAGATAAATGTCATTTTGAACATTATAATTTTTTGAAATAAACTAATATTTTTCTGTAACAAACTCTCCATGCACTTGCTGCTTGACATTGCCCTTCATTGAAATCCTACTTTCTTGACCTACCTCTATGCCCTCCCTGATAATTCCTTCCTTAAGAAGATCCTCTACAACATAATTGATATTTGTAAGATTTTTTCTTTTCTCATTCGCTGCATCACCAGCTGAAAGAATACTTGGATCTGCATTTTTTTTTGCTTCAATAAAATGTTTGGATCCATTCCATGCTCTTTAATAATTCTCTTCAAAGTGTTTTTCTGTTTATTTAACAGAACAAACTTTTTCTTGAATGCAATCGTTGAGGTTATATTTTTGCGAGCATTTTTCAAATGTATAATAAGAAGTTGTGCTTCTTTCTTTAAATTTTCATATTTTTCCTATAATTAACAAATAATATATAAGACCCAAATATATAAAAAATATAATAACTAAATTACGTGTTAGAAATAATGAAAACTTACCAAAGCTTTTTCTTTTTTTATTTACGTAATGGTAACAAGGTTTATATCTCTAGCCCATTTATTGAAATAGGCCTAGGCTTCTCCATTTAAATTTTCCAACCTGTTTATCATCATTCTTAAAACATTGTCATTGTAAATATTGTTAACAAAAATTAACCGATATTGAGTTTGATTGAATAAAGCGTCAATATTTGAAGGTTCATTTTGAACAAGCAAAAATAAATTAACTCTTTGGGAGTGATTGTGATAACGTGTGTTGATTTCTTTGATCAATATTTTTTCTCTTATCTTTCATTGTTTTAAAGCAGTAAACTCATCAATAACACCCTCCTTTAGATTAGCAAGTAGATTTTTTAAAATTAAAATATCCAATGAAGAATTAATTATAGAATCATTAGACATATTCAAATTATTAGTGGTGGGTGGGGTAGACAAAAAAAGAGGTAGAAGGCACTTCTACTGTAGGCACATTAATAACTTGAATAAAATCATGTGGATTGAATCCACCACCAACTGATACCCCACTTTCGATCCTGAAATACTCTTCATCCAGATCAATATACTGCAAATACGTAAGACCATGTGCACTAAAAACACCACCAAAATATAAATTTGAGAATTCAAAAATTTACAGGGTTTCTCTACTTTATGCAAAGAGGGAGATATTATTTCCTCTTTTCTGAGTCTGGATGAGTGGTGGGGGTGGTGGCATACTTCTTGGTCTCCTCACAGATGTAGGGTGACTTTCAAAACAAAAAATTATTCACAAATGATAAATTCAAAAACATAAATTAATGCAAATTTAAAATGAAATGGTTATTATGTGTACTTGAGGAGATTACCTCTTCCATTCTGATTATCTTGACAAAAGTGACAGTGGTGGTTTCACCTTAAAAATAGTAAATTATCAAGTTAATAAACTATCCAATTGTAAGAAACTTCAATTCAAAAAAATAGATGTAAGGTGGCAAACATTGAATGCATTGTCGTGAAGAATCCTCAATGATAATGGTTCAAGAGTCGACTGCAAATAAAAAATTGTTATGTTGTGGACCCTATTTTTAAATTATAATATATTTTAAATACTGTATATTTAAAATATGATGTACACTCTTTACCTATTTTCACTGGGGTTCGTGACTGGGTTGGGCGCTGAGCAAGTTTCTTGGACCCCTTTAATGGAGAATCATTTTGGGTGGACTTGGCCCATTATTTTTTAAAACTTCTATGTGGTTACCTATTAATGTATTATAGATGTAGTAGGTGATACATCATATGTAGAACTGAGTTTGAGAAGGAAAAATAGTGTGTGAATTCAGGTGTGAATTAAGGGGAGTTTGTAGAGCACAACTCCAAACAATATTTATGTATTGTAATTATAAGAAGATTGATCTGAGAGTGGATTATACTCTTGTGACTTATAATAAAATTTGAACAAGTATTTTTTGGTGGATGTAGTCCATATTGGGTTGAACCACATTAAATCTAGTCTTCTTATTATGCATTTTTATTTCTGTTTGTTATACATCTCTGTTCATATCTATTATTATTGTGATTCTATGAAATTATTTCACATTAATTTCTGATTTATTCTTAACAATTGGTATCAGAGCTTCAAATTGTATTTGCTAAAATGTTGAATTGCAGGAAGGGTTATTAGTTTAAGTGGGAGTTATGACTGATGATAACAGATCAAAGGTTAAAAAATTCAATGGATAGAACTTTGGTCTATGAAATATGTAGATGGAGGATTACCTCTATCAAAAGGACCTCCATGCTCTACTAGAAGGAAAATTAAAGCAACTAGTGGGTACGACAGTTGAAACTTAAGAGTTGCTTGACAGGAAAACACTGGGGACCATTTGGTTATGCCTTGCATCTTTGATCGTGTTTAATATATCACAGGAGAATACCACATAAGTTCTCATGAAAGCGTTAGGAAAGTTATATGAGAAAGCCTCTAAATCTAATAAAATATTTTTAATAAAAAGTTATTTAATATGAAGATGTTTGAAAATGGTTCAACTGTTGATCATTTGAATGAATTTAATACAGTTGTGAGTATGTTGAACTATGTACAAATTGATTTTGATGATAAATTCAGGGTTATACTTATTTTGTGTTCCTTATTAGAGAGTTGGAATAACTTGGTAATGGCTGTGAGCAACTTAGTCTTTAATAATGCCAAGTTGAAGTTTGAGGATGTCATAGGTGTAATCTTTAGTAAGAAAATGTGATGAAAAAGCTCTAAAAAAACTTATAATTTAGATGATGCTTTGACAGTGGAGAGTAGAGAGAGATAAAATTTTAGAAGAAAAAGAAAGCATGGAAAGTCAAATGGTCAAGGAAGGTCAAAATCAAAAAGCGGGATGGTATGTTGGCACTGTGGAAAGATTGAGCATGCGAAGAGAGATTATTGGGTTCTTCGGAACAAGAATAAAAATCAAGAAGATACCAAGAAGATGAATGTGACAACAAGTAATGTTTTTCAAAATGCATTAATTCTTTCCATAGATAATATTGCTGAATCTTGGGTTTTTAATTCAAGGGCTTTTTTCATGTTACACCACATAGGCATTATTTTATTGATTATGTTCAAGGGAATTTTGGACATGTTTATCTTGGTGATGATGAGCTTTGCAGCATAGTAGAAAAAAGAAATACTCAAGATCAAGATGTAGAATGAGAACACTTGGTTACTAAAAAATGTCAGGCATGTGCCTAAGTTGAGATGGAATTTGGTATCTATAAGACATCTAGGTAGTGAAGATTGTATGGTGATATTTATAACAGATTTTTGAAATGAACCAAGGGTGATCTTATGGTAGCAAGAGGTAAGAAATTTGGTACCCTGTATTTATCAAGTAGTGTTGATTATTGTAGTTTAGTTGTTGTAGTGTAGATGCAACTTTGTGGAACAATAGGCTCGATCACAGGAGCCAAAAGGGCATGCAAATTTTGAAGGATAGGTTGCCTAGATTGAAAGGGTCTGATTGAAATTTTTGTGAAGACTGTGTGTTCAGAAATAAAAAAGGGTAAAGTTTCTCAAGGTAGGACCTACAAGGAAGGAGAATAAGTTGGAGCTGGTTCATTCAAATGTATGGAAGTTGACTCAGGTATCTTTTATTGGTGGTTCATCTTATTATGTTACTTTTATTGATGATAAAACTAATAAAGTTTGGGTGTATAACATTACAAAAAAATTTGATGTGTTTGATACATTTAAAAGATGGAAAGCCTTGGTTTAGAATGAAACATGTCTCAAGTTAAAATGGCTCAAGTCAGATAATGATGGGGAATATTGTAGCAATGAATTTTTTTATTATTGTTTTAGGAATGTAATTCACAGAAAGAGGATAGTTCCAAGAACTCCACAATAGAATGAAGTGTTAGAAAGGATTAATAAGATTATCATGGAGCGTGTTAGGAGCATGAGGTTGCATGCAGGATTACCCCTTCAATTTAGGGCAGAAGCCATAATCACGAACATATATTTTATCAATAGAGGTCTTTCATTTTATTTAGATGGAGATATGAGGAAGCTTAGTCTAGTAATAAAGTTGATTATTTATTTTTTAGAGTATTTAGTTGTGAAGCTTTTGTTCATATTGATAAAGATGATAGGACCAAGTTAGAGGCTAAGTCTAAGAAATGCACCTTTATTGATTATGGTGAGGATGACTTTGGTTTCTAGATTTGAAGTCTTAAGAACAAGAAAATATTTTGGTCTAGGGATGTTGTCTTTAATGAAAAAGTCATGTAAAAACAACAGTTACAGGATCAAAAAGAAGATTCCAAAAAAAAGTACACAATGTTGGAGGACATTGCAGATGATAAAGTATCCAATCAACTAGTTTAGGCACCTATTCCATAAAAACCCACAACTCCTGTGGTGAGGTATTCTAGGGTAAAAAGGGAACCTGAACATTTTTATTCATCCTTTAATTATTTATTAATCACTAACAATGGAGAGACAGAGTGCTTTGAAGAAGCAATGTAGGTAGATGTCAGGAAGAAGTGACAGCAAGTAATGGATGAGGAGCATCAGTCTCTCATAGAAAATTAGACTTGGGATTTGGTAAACCCACATGAAGGTAAGAGAGCATTGCAGAACAAGTGGGTATACAAAATTAAAGAGGATGATGGAGGCAAGAAAAGGTATAAGGCTCGATTGGTGGTAAAAATATTTGCACAGAAGAAAGGAATTAATTTTGATGAAATTTTTTCTCCAGTGGTAAAGATGAATTCTATTAGGACTGTTCTTAGGATAGTGGCAGTGGAAGACTTGCACTTAGAGTAGTTGGATGTGAAAACTGTGTTCCTTCATGGTGATTTAGAGGACTTATATATGTTGCAACCACAGGGATATGAGGTCAAAGGGAAGAAGAACATGGTGTGTAAATTGAATAAGAGCCTGTGTGGCCTGAAACAAGCTCTACAATAGTGGTACAAAAAAATTGACAGTTTTTTGATGGAACATGAATAATCTAGGTGTCATTCAAACCATTTCATATATATCAAGAAGTTTGATGATGGTGACTACATTATCCTATGTATGTATGTGGATCACATGTTGGTTGTAGGTAAGAACACACAAAAAATAAAAGTACTCAAAGAACAACTTAGTAATTCCTTTGCTATGAAGGATTTGAGAGTATCAAAACAAATCCTTGGTATGAGAATAACGTGAGATATGAAGGAATGAAAGTTGAATTTATCTCAAAAAGAGTATATTAAAAAATTCTTGAAGAGATTTAGTATGCAAGATGCTAAATCAGTTGGGACTTCTTTGGCAGGCTATTTCAAGTTATTAAAGGAGCAGCGTTCTAAGACAGAAAAAAAATAATCCAAATATCACATGTACCTTACTCATCAGTAATTGGTAGCTTGATGTATGCCATGGTATGCACTAGGCCATATATTGCCCATGTAGTGGGAGCAATAAGTAGGTACATGAGTGATTCGGGTAGAGAACACTCAAAGGTAGTGAAGTGGATCCTTTATTGAGAGGGACCATGGGGACAATTTTGAGCTATGGTGGATTGGACACCAATTTTCATGGTTATGTAAATTCAGACATGGCTGGATATTTAGATAGCAAGAGGACTATAACAAGATATGTATTTACTATAGGTGACAGAGTAGTGAGCTAGATTTCATGACTACATAAACTTATGATTTTTCAACCACAGAGGTTGAGTATGTTGCTACCATAGATGCAAGTAAAGAGATGATTTGGTTACAACAATTAATTTAAGAATTATGACATACACAGGAGGAAGAGAACTTGTATAGTGATAGTCAGAGTGATATACACTTAGCAAAGAACTTTGTTTTTCACTCTAGGTTGAAGCATATATAGTTGAGGTACCATTTCATCAAGACAGCGTTGGAGGAAAAGAAGTTAAAGATGGAGAAGATTCATACCAATTAGAATCCTACAGAAATGATGACCAAGGTGGTCACAAAGAAGAAATTGAAGCTATATTCAGTTTCAATTGGCCTTCACAGATGATAGTGAACGGTTGAGACACTTGCTTAAAGGAAATCAGTCTCTAAATGGGAGATTGTTATGTTATAGAGCTTATTTTTAAATTAAAATATATTTCAAATACTGTACATTTAAAATGTATTGTACACTCTTTACGTATTCTCAATAGGGTTCGAGGTTGGGTCGAGCCCCTAGCAAGTTTTTTGGACCCCCTTAATGGGACACTATTTTGGGTTGACTTGGCTCATGGTTTTGGTACCTATTATTTTGTAAAACTTCTATATGATTATTTATTGATGTATTATAGATGTAGTAGGTAATACATTAGATGTAGAATTGCGTTTGAGAATGAAGAACAAAGTGTGTGAATTCAGGTACGAATTCAAGAGAGTTTGTAGAGCGCAGCTCCAAATAATATTTGTGCTTTGTAATTATGAGAAGACTGATTTGAGAGTGGATTGTACTCTTATAGATTATAATAAAATCTGAGCAAGGGTTTCTTGGTGGATGTAACCTACATTGGTTGAACCATGTTAAATCTGGTCTTTTTATTATGTATTTTTATTTCTGTTCTTTATGCATCTCTGTTCATATCTATTATTATTGTAATTCTATGAAATTATTCTACATTAATTTATGATTTATTCCTAACACAAATAAATTAGTAAACTAATATGAAAACTAATTTTTCCATTAAATAATACAAGAAATAAATAATCAAAAAAAATTGGGAGAACTTGCAAGTGAGACGATATAGAATCAATTCTTGGATGTTTAAAAATTTAGAATGAATTAAACAAAGACTCTGTGGACTCGGTATCGCCAGAGCCTTCAGAAGCATGCTGACCTTTCGATGCCACCTATTTTTTTGTCATATGCACACATTCTTACGTGTAACAACTAACAAGCTAAGAAATATTAATTTTTTTAATATGTATAATGTAATAGAGCTGATTATTTTGAAAATGAAACTTACCTCTTATTTGTCGACAAACAAAGAATTAGTTGTCATTTTTATATGGAGGGCAGTGGAAATTGTCATATTTTATATATCATATAAGGCCTCATAATACAAGATCAGAATATAATTAGAGGAAAAAATGGTGGAGGTGTTCTTGGAAAAATCATGATTCAACTCAGTCTTAATCCTACTCGATGTAACCATACACCAATCATATTTCACCTCGACAAAGAATGAAGAATGTAGTACATAGCCCAGAAGGGAATGTTTGTTGGTCTTCCCTGCAAAATCATTTTGGGTTTTAAGAAATGTACAATAGATTTCAAAAACAGATTAAATATTTTTTCAATTTGGATTCCCCTTCTGATCCGACTATCTATAATGAAAGTAGAAAGCATGCAATTAAGACATCAAAGTAATAATAATGATTCGGGAATAAAAAAATAATATCATTAATAAAATTAGCATTTGCAAGTTGGGTGTATGGCCAAGTTATAAATAGACTCCAAATACTTTATGTCTTCATCATATAACATAATCTTGTTGTTATCAAGGTTTGCATTACAATATGGAAGCCTTGTTAAATTATGGATATCTAATGAAGTGTCAAAGGATATGGATTTAGTGTTAAACCAGATATCAAATCGGGTCTCAATATGGTTATAACAAGAAACCAAAGGTCAAAGTAGGTTATGGTTGATGGTGGTGTCATACTGAGGCATTTCTACTAGGCCTCAGAGTTCGCATGCATTTATCCAATCCATAAAGGACTCTGGGTGCTTCACTAACCTGAAGAAGTCCAGACATAATAGATTTTTGAAAATGATATTTTGGATGACACCTATTTTTGTGGATTTAGAAGCCATTATTATTTCACTTAAGAGTTGTAGGTTAACTCCGAAGAAAAGAGAAAGATGAGAAAAACCTAAGAGTAAAGTATGAAAATGAGGGCCATGGGGGGTATTTATAATCCATAACAAATGGCAATAGAAGTAACCAATTTGCACGACTAGTGAGAGTCGGTCATGCTTCAGTATACTACCACTTGATAGCAAATACATGGTGATGGGAGACATGTTGCCCCCTAATAGCATACAGTCAAATGATAATAACATGCCACTCGGTGGCACTGACACATGCATGTTTTCATCCGGATGCATAGTATCGACTGACAGTGGTATCATGGTGCCAATCGATAATGGTTGCATATTGTCGCTTGACACTATGTTGTTTCTTGACATTATGTTATTGCCTGACAACATGTTATGACCTAGTAGCATAATGCCAAGCGATAAAATAATGTCAAGTGACAACATAATACCAAGCCACAACATAGTGTTATCATCTGACAACATGATGTCATTCGATAACATAATGTTGAGGGGCAACACAGTGTCAAGCAGTAACATAGTGTCAAGAAGCAGCATAGTGTTGTCATCCAAAAACATGATGTCGCCTAACAACATGGTATCATGCAACAACATGCTACTTCTTGGTAGCATTTATTATGTGGTAGCATACTACTGTCACTTGATGGCATGCTACCACTTGGAAACATAGTGTCGATTGACAACAAAACATTGTAGCCTATCGCATGATAGAATGTTGTCGAGTAGTTGTATGGAAAATAAGGTGATTTTTTTTCTTAGATACACTCAGATTTGCTAAGGCTATGAATCTAATTTTCTTAAACAAACTTAAGTGGTTTCTGACATGGTCTCTTAAAATGAATCTTGATGCAAGTCTATATGATACATGATTGACCACTTCTAACACCTCAAAATGTCCCACATATCTTGGTGATAGTTTCACTAACTTCTTGAATTTAATCGAGCTCTTATGCAGCTTAACCCACAAGAACACTTTATCACCAATAAAAAATTACCTATTTGTTATCTTCATATCAACATAACTCTTCTATCTATCATTGGCCTCAACCAATCTCTTCCTAACTAATCTAACTTGTTCTTCCATTTTTGAAAGCATCTCAGACCCAAAGACTACCTTGTCCTCTAACTTTTTCCAATTGATTGGTGTCTTGCACCTTCCATATAGTGCCTCAAATGAAGCTATCTTCAAAGCTAATTGGTATGAGTTATTGTATGTAAACTCAACCAATGGAAGATAATATTTTCATTTGTATTATTTATCTATGCAATACATATGAGAAAATATTTTAACACCTGATTAATTCACTCAATCTGGCCATCAGTCTTTGGATGATATGCAGTGTTAAAGTTTAGTTGTGTATCCAAAGTTGAGTTTAGACCTACCCAAAACCTAGAATTAATCTTCAGATCACAATCCAAAATGATCTTCTCTAGAGATCCATGCAACCTATACACTTCATTTACAAACCTCTTCGCAAGGGTAGGTGCATCATCTATCAAATTATCTAGTATAAAATGAGCCACCTTGGTTAGTTTGTCAGCTACCACCAAGATCATAGCGTGCATGTTCCGTGACATCGATAAAATTTGGACAAAATCCATATTGACCACCTGCCACTTCCACTCTGGTATATCATGTAGATATAACAATCTAGTTGGGTGCACATGCTCAGCGTTTACTTGCTAATATTACAGACAATGTGACACATAGTCTGCCACATCTTTTTTGATTCTCTTCTAGAAATATAGAGGTCTAAGCTCTGCGATAAGCTTGGTTACTCTTAGATGTCCTAAATATGAGGCATTATACAATTCTTTTAGCACTTTGCTCTATAGATTCTCTTGATTTGACACATACATCCTTCTATTATAACACAAAAGACCATCACTCTCAAAACTAAATCTTTTTATATCAAATATTTTAAGCATTTTTAGATAATGTTTTTCTGACCTGATCATAGTATTTGTCTCCTAATGAGAACTCAATCACACGATCCTTGAAAGTACTCCCGATAGTAGCCACAATTGTTATGTACCTTCTACAACTCAAGGCATTAGCTACTCTATTCTCTTTATCTTTGATTTAATTGATATCAAAGTCATAGTCAGACATAAACTCTACCTAGTGCCTCTGATAAGCATTCTAATTTGATTGGGTGAAAATGTATTTGAGTTCCAAGTTATCAATCTTTAGATCAAATGGTTTTTCCAATAAATAATATCACCATACTTGTAAATCATGAATTATTGCTACAAGTCCATGATCATGAGGGGCATAATTCACCTCATAAGTTTTCAACTTCCTTGATTCATAAGCCACTACTGCATTGTCTTGCATAAGGACTCCTCCTAGTCCCTATCTTGATGCATCTATGATTACTAAAAATTGACCATAAGAGTCTAGAACTCTCAACACTAGTGCTGAAGTAAGACTTCTTTTCAATTTTAAAAAAAATACTTTTCAGATAAACATTTGGTTCTTCCATTACAAGGAGGTAATTGGATTAGCTATCTTGAAAAAATTCGAGATGAACTTCCTGTAATAGCCTACCAATCCCATGAAACTTCTTACCTCGTGCACATTCCTTAGCAACGACCACTCCATAATGTCTCTTATCTTAGTCAGATCTACAAAAATACCATCTGCAGAAATAATGTCCTAGATATTTCACTTTCTCTTGAAAAAATGTGCATTTAAACAATTTTTCATATAGCTTGTGCTTTCCCAACCTTTGCAGAACCAATTCTAAATGCTGAAGGTACTTTTCATTCTTAAAATATGTAAGAAAGTTATCCAAAAAGACCAAAACAAAGTGATCTAGATAAACTTTGAACACACTATTCATGAGATTCGTGAATGTTGTCGATGCGTTAGTCAACCCAAAGGATAACACTGTGAACTTATAATGCCCATAATGAGTTTTGAAAGCTATATTTGGAATATCCTCGTCTTGAATCCTCAACTGATTGTATCTTGTTCTAAGATCAATTTTAGAAAAGACCATTGCTCCCTACATTTGATCGAAAAGATCATCGATATGAGGTAGTGGATACATATTTTTGATAGTTTCTTTGTTCAACATCCTATAATCAATGCAACATTGAAGAGTACTAGCCTTCTTGATAAATATAATCAATGCACCTCAAGGTGACACACTAGGCTCGATTAACCCTTTTGATAATAACACCTAAAACTTAGCCTTCAATTCAACCAACTTAGTGGTTGTCATCATGTAAGGTGACTTGGACTATGGTTCTGATCTAGGTATGATATTGATAGAGAAATCAAACTCATGTTTAGGTGGCAATCTTGCTAATTTCTCTAAAAACACATCATGAAAATATCTAAGAAATGGGTAATCTTCGAGAGATGGCTCCTTAGATTCCTCTATTTTATTTATCTTGACGATAAATGCTTGACAATCTTTCCCTTGAGCCCTCTTGAGTTGCATTGTAGAAATCTACCTGAGTCTCAACTCTCTCTTCTCACCCTAAATTTGTGTCTGGTTTCTAAAATCACCCATACACTCAACCTTATTCAAATAGCAGTCAACTTTGACCTTATGTTTTGCAATCCAGTTGACTCCTAAGATCATATCATATGATCCTAGTGGTACTACAAATAGATCCACTACTATTGTGAATTCATGTAACCTAATCTCTGCTTCACCTAAACACTTATCAACCATGACTTTTGAGTCATTTTCATACTGTAATAACCATGCATTGGCCATAACTCCATCTCTTTTATAAAATTTACTAAGCATTCTAGGAACTATAAAACATTCAGTATCCCCTGTATCTATCAAAATAAAAATTAGATGATTAAACAAAATACCTGACAACTTTATGGGTGATGCTTAAAATTTGGTTTGTTGATTATCAATTGTCGCATGAATATGCTATTGAAAATTGCCCTGGTGATGATTATGACCTTTCTTCTTTGAATTGTCCCAAGTGCATTCACAAGCATAATAGTCTCCTCCATAAATGAAACAACCTCTAGATGGTCCTTTCCTATCAATCTGTGGGTTTCTCTTGAGACCACCTTTGAAACCATTGCCTGGTTTCTTATTGCTTAATTCGTTGTTGAATTTGGCATTCTGATTCTTGAAATGACCCTTGGAGTCTCCATTCCTCTATTTTTAGTTCTTCTTGAAAGTCGGCTTAGAACTTCCAAACTTCTTGAACTTGTCTCTGGCCTATGCAAGAGACTTCAACTTCTGCTCCTGCTTGACTACCTTCTCAAAGACCTAGGCCATGGTAGAAGGTCCATCTCACCACCGATCTGGAGTTTTAATCCCATGATAAACTTCTTGATTATGAACCTCTCATATGCTTGATATTGAAGTACGTACTTTAGAATTTTGGTGAACTGGTCCCATTACTCATTTACTAATAAATCTCTCTGCTTTAGATTATCAAAATCTGTGAGCTTTTGATCAAAATAAATATGTGAAAGCCACCGTGACCTGAACAATGTCATAAAATGCTCCCAAGTAGTGGCGATCAAATTAAGGTTTTTTTTCAACTTCTTATTGGCCCACCACATAGTTGCCTCACCATCCAACTAGTAAGCTCCTCAAACTGCTTTGGTGACCTCAGAGTAGTTTCAAATCTCAAAATACTTCTCCATCTCTGTTAGCCATGCTTTAGCTCCATCACCTAAAATAGTTCCATCGAACTTAGGTGGATTCACATTTTTCATATCTCTAGACAACTCTGTAGCTACCTAAGCTCTCGAATTTTGCTGGTTTTCTTGCTTAGTGGAATGCTCATCAAGTTCTTCTTAATATTTTTCCTCTACATGGCCATGAACTCCCTGTTCCAGGGTTGTGGTCCTATTTTTGGTATCATTCATGGCTATGTGAATCTAATCCAACTTTATTGCTTGTTCAACAATAAATTGGTTAAATCAATTGGAGGGTTATTGTCATTGACATTTGAAGGACCCTCACTCGATGCTCTTATTTGTACCATTATTTTTTCTCTCTGAATAAAAGAATATGAAAATGTTAGTGAACTCATTAAGGCCTAGAGTTCGAGCCTTGACTCTGACACCACATGTAACAACCTCTCATGGATTGTACTAGAAAAATGCATTAAAATTTTTCTCTTTAAAATTAGTTACTCAACATTTATTCTCTCATTAGATTACACCACGAAAATTTGACTGGTGATTTTTAACATACTATCAAAGCATAATACACTTTCACAAACTTAAAACAATAGTATTTCCAATTATTAGAATTTCATGTAACATAATATAATTGCAAGAAAAGTAATCACTTTAAAATCTAGCCATGACTAGTACAATAAGTACAGCGACTGCTATTAAAATATAAAAAATAGTACAATTACATTTTCATTAGGAATTTATCCTTAATACAATAAATAGATACTATGTTCTATGGAGCTCGAGTCAAACTAATTCATGTATCTCTAATAATCTCAAGTGTAGTCTCCAAGTAATTACTGTTGTAGGGAGGGCGAGTATCATCCAAACACTTTTTCACACCAACCATAAACCATCAATCACTCGTACAATCCCCTATCAAAGAATGGTCCTCCATTCATGGATAGGTATATAATGACAGTGCGAGAATCCAAAGAAATATACTAGTATCCGTGTGTTGTAAGATTTTTACTACATGATGTGTACCATAAAGAAAATACATTCTAACATGATATCACACAAACACGTAAATCAAACACATGAAATAACAATGTCTATATAACATTACTTTGGCCAAAGTTTTTAAAATAACAATCAATCTCTAAGATCAGTCAATTCCATACACACCATTTGATCGAATTACCTACATCTTGCATTCATGATGCCGATTAAGCTAGTGAAGTTCATCTCACTACTTATTTGACATTATCAATACAACATTGGTTAAATATAACACAGTATATAAACCAATGATTCCAAAAAGATTATTCATTTTAACAGATATGAAAACATGTTAAATATGAGAAATAATCATAACTATGCATTTAGTTCGTCAAATGCATTTAATGAATCTCACACATACAGATATTACATATATAATGAATATAACTGTTTACTATTCAAATATTCTACCATTCGGGCATAAATCATATCAATTTTATAATTACATAAACATCACAAGAATTCATTGAAATCATAATCATAAGCATATATATACCATAACTAACTTTATACAATAATCCAAACATCCCTATAACCAATTTGTATAGGTAATGTTCAACTGCTAACTAGTTATATACAATTATTGTTGGCATACAAGTTCCAGGATTTGCTATAGAATTTTTCTGTCCAATTATCCTATATCTTGAATGTGATATAGAAAATCATTTACTAGTTATACAAAAAAATCCCATCTATGTATACTATGTTAAATGCTTTAAGCTCAGTTTAAAGAATCATAAAACAAAATATATATTTATCATAGTCAAATACTAACTTCACTTCATAAGTGGTTAACTCGGCTAGAAAAATTCATGACTTGTTTACAAGTGGACAAATCTTACACAACCTATCATAAAGAATATTAATTCAATGCACAATTAACATATTTAATTCATTTGACAAGAAATACACAAGCAAAGCCATTTTATAATGCTTACCTCAAAAACATAAAACATATGCCTCATCTAGTTCGACTGTCGACTAGTTAAAAACAATAGTGTGTGGAAAGACATGTTTACATAAAAAGGACCGAGTTCAAACCACAATAGGCAAAAATAAAGTTCCACCTAAACTACAATTTACATTAAAGAGGAAACATAGTTTCCTTCATACATTTATTGTTTCTTTCCCAAATGGATTATACGCTTCAAGCATCTGCTCATGCTCTCCACCAATGTCAAAATTCAGTAGCAACCTTTGAGTTTGTGCAACACAATCTGTCTGTCAGGACATTGATGGGACCAAAGGTGTCCCTTTCCTCTCTATAAGTTGTTATTGATCTGTTTCTTATAAATAATAAACTGTGCATCAATGAAGATGCAATAGATGTTGATAAATGGCACTAGGATGCTGAAAACAATGCCATTATATCACATTGCTTGCTTTGCGACCTGCACTTTTGTGTTTATACGTATACACTATATAACCAGCTACATAAAATATACCTTTGAGTTAAATCTTATACACCAACAAGATATTGATGCAATCAAATGATTGGTTCACCTCCCATGTAACACTAGATCGACATAGTCGACTAAAGCGATTTCTCAAAAAAATAAAAGGAATCTAAAAGCTATAGAATTTTGAACTTACAGGACTTTATAGTTGATTTATACCTGTTCACATATGTGTTTTACCCAAGCTTAAGTAACTGTACATATATAATTTTTAGCCCTCAGACGTATAAGAGAAAATTGACTTTAGTATACAGTCTGATACGCAGGTTTTTGATAATACCCATAGCGTCCCATTTGCCTAAAACTTGAATACTCAACCATATCCTAAATTGTGATAACAGATTCACAAAAATTTATAATTTTGAATGCAAGGAAAAACACACAGTTCATTTAAAGTATCCACAATATTTAATGTGTTATAACAACATGAAAGAAATTAAACCACCTACCTTTCAATGTTTTAATCAAACTGGGTTCTCCTCTTTCTTTCTTTCTTCTTTCTCTCGCCTTGCTCTCGTCGTCCTCCTTTCCTCGCCATACTCCTCTTTTTCTTGCCATACTCCTTCCTTCATCGTATTCTTGTCACTTCTTCCTTTCTCATTATTATAATCTCCTCTTCTTAAAGATTCCCCTTTTTCATGCATAAATCCATTTCTTTTAGCGTTTTAGTTAAAATCCATTACTGTCCACTTAACTCAAGCTTTCATAAATTTCATAAATTATGCATGTTTTAATCTTTGCTTTCAAGGTTGTGTTAATTACTAATTTAAGTTCATTTAAGTCATTCTTTAAATGATAATTTTAGACCTTTAATTCTCAAGTAATCCATGTATTGGACTAGCTCTTAAGTTAACATTATTAAGATAGTTAAATTTCCTTAACTTAAACTTAAAAAGACAATAATCTCTTTGAAAGATAAATCAAATCAATTAATAATTCTATTTATATCATAAAACTAATGCCACTTGTATTTCAATCTTTTAACTAAGGTTAATTTCATAATGAAACTATTGGCATTAATTCAAAAAGGTTAACTACATTTTAAGTTTAAATAGAAATGTGGTTATGGAGAAATCAGTAACCAACTTTCGGCCACAAAGAGAATCCTATTGTACATTACAATCTTTCATCACGCACAGACATATAATAATGCAAGCATTATCATTATCTAATCATAGATTTATATTAATGCCTTGACTATTTCTTATACGTAAAGACATTAAATTAAGACAATGATATTTACCGAATATCATTTAAATCAGTCATTGTGTTAGACACCCAGATTAGTAAAGCATCAACAAAATGATCACAAAATACATTGTATGATTAAATCTATGCACTACAATCATACATGAGATCACATAATCAGAGCATCATAAGTATTAATAAAAAACATGATCATAACAGAAGTATATTAGCACTAAAAAACAAACAAACAATTTAAATCAAATAAAGAGTTAATTAATTTATTTTATTGTGGTATATGTTGGGTTACTACCAGTTCCTCTGTCATCTCCTACTCATTCCATGTACGCCATCCTTTCTAATGATGCTCTCCCTTCATTGTGTTTTGAAAGACTAATCAATTCTGCATCCACCTCACGACAAAGTAGGTAGGTAGTCCAAGTCATCATATATATCAAAACTAATGATGCATCACTAAGAAATATACATCCATAATGTACAGAATAAGAAAGTACAACTATCACATAATTAATCCATTATGTAAACTAATCAACATATCACTATCCCATAACCAATCTATGTCATAAAGCTCAAATCAAAGCAATAATAATCAAATGATAACCATAATAATTCACGGATTCAAAAGTTATAACACTTAGGGTGAAATCGAGATGTAACAAACACACAAAGTTAGACCTTCAAGAAGCATGAAAGGAGAAAGGTAAAGAAAAGGAGTTGATGAGTGCCCAATGGATTGAAGGACATGATAGCGTGAGAGTGTCCAAAGCATGGAAGTGCAAAAGTTCTATGTAGATCATAGGAACCAAAGAGAAAGTTGGATGACTAACTACCCACAAGGACAAACACCTGACCCTTTTATAGTCTAGGACAATAATGTAGTTGGCATGATGATAAATGACAATGAGATCTACCAATTCAAATATGGCCTAATGACTGTCAAGCATGCATGGCTCAAGCTATGTAAAGGCTAAGGTTACCCTTAGGATAGGCCTGTAGGTTCACGTTGAGCCCCACTAATTATAGTTGTCAAGCATTACATAGTAGGCATGACATTCTAGGTATCCAACGACTATAAAAGGGGTCAGGAAGTCGAAGAGGAGGGGGGAAGGGCTAAGTCCGAAGGCAAAAATTCAATATATATATATATATATATATATATATATATATATATATATAGAGAGAGAGAGAGAGAGAGAGAGAGAAGTTGAGGCTTTAAGGCTTATGGCCCGAGTGTATAGAGAGACATCATGACTCCATTATTGTAAAAGGGTTGCATACTCCATTGTATATGCTAGGAAGCTAAGAATATCATGTAAATTCTATTATGATAATGAAGGCAAATTGGTGATCCATTGTTTAGCTTTGACAGCTACAAGGTCGAAGGCATCCATTCATTGGGAACCCTAATCTCGGTTGCATTAGTTGGTATCAAATCAAGGTTGAGAACCTTGAGAAGATGGGAGAGGAGAAAAATTTGTAAGTGGAGTGATGTGGAAGGTTGGTAGACTGCCAATCATGAGGCAACTAGCAGGGTGTTGTGGGAAGCTCACAAAATACTGAATGGGAGGCAACTAGCAAAGTGTGGTGGAGGCTTGTGAAGGACTAATAGACCATCAATTATGAGACATCTAGTAAAGTGTGGTGAGAGACTGGCGACTACAAAATGAGAGGCAATCAGCAAAGTGTTGTTAGAAGAGGGTTGGTAGATTGTTGAATGTGAGGCAACCAGTGGAGAACATCGTTCTCCACTACATAAAGGTGGGTAGAGAGTGAATGAGTGGAAAGGAGAAGAAAACCATGGTGATTTGGGGAGACTAAGGTTATAACTTGTGGAAGTTGTGTTGACAGATCATCGACTATGAGGTAGTTATTGCACTAGAGGTTAGTGTAGCACCGACCAATCATCGAATGAAAGGTAATCAATGTGTTGAGAGTGTGGGCGTGAATAGAAAATGTCAATAAGAGGCAATCCAGGTGTATATAAGGGAATTGATGTGCTGAGGGTGTGAGGCACAGACATAAATGCCAGTAGGAGACAATCTAGGTGTGAATGAAGAGTTAGAGCACCGACCAATCGCCGAAAGTGAAGCAGTCAATCATAAGAAAAGAAGAGAAGTAAAATGTCAATAGAATCACTGAAAGGAGATAGCCAAGCATGAGAAAGAGTGGAGGCACAGGCAAAATCATTTATAGGAGGTAGCTAGTGCATGGAAGTAAATTGGTGAGAAGCACTAGAAGAATTATTGAAAGGACATTTAGTGCAAGAGAGGATAGAGAATGTAAGCACGAATAGAATCCTCAATAGAAGGTAACCAAAATCACATAAGTGATTTGATGAGGGGCACTAACCGAAAGGCAGTCGAGGTGTAAGAGCATCTTCCAATCAAAGCATCATGTAGAAGGTACAAGGAGAAGACTTATTCTCTATCAAACACAAATGGGTATAAGAACAAAGAGCACGAGGGATGCATTGGTGAGAAGTTGAGATGAGACATGACCCAGAGTCACTAATCTCAGAGGAGATGGAGATATCCTTTAGGATGTAGGTGTTGCAGAGTGGAACAACATGAGGAGAAGAAAGATTTGTTAAAATGAGAGATTTTATAGAAGAACAGGGGGAGACTTACAATAGATAACCCTTGATGAGTTGGAAGCAAGCCGGAAATCAACTGAGAGCTTATGCATGAAATTTATGTGACGGAGAAGACCCAAAGGAAGTGGTGAATTGGTTCATGAATAAGGAGCACAATTTTGTGCTGAAGAATGTAGGAGACTTTGTGGCAGTGGAGTGTGTGCAGAGAGGATTGTGTGGTAACACAAAAAGGGGGTATAGAGACTTTGAAGATAATAAGAGGTGGAGGGGCAAGGAGAGCGTGCATAGATGTAAACATATGGGTCCACACAATTGCACCAAGTAGTGCATTTGAAAGGCCACATCAAATAGAAAGGAAGTCTCGAAAGCCACATGAGGGGACCTGTAAATTCCAATGACTAAAATGAGAAAGAAAAGGTTGTGATAAAAGGTGATGTGCAGGAGCCACCTACATGGAAGAGTGTGAAGGCTAGAAACAATGTTGTGAGATGATGGAAGAACTATGTGAAGGAAAGGAGGATATCATTCCACTGGATTGGCAGAAGCGCAAAAGAGCATGTGAGGTGAAAAGTAATCTACATAGGAGACAAGGATGCATGGGGAAAACCTTGAGAGAAGCACAAGTGTTCTTTTGCACGGCATGGGGGATACATCAAAGGAAGGAGTAACTAAGAGTGAAACTAAGAGCTGTTGAGTGCAAATAGGAGCCAGGGTGAAGTGCATACACTCATGGATGTGGATTTGGAACCAGTACTAGCAGTGGAAAAGAACCCTTTGGGAGGTACGAGGAAGGAGAATCGGAAGATGGGTGTGAGTTGAGCCACATGAGGCATTTTCCTAGAACCAAGGGAAGGAAGGTGGAGAGGTCACCCTATAGCTGAACCTAAGTTGTCCCAAAGACAATGGAGCAGTGCAGGAGGAAGCAAAGCATGTAAAGTAGAAGGGAAGAATGGCTAGTAGAGACCATTTTTTTGAAATACATATGGATGGGACTTGCATCGAGGGGAATTCACTCATAGGATAAATTGTGGAGATGTGCACGCCAAGGTAGTGCTGAGATAGAAGTACCCTTGGGAAGATCAGATGACATGGGGATGCACAACATGAGAATAGTAGTTACCTTGTAGCTAATGAAGGTGCGAGACTTGTTTTCACTAAGTAGAGGGAATCTGGTGAATAGTGGCTCAGCCCAAAGTTGATAGGGAAGGCAAAGCCTTTATTGCATAAGGAGTCAACGAGACCACCAGGGAAGGGGAGGTAAGCTAGCAGGCGCAATTTATATTGTGCAAAGAAAAGAAGTTGTCACCCATGACAAGACAAGAGACAAGGGCAACTGAAACAAGCATCGGTCCAAGTGCATGGAGCTACGAGCAAAATGGTAGAGTGGGGATCAAAGGATCCCATGAGAATTGAATGTTATAACCAACATCAAGTCGAGGAAAGGGAGAAGAGAATGGTAGAGGGTACACAACATATCCCGTAAAGAAAATAAGGAGATGTGCTTAGTTTAACAAGAAGGGCAGTTAGAGGAAGCAAAGAGAGATATTACATAAAGAGGGTTGCCTTGTATACAACCCTACCCTATTGTGCACAATAGGTGAGGGTAAAGGAAATGTATATGGAAACTTGTTTGGAGAGGAGTTGAAACAAGAAGTAGTCGAGGAAAAGTGTGGTACATCAAAATATTACAGAAGCAGTAACTAAGTAGAAAAGATGCCCCTTGAAGGGCAAAAGGATGAAAATGGAGCAGAAGGCACATTTGTTTGCACAAGGCATATGTTTATTGCCTAAAAAAAATGACTGGAGAGAAGTCAACTTGTAGTTGAAGAATAGTCCCCGAATTGGTTATTTGCGAGAGAGGGACACAGAGAAAAATGGTGCAACAATGCGCAAGGGCACAAATGGTCATGCATAAAAACATGGTCATACATAGGGGAAATGGACAATGCAAGCGAGGCTAGTAGTGTGCAAGAAGCAAGGATCAACCCATGAGAAGACAAAAGAAGAGACAAAGAGTAGCAAGGTAGGAACCCTGATTCCCACAATGCCAATATTGTTTAAAAGTGCCAAAATCAGAAGGGGAGCATGAAACACACATAAGGGAAAAGATGAAAAGTACGAAGACCTTACCATGAAGATGAATGTAAGGGAATGGGCACATGACTGCTAGAAGTGAGGGTGGGAGCCAACCCATGAGAGAAAAGATAACGAGTGCATGAGAGGAAGTCATGTACACCAAAAGGGAGACGTGTTAAGAACACTCGATGGATGCAGGTAGATAAATATGGATGTTGGTTTACTAGAGGGAGGAATAAAATGAAGAGAGGAAGCTAGGCGGAGGAGGACAGTTCATGATCTAAGAAGGCCCTGGTGGATGAAGCGAGGGGCAAGCCTTCTTAGGCAACATAACTGGTGAAGAGGATCACCGTGGCCTTAGCAACTAGCCTAAAGGGTGGTTCTACCACTCAAACTTACTTGCAAGCAGGGGCTTACACTTTAAATTACTTGGAGACTTTGATGTAGGAGCATCCTAGGCGAATCGACAATCTTGCATCACCCAAGAACAGAGTCAATCAGTTGATGAATAAAGACCAACTTTACCCATTCCTGATTGCACGATGTAGTAGTTAGAAGCTTCTAGATGAATGAATCCACTTGCATAGAGAACAAATGGTTGGGTTGTGTAGTAGGTTGGGCATAAGGGAGTAGAAGTTTTTGGGGGCGCGAAGGCAACGCATGTGCATAAGTGACGAGGAACAAGGAACCATAGAGCGGTGTACAAGAATATTTGCACAATGCATGGATTTAGAACTTCAAGAAGCATGAAGGGGGAAAGGTAAATGGGAGGAGCCGAGGAGACAATTGGATGACTAACTAGCCACAAGAACGGACACTTGGCCCTTCTACAAGCTAGGATAATATTATAGCTGACGCGATGGCAAAGGACAACGAGATCTACCAACTCAAATATGACCCAATGATTATCAAATACATGTGGCTCAAGGTCTGTAAAGGCTAATACTACCCATAAGGTAGGATTGCAGGTTCACATCGAGCCCTACAAGTACAACTGTCAAGCAGTATGTGGAAAACATGACATCCCAGGTAGTAAACAACTATAAAAGGAGGGGGAAGAAAGCTAAAGAGGGGGGAGGCTAAGTCCATAGACAAAAACTCTTATCAAAATATAGAGTTAGAGAGATAGACAGAGGGGAAAGCCAAGGCTTTAAGCCTTATGGCCTAAGTGTATAAAGAGAGATCATGACTCCATCATTGTAAAGGTGATGCATACCTTGTATACGCTGGGAAGCTAAGAATACATTGTAAATTTTGTTATGATAATGAAAGCAAATAGGGGATCCGTTGTGTAGTTTTGATCACTGCAAGGTCAAAGGCCTCCCTTCATTGGGAACCCTAACCTCAACTACATCAAAGAACCAAGAAGTATGATCCTTGCAACACCATCAAAAACCACCTATTAAAAGATTCTTAGACCCAAACCTACAATGGGAGATTTTTGAAGGATCTTTCTTTGCTAAAGCACAATCTGAGAAGGGTTGTCATAGTGGATGGCAACCCAATTGTTTAAAGCAATTGTATTTGCAAATGATAGCAACCGGTAAAGGCAAGATGACATGGATCTAGAATGATCATGATCTAGGTTCGAACCCATGCACTATTGTTGAAGCCTATGAATAGTAGCAATTTTATTCCTCTATCTTATATGCCCTCTTTGGCTCTCACTACATTCCCACCTACATTAACATCCATTCTACCATTAAAATCTCCAAGATTGTCCCATGTTTCGCAAACTCCATATTCTCCCGTTATTGGACCCTCTACAACTATGCCCACATCTTCTCCTCTAGAGATTCCATGGCGCCGCTTATGATTTCATCATTGCCAATTTCAATAAACCCGACCCTTGTAGAGATTTTGCAAGTGTCAACGATTCCTACTCCAACTAAGGAAGCATGCCTCCAATGTTGACTTTTTCTCCATCTCCATAATCTCAAGAGGTATGTTTTAGCTAGAGTTTGTAAGGATTTAGAATCTGGTAAAAAATTTAGTGTGTGCAATTGACTAAGGGAGTGGGAGAAGAGCTGCACAATTTTTAGTTGGAGTTGCAGACTTTTGGAACTTGGTTTTCGCAGGTTACTATTTATTTTTATTTATTTTTAACTTTCTAGCTTTTATGAATCAATTATAGAGGTGTTTATATATGTTGGTTTATATTTTTTTAAAACTATGTTAATGATTGGTCAAAGTTGGAAGTTTTAACTAGGAAGGACTTTTATTTTTTCTTTTGATTGCTTTTGGTATAGAGGGGGTTTTGGAGGCAATTGGTGTAGTGGGCGTCATGTTGAAACGTGGGTTTGTTTGTTTGCTTGATCTATATGTTTGGTCATTTATATGGTGTGGTTTGGAGTTTCCTTGCAAAACTTCATTTTCATAGATGTTCAACGTTCAATCATGGGACAATGGTGACATCTAGATGATCAAAATGTTCCCCCCCGTCAATCAAAAAACAAATTGCCTTCCTTGTATCCTTTCACTCTCTTTTCCATCGAAGTGACCATTGCAACTTGGGGTGCAATTGCTAGCATATAATAAATTATTCCTAAATTTACTCAATTTTAATTTGTTTCTTGAAATATACTTCCATGCCAATTTATCGGCCATAAACGATTAAAGAGGTTAAAGACTAATGCTTTTGTTTTATCTGATACCATAATTTAATAATAATAGTAGAACTTCCAGCAATATGTGTTTTCAATACTAAGGTTTCAATGTAGTTTATATTTAAGATCTACAATATTAATAAATACCATTTTTAAAGTCTATTGGGTGATAGTGTAGTGGTACAGTCTGTTGGGGGTGATAGTGTAGTGGTGTAGTCTATTGGGGTGATGAGAGTTGGTGCTTTTGTAAGTGAGAGGACCTGAGTTCAAATCACATTCCATTTTAGTCTAAGAGTTGATTGTTGAAAAGATAAATTTGACTTTTTGAATTTCATACACAGATGTGCTCAGCACACATTCAAAGGCACCAATAGGGATGCATGTCCTCATAGTTTCCCCACAATTCCTCCCTCGTCATAGTTGAGTTGTGTATATGTAAATCTGTGTTTTCAGCACTAGATTAGACTTTGGAAATGCTCAAATTAAACATCAACTACATTCAGCATTGCAATATCGAACCAGATATAGTTAGAAGGGCCCAAAGAAAATAAGGTACTTTAAACATTATTTCATCACTGTAGTTACTAGGCATGGGAGAAAAATACAAGTAGAGATTGGGCAGATTAGATGATAGAATAAAATTATGTAGTACTGCCATTTTCATTTCTTGCAAGATTACTGTATTTTCTGCAAGTTTATAGGCATATGCATCATTTGTTAAAGCTTCAAAACACAAGTTATGATGCCTTGTTTCTAAAACAAAGTAACTGACTTTTCATGTTTCAACTCTTAAGAGAATTTTATAGGCATTCAACTATAACTTCTGTAGAGATCCGCTGATAAAAGTTTGAAAAATCCTACCACTTTCGGCGGGTTCTTGACTCACTGATATGAGGTTAAGAAATCAATTTAAACCAGTGTTCCTCTGGGATGCATCCCCTGCTCTCTAGGGTGGTCCCAGATGTTTAGAGGATGCAGGGACTTGGAGGGGGCATCCGCCATATCCCCATTTTTGTGCATTTTTTCTTACGTTTTGAAAATGTTTCTGGGTTTTTTTGCATCCCAGAGGGAGGTTGGGGTGGGCAGTCAGGCAGATGGGCACGGGTGTACATGGGGACATCCTGGCATTCCCGGAATGTCACGGGACATTCCCAATCTGCTGAAAACATCCCACAAGATGTCCCCAGCATAAAAGGTTGTTTAAAAAACTGAAATATAAAATAAAAAATAAAAAACAGAAAGTGGGCATTTTCAATGTTCAATGTCATAGATGTTAATGTTATTTGAATTTGAGCTCTTTAGAATGTACAGTTTAATTATACAATTGAACAGCAATAAATTTTATTTTTTAATAATTTTCTTGTATTGTATGTGTCTGTGTGTGTATATGCAATGGAGAAAAAGTAATATAAACTTACAGGAATTGCAGTTTCATAACGTACACCAGCATCTATGTAAACATGGGATGAAAATTTCCATTTAGCATTAGAAATGAAAGACAACTGGTCAAGAGACATGGCACCGAAAAAAACATGGTTGACATTGCATATCTTATTTTGTCATTGTAAGAAAGATCAGACATGAAACCCTGCCAACTGAAAAGGACGGTTACATTACATACACCTTTCAGGCCTTTTCAAACTGCTTTTGGAAGTTTTAAGAGAAAGAAGTGAGGACTGTTAGAAATCATTTTCTTATTAGAACTCAGACAGAATGTAGCTTTACAATACAAGGGTAACTCTTTTGAGTCCAAGAAATTGCCACTTCCCTTCCTGGATGCCCTCAAGTTACTCATACAAATTGCAATAACCATTACCTAACCCTGCACACTGCAGGTCCATTTCTAGCTGTAGGAGAACTACCGTGCCGAGTATGAAAATCATTACTATTATTATGAATTTGATATGCTGCTACTCCACTGTTTATTGTATACATGAAAGAAGCACTTACTGTGTCCTTCCGGTTTTGCAGAGGTTCCAACGTCTCCACAACATCACTCATCAGAGGCCTTGCTTTGGGATTTTGGCTGAGGCAATGGTATGCCAAGCTACAAGCTTTCTGAGCACCTTTCATAGAATACTGTCCTTCCAGCCTACGATCAATGATTTGTAGTAACTTCCGCTTATCATTTAGAAGTGGACGAGCCCACTCTACCAAGTTATGTTCCTTAGTGGGTTTAGTCTTATCCACAGATCGCCTCCCAGTAAGCAGCTCAAGCAGCACAACACCAAAGCTATAGACATCACTTCTAGCAGTCAAGTGACCTGTTGCAGAAAAGGTCAAAGGCAAAAAACTAATAGTATCAGCAAAACATTTCAAACATAAGGCCTGATGCCAATTGCCAAATCAAAAGAATGACATCTTTTATTAGAATTGAATCTTCAAACATCAAAAAATAAATAAAAAAGGAAAAGCAATGAAGATGATCCATTGAAAACCCTTGATTCGTACAAAGAAGGAAGATTCTAAAACTTACCAGTCATGACATATTCGGGAGCTGCATAACCATATGTACCCATCACTCGAGTGGAGACATGAGTTTCATCTCCCTGAGGTCCATCCTTTGCAAGTCCAAAATCTGATAGCTTAGCTGTATAATCCTGCAGAGAAAAAAGACAATAAGCAGGGAATTTTATTCCAGTTTAAATAAAAACATGTCACACTTGAAAGGAGATTTGCCAACTGCACCCCAAGCATTAACATCATGCCCTGTGACCATCTTAAACTCGTAAAGAAAGGAAACATAATTCAAAAATCCACTCAACACTCAAATACTGACCGAATCCAATAAAATGTTGGAAGTCTTGAAATCTCGATAGATAACTGGCTTTTCTGCTCCATGAAGAAATGCAAGTCCTTTGGCAGCCCCAAGTGCAATCATCATTCTTGTAGGCCAAGGCAAAGGAACAGATACCTCTGTAAGCATCAAATGCACAGAAAATCAGGACAACTCCTCAAAAGCTCTTTACACATCTAAGGACCCTAGGCAGTTTCCAAATCAATATTATAGAAATTGAACCTCTGAAAACAAATTTAGTTTTGTTGCGAATTTCAAATGCATTGATATTAGCCAAATCGAATATCTTGAATATAGTCTGAATCAGACTGTTTTGAAGTCCAATTTCCATTCATTATTGTGACCTTCTAGCATATCAAGTAGGCCATAGATTTCTACAATGATTTTTTATTTTGAGCTAGTGAGCCTCAGGGCTAAAACGGTAATCCTTGCTTGATAGAAAATCCAAGTTCAAAGCTCAGCTGCAGAAAACTCTCCAGAAGTGGTTACGCACCAGTTTCCAGAGACAGCCAATCCCTATGACCATGGGATTAGACTTAATTGTAGAACAGATACAAGCACCATGAACATAGTACCTTTTTTCACTAACATGTTTTGTTACTCTTTTATAATTCCATGTAAAGGGGATAGAACTGATAGATAATTTGTGAGCATGGTTAAAGAAACTGTTCGAAGTCACAATTCATTCTTTGTTAATAACACATTTCCAGGCTCAGCTGATTAAGAAAATGAACCAACATATCATGCCTCAAGGGAATTGAATCTGAAACATCCACTGTATATCTTGCTGCAGGTTTCAGAAATTGAAACTCGCACAATTATAGAAGTCACAAACAATTTTAGAAGCCAGTAGAAGGCAGTCAAAATTCACTTGGCACAATGGTTTTTGTCTAGCATATGAAACAAATCAATTTAGAAGACAGCAATACATACTTCGAAATAGGTGGTTCTCCAGACTGCCTCGAAACATAAACTCATAAACTAGCAATCTATGGTCATCCTCACAGCAGTAACCTATCAGTTTAACCAAATGGGGATGGCTCAGCTGTCCCAGAAAGATAACCTCTGCCTGCCAAATGAACCACAGAAATCAGCCCAAATAACGAATACCTACAAGAAAAGGTAAATAAAACTATCATCAATAAGGGCAGCCCAGATCATGATCTGGATCCAAGTAATTGTTGGGTGCTGTTGTGACTCCTTGGGACTGAACTTAGCCAAGACAGATCATCGGCAAAAGATAGCAAAACATGCACAGGAAAAATATGAAAGGGAAATGGTAATTACCAGCCACTCCCTGTGCCCTTGGAGACCATTTTTATTGAGGACCTTAACTGCAACAGGTGTAGATTTGAGGCCTTTTCTTACATTCTCATCTATATACCCCTTATACACGGCTCCAAACCCTCCTTCCCCCAAAACATAATCTTTCCTGAAACTTTTGGTAATGGTCTCTAGTTCATACAAAGTGAAAACCAGTAAATTGGATCCAGAGTTCTGTCTCAGATCTTCAACGCCTTTAGGAGTTGACGGATTGCTCAAGTCGGATAATGAAGACAAAGACTGCCTCCTAGCACTAGTAGTCTTTCTGATTAGTGCATGAGGAGACGGTGGTTGTTGCTCTTTATTTTGTTCCTGTTGCTGCTGTTGTTGTGGTGTTAGTGGTATTTGGTCTGTTTTCACAACACCTAAAGCCAAACAAAAAGAAAAATCAAAGCACAGACATGATAAATAGAAACAGATAGGCAGTGTCAAGAACTTGGTGCATTTTTAATCAAACAGTTGAGATGGTGTCGCATTTATAATCTGCTACGATTTTCCAACAGAACAATGCACGATGGTATTGGATATCTATTGAGACGTATTGCGAATAAAAAGAAATAACATGCAATTAAACTGACAACGGAGCCAAAGTGATTCACTTAACACTTATGGACCATATGGAACCACAATGGCCAGATTGATTAGCCCTCCAAATACACTACCAGCTGCCAAACAAATGCAGTAACGGTCCAAGTAGCTAAATGACTTTCCAGGAATGCAATAAATGTGCTCAAATCTCGCCATACAAAACTATGTATATATGCAAGTAAGCTAAGCGCAGAAACCCAAACACACACTGCTGATATAGAATACCCTTCAACGCATTCAACTAGACAGTAAACTACCCAAAGGAAAATACAATGCAATAACTATCCAGAGGACTAAACTACATTATAATCTGGCTAGTTACAGTTCTGTATGAGTAAATCTGAATCCATTCATGGAGAAAAGGAGGCGATGGCTTCCGCCAAAAGCGTGGCTGAAATTAGCGCTCATGGGTAGTCTTTTGCCATTGTGGAAAGTCAGATAGCATTGGTGGGTGGGTGTGCTCACCTTGTTTAAGCGAAGAAACAACAGCAGTGGCGACAGCAGCAGACTCCTCTCTGGTTCCACAGTTCCCCATGATCAATAATCTCACTGCATTCTCTTCTGTTCATACCTTCCACAAAACCATAACCACAACCCACAATTATAAGCAATGTACTAGTGGGTGCAGCATAAGCAACAGATCTTGATCCAGACCATTCACAAGAGGATTTGGCTTCACTGGAGAGGGCAGTCAGTCACATGCTCACAAGCCACTGAGTTCGGTCTTCACAATGGAATCTGAGCCACGAACACCTCATGAAAACAACTGCATTGGTAATGCTGCCAATCTGGGAAACTGGTCCCTGCACTGCCCACAGTCCTCATCAGATCAACTCCGCTTTATTTTATTCTAACATAAAAAAGGAAGTGCGGGGGGGGGGGAGGCTTATTAACCTACCCTGTGCTCAGTTCCATATGACCTGGTGCTCAACCCTCAACCCTCCTGCTCTCTGATACCACAGTACATATGTCGCACAGATCTTTTGCTGTCTGATCACGGATTCGGTGCCCGGATTGAATGCTTCGCGTCATCCGTCAGCATACACAGTTTTGAAGGAGATTGCGATCATATAATTTTGTGGGTAGGTGCCCAAACGATGCAGCAGCATTATCCCGCAGTCGTGAATCCCGTGATAGTACTTATAACGGAGTTTCTCTGTCCAGTAACGGTTGTGAAGTCTGTCGGGACAGTTGATTAACGAGAGACGTTGGTGCTCCAAATATTTAATGTCAGGAAATATATTTTAGCTTTTTATTAGGGAAAGTGCATCGGTGATTGTGCCTTGCCAACTTTAAGGGAATCGTGGATCTTTGGGCGCTTAATAAAAGGTTTGTTTAAAGGGGGGGAGAAAAATGGGGGAAAAAACAAAAGATGCCATGGAAAAGTTGTCAACGACACATCATTAGAGTTAAGGTTAGGTTTCTATTTTTTTATTTCTTTGGATTTGATGAGATGAAGAAATGTGGGAGGGGGGCATCATTCATTTCTAGGTTTTGAGAATTTTATATTGTTAAGAACTCATTGCACTTTCGGCATTTCCTCCCTCAGTGGGTTTGTTTGGTGATGTACAATGTTTTAGTGATTTCTCTCTTATGTGTGTATTTGTTTGTTGAATTTTCTATTTAAAATGTTCGATGTCTTATCGATCAATGATTTATGATGTCCATGTATTTATAGATATAATGAATTAAAATTAGTACTCAATTAGCACCTAAACTAGCATCAATCGATCAAAAAGGTGAAAAGATGAAATAAAGGATCATGTGCACCTCAGTTAGAAGGGGCCACACTGAGGGCCCAAGAATACCATTAACACTCTTAATGTGCCCAGGGATGTTGATGATGCTTTTGATGCAAAGCTAGAGTGAATATGAGAGAGATGGAGGGACAAGTGGGGGTGGGAGAGGGTACAAGGACCATTATGTTGGTGTAATATTTATATATGCACCTTTAATTTAAGTTTTTTTAGTTTATTTAACTTTATTTGACTTTGTTGACTTAGTATAGTATGCACATCCCCTAAGTGTAGATACTCAAATTTGGTTATGAATATTTGATAATCTCAGTTTTGACTCACATTTATCTTAATTAACTTAAACCCTCAAAATTATTCATGTTTTGTTACCTCACTCTATTCTAAATACTTATATGGCCCCCTTTCTTCTAAGTAGTTGTTTTATGTCTAGAAAAATATTCTTAATTGCTAAAAACCTCAAGTATTTGTACAAACATTTCAAGATTTTAAGATCAAATGTTACCTTTTCCAGGTTAGAATCGATCGCATGGGTTAGGATCACTAGATGATCCTAAATTTTACAAGTCAAACTTGCCCCTCTCCCAACAATGATATTTTTTTAAAATTTAAACTCTTCCTTACACGTTGGTATGTATTTTTAGGGTAAGTAGCATGAGGTTTCACCCCCTTGGATTTCTATAAAAGCACATCTAACCACTTATTCTACAACTCGACAATTTTATTATTTGGGCACACTTATATTATTGCACACTAAGTAAAGCTTCCCTATTTCTTCTAAATTTGATTATATTCACTTGGAGCATCCCTTAGCCAAGTCACAATCATATTCTATCCGATTCAAACAAAACATTGTCAAGTATTCAAGCCATCTCTATATGCATACATATAGTAAAGGAGCATTATCACACTAAGCACTCTAAGTGAGATAACTACGCGAGGCTTGATTCCATCTTTGGAGTACTATGGATACATAGACATTATTAAATTATCATGGGGGTGATTGGGGTTACCTCGGCGCAATACACTTCCCCTTTTCTTTTTGTGGGTTTTCAACTATCACAAGCTCTCATAGGGTTTCAAACTTGAAGAGGTCATTTACAGGTCATTTGGACACATTTGAAGGTCTAAATTCCACATACAATTCTATTTCAAGAAGGTGCATGTGATTGTACCATCAATTTTTTATTTTTCTATGCAGGTCAAGATTGACCCACATAGGTCAAGAGCTAGAATTGATCCTAACTATTCCCAGTTGATTTTGACCAAGAATAGAGACAATTATTGTTTCAGTTGCACATGTATAATCAAGCATGAATTAATCATTTCTAACCATCTTTCAGTTGCACAGTCAACCTAACAAGTAGTAATCAAATAAGTCTTTTTGTCCTCTTTATGTTATTTATAGTTTACTTCTTTCATTCATTCAAGCTTTGTCGATTTTAGTACTTTACTTTCATTCTATTAGTTACAAGTCAATTACAAATTTTGTTACCCTTAAATTATTTTTATCTTAATCAAAGTTAATATCCAAATTAATTTTAAATTCTAATAAATTATTAAGCTTAAATTAGGATAAGTGACACTTATAGCTTGACCACTTTATGATGTAGACCTGATGCCTACACTCTCCTTATGCATTCACCCTGGCCCTGATTTTTGTCTTTAATGCCTTCTTTTATCTCTGATTTGCTTGTCTCTAACTGGTACATTACTTGTCTTTTGACACCCTTGTTCATTCTTATCTCCAATAGGTTCCTAATCCTCTTTGCATGCATCTAGTCCTCCTTTCCTTCTTGAAGACATATCATCTTTATCGCCTTCTGCACTCTTCCTCTCCTTGTCACCATCATCATCATCTCATACACCATTTCCACTACTTCACTCTCCATTCTTGATTCAAGCTTGTTCATTCTCACATATAGATTCATAAGCTTAAAAGCCTAATTCATGATTTCATGGTTTTTGACTTCTCTCTGGGGCATATATGGCCATTCACCTACCTATTTTAACTCCCATACATATCCAATTAGAATCCTCAATCTCAAGGCTAGAACTTTCTAACCATGCGCTCTTTCTCTCTTAAGGCCTAGTTGTTTGTAGCACTCTTTTAGCACAAATATAGTAGATTTAAACAATATAAAAAATTATTAGAAAAAATAGATACATTTTTGGATCCCCTTTATCCCCTTCCTACATCACAAAATTTTTTAAGTCTTAACTCTTAATGGAAGTCCTTCTTTCACACCCTTCTTGGCAATTAGGTCTCTTTAGGCCTAGTTCAATCCCATAGTCCTTGTGACCATACTATAAGACACTTTACCAACTTAAAAACACTTTAATATTATATAAAATTTCAAAACACAATATATTCCAAAGTTCTAAGAATTTTGGATGGTTGAATCAAAACTTATGCTAGTTACAAATCTCAACCCTAGGTCTAGTTTTAACAGGCCTATGTAAGGCTAAGAGCTATAAAAATGGATTAGATTGACTTATAATCACTTTAAAACACATATAATACATGCAAAAGGTCTTTCATAACTTCCTTTACCTTTTCCAATAGTTGGTTATGCATGAACAATCCCAATAAATTCCCAACAAGCAAGATTATAGAATTCTGGTTACTTTTCTAGGGTTGTGTGAATGTTTCATTTGATACTTGCACATTAAAGGATATATGAGCATCCAAATGGATTATTATCATCAATTAAAAAATATATACTAATGCTCTGATTCAAAATAATTCAAATATAACTCAAATAACCATTATTAACATAAGACTGACTTGTCAATCTTGACTGTGCATTGGCAAAATTGCCTTTAGGAGGACTGTGTTATAGAAGAACTTATGCTAAATTGTAAAATGCTTGTAAGATCCCAATTTACACAAATAAACCACCAATTTAATAATTCTGACATGCCAATAATCTCATGTAATTCACAAATGCTCTCTAAAACATTTTTTATTCCTTAATCTCATTCACCTACAATAATCAAACACAAACTTTACAAGGCAGGCATAGTTCTTGCAAATATTGATCTTTTCTTGACTTTTTCAGACTCTCCTCCTCTGTCCTTATAAGTTATCCTCCTTTACTAACCTACTACAATTCACTCTAAAATGTCCCAAATTAGGAAAAAAATTGAATTTTGATTTTTATGTGAAACCTTAACAAAAAGAGAAAATCTTATTTTTATCACAACAAACCCTAGCTGCAAATACACTCCAAAATTAACATAGAAATATGCTAAATATTTAAAATCAATTATGATCCCTTTCAACAAAGATTAATCCTTCAAAAACCCAAATTAGCCCTTGAAACCCTAGGCACTTAGGTTTAGAGAATAAAAATGATTTATGGTAGCCCTTTGATGACAAATTATATGGAGTTTCACCTTCAATAGGTCTTCAAAATAAATATAAAAATACATCTACAATTAAATACCTTTTTATGATGTTTTTCCTTCACAAACACGCTAAATTTACCATAACAAATATTTAGAATAATATAAAAAATTCTAGAATGACTTTAGAATCAATATTTGACCTCAAACCCTCAAATATGTCTTTTTTCCAAATCGCCCAAGGTTGGAAATATTATATAAAAATTATAGAATAATATTAGTGTAATAAATGGCCCTCAAATAGTTTCCAAATCCCTCCAAAACTCCACAAGTAAGTCACCACCCTCCTAGGATAATTTTTTAACCTTCCAAGTTATTCACCCCACTTGGAAACCCTTCCTTTTTGCCTTTTATGAATTTAGATGAACAATGGTAGCTCCTAGATGAAGTTTCTTCATGGAAGAATAAGGGTTTTCATCCTCAATATCTTTCTTGAAGGTTTTCATCTTCAAGTCCAAAGCTTAAGCTATTTCATGCTCAAAACTTGTAATTTCAATAAATGATCTAAGATGCCATTCAATAAGAACCCTCAAATGCTTTTATACTTCTCCGCAAGTGAAGCACCCCATTTGGGGGGGAAATACCTTTGTTGATATATTTTTTAAATTATAAGATATTACCTTTTTTATAATTTACTTAAGTGGATCAGTACTCATGACCCTTAAAAAGGCCCCAACTTAAGTTATAACAATAAAGTGATTTTACAAGTATTCTTTACAAAACCAAACGTTTACCTTATTTTTTTCTTTTTCCCTTAGCCCTTGGGAAACTAGGTAAGGTTAAAGGTCTTAAATAGTTTCATGTCCAAAAGGGGTACATGACAAACTCTAACACCTTGTATTTATCTTATTTTATCATGCCAAAACATGCAAGACAATTCCCTTTTCTTGCCCACTCCATGTAGGATGGTGGTTACAATTCAAATTTATTTACCTTACCTTTTTCAAATATTTCACATTGAAAACACCATTCACATACCCATAGGACCTAATAGGATGTATTACAAAAAATTACCAACAACTACATATCACATAAAGCTTAAAATTCCATTTTAAGCTTGGTTAGAAAATTCAAAATTTCCAATTTTCACTTTTGGTGGGGAATTCCAAAAGGACCAAGAACACACCAACCAAAGACTCTTAAGGGCTCAAAAACATCCTAGAGGACCCTATAATACCTCTCATACCCTTATCAAACTAGAAATGGATATAATGAACTCTCAAACACATTAACAACATATGATACCTTGTGATGCTTCGCATCAAATTCCCTAAGTGGAAAAATTTGAGCTCCTGCTCAAATGTGCCTTGTCCAACTTCTCCCTTATTTTCTAATTATTTATTCTCTAATGTTTTGAGATCTAGTTTTTGTTTTTCCTCATATCTTTATCATTTCTTCTCAGTTAGTTCTTGTGTCTTTGTCATCTTGCCTTGTCTTGCTTCTTTGACAACTCATCTTCTACGCTCATGAAGTACATGATATATTACAACTATTTGTCCTCTTCATAGTACAAATTATCCATCTCTGACTTATCTTAATCATGCTCTATCTCAAATGGCTAATTTTCATGCTTCACTCTTTCTCCTACTCCATAGCTTCCTTCTACTTTTGTCATGATTGGTTTATGCACTCCTTGTTGGTATATCTTCTTAGCCATGGTTTCTCCTTCATCCTCATGCTCTAATGGATTCTTATGCATATTCACCCTTATCATACTCTTAATTATATCTTCTTTTAATGCCTCTTCATGATACTCTACGTTCTCATGGTGAGTCTTCTCATAACCTCCTTGCTCATCATGCAATGATATCTTTTTGACCAATTCAATTTCATAATAACTCAACACTTCTTGGCAACCTTTTATCTTACTATCATCATGCATACTTATAACCAACTCAATTATAACATTACCAATTGAATATATTTATTCCTTACCTTACTCTTTATTTATTTGTTTGTTCTCTTGATCACTTGCTCATAACTCTCTTTCCATGAGTCTTTGCTCTTCAACTCTTGGCATACTACTTGGACTAGTTCTTGGGATAAAAATGCCCTCTCTTTACTCTCTCAATTCTAACATACTTTTACTCCTTTCTTGGATCACCTTTGGACTGATCTTGTCCTCCTCCAAACATGCATTCATCATCCTATCACTTCCTTTGTGAGGAACATGGTTGTCCTCCTCTTTCTTTGGATCTATCATGAGCTCTTGTGCCTCATTGCTTATTTTCTCTATGTGATCATGGAGTGAATCCTTCTCTTTCATCTCCATACTTGCATCATCATGCTTGATACTCATCAAATTACACTCGTGAGACTTGATAGTCTCTTCAAGAACCTCATGGTCCTTTCCATACTTTCTTGCTCTTGTATTCTTATTCCAAGCTTCTCTAGGCTTCTCTCTCATCTTTTTGAGTTCCTTAACTTGTCATCTTACCCTCTAATATTTAATTGCAACATTAGTTTCCAATATTAGTTCATTGATTAACTCACATGATTCTATACTCAACTTGTTCATAGTTTAGGACTTACCTTGGCTTACAACTTAGTTGGATTCACCTTGTACCAATTCTTCTCCATCTTCTTGGTTGCAATTCATTACTTGTTTATAATTTTATACCTTTGTAATATTTAAAACTTCATCTCCTTGAAGTGTTCCAATGGGAAACATACTCTTTATCTTTAACATCTTCTTTTCTTCATCTTGTAATTCTACCTCTAGCTCCTTTATGATAGATCCTACCTTCTTTTCACTTTGACTAAGGAACTATAATAAATCATCTTCAACCTCTTGCATTTATTCTCTCCATATCAACTCCTCTTCCTCATGGTGCTCTCATATAACTTGTACCATCACTTGTACTTGGGATCTCCATCTTGTGTCAAGTTAGGCACTTATTCATACTCTTTTTGTATCTACCCTTGTTGCTCCATGATATATGATACCTTATCCATCACTATTTATCTCTCTTAAGTCTCCATTAGCTCATGACAAATGCTTATATATTCAACTAATATTCTAGGATAGACATTGTCCTTTTCTTCATTATTTATGGCATGCTTTAAAACTACTATTTCTGCTTGCGATTGATCCCAACTCACATAGATAAATAAATGGTCTTGTTTCTCACCTAGAAACTCTCCATCACTTGCAAACTCCTATTCAAACTACTCTTTGATTGCTTCATACAATGCAAATTCAGATTTATGATCTTTATACTTCTTGACTCCATCTTATTGATTCAATGTTTTTTTATTTTATGCCTTCCATGAGGCATCCTTATTATTTAAGATCTCCTTCTCCAAGCATCTCTCCTCTTTAAAGGTAACAAACCATTGTAACTCCATAGATTGTTACCCAATCAATCGCTTCTTTTACATAAGCATGTTGATCATGCTTGCTTTCCTTCATGTTTTTAAGTTTTATGTCATCAAAATGGACTTTTTTTTTACTTTTATACCTGCATACACACATGATAAAAAATCATAAGATTTAAAATCTTGAGGCTTGTTTGCCTCCATTTTTTCCTTTTTAGGTTGCTTTACTAATGCCTTTAGCTATTTCCTCTCATCATCCTCTTACATGATAATCTCATTATCCTCAAGGTGTTTCTCACCTTCCTTTGGTCTACCAACCTATTCATCCATCATGAACTTCATTTCCTCCTTGAGTTGCCTATAGAGCAACTTCTTTTGATTCTCATTGTCTCTCATGACAATATTTATTCTTCTATCCATGAGTAGCTTTATACATCACTTAACTATCTTCTTCTTCTTTACCCAACCATACCATTGGCTTTCATCTTCTCACATGAGCTACACCAAGAGCCTTATCCTCTTTATCCTTTGATCTATCTCACTCATCTCCTCTTCAACAACCAACCCATTTCTCTTTAGGGTCTTCCTTCTTCTTTCTCTCATTGTGGTAATCTAACTTAGCTAAGCCCTTATTCACTTTTGCCTTCTCTATCTTCATCTTCTCACAAGCAAGTATTTTTCACCTTGCTTTGGTGTCTTAACCTAGGTTTTATCCTCTACCTAATCTACTGATAATCTTGTTTAATTATTTTCTACCTTGGAACTACTATTTTTGGAGTCTTTCTTCTCTCTTCTTAGGTCTACTCTTATACCACAAACTCTTTAACTCTCTCTTCTCTTTTTTATTTAATCACTCTTAAATGTTCTTGCATGGTCTCTATACCTGTTGTCAAACTTCTCCTCATTTGTAATTTAACTTATGCAACTTCAAATAACAAACTTTAATAATTAAAATCATAAATTCTAATAGCTTACCTACTCTAATATCACTTGATGTAAATTTGATTCCTGCACTCTTATTATGCATTCATCCTGGCTATAATTTTTATCTTTAATGCCTTCTTTCATTTCTAATTTTCTTGTCTCTAACTAGTACATTACTTTTCTTTTGACACCCTTGTTCATTCTTATATCCATTAGGCTCCTAAACCTCTTTGCATGATTCTAGTCCTCCTTTCCCTCTTGAATACATATCATCTTTATCACCCTTTGCATTCTTCCCTCCTTATCCCCATTGTCATAATCTCATACATGATTTCCACTACTTCACTCTCCATTCTTGATTCAAGCTTGTTCATTCTCACATATAGATTCATAGGCCTAAAAGCCTAATTAATGATTCTAAGGTTATTAAATTATCTCTAGGGAATATATGTCCATTCACCCTCCTATTTTAACTCCCATACACATCCAATCAGAATCCTAAATCTCAAGGCTAGAACTCTCCAAATATCCACTCTTTCTCTCTTAAGGCCTAGTTGTTTGTAGCCCTCTTTTAGTACAAATCCATCAGGTTTTAACAATATAAAAATTTATAAAACAAAATAAAGATATTTTTGGATACCCTTTATCCCCTTATTTCTTCACCCAAAATTTTAAGTCTCAACTCTTAATGGAATTCCTTCTTCTTTCACACCCCTCTTGGCAATCAGGGTTCTTTAAGCCTTGTTCAATTACATAGTCATGGTGACTGTACTGTATGAAAATATACCAAATTGAAACATAATTAATCATATATAAAATGTCAAAGCATAATATATTTTAAAGTTTCAATTTTTTTGACTAGTTGAATCAAAATTTATGCTAGTTACAAATCTTAAACCCAAGGTTTAGTTTTGAAAGGCTTATGTAAGGCTGAGAGTTATAAAAATGGGTTATATTGAATTATAGTCAATTTAAAACACATATAAGACCTTAAAAATGTTTTCCTTAACTTAATTTACATTTTTTAATAGTTGGTTATGCATGAACAATCCCAATAATTTCCCAACAAGAAAGTTTACAGAATTCTGATTTTTTTTTAGGGCTATGCGAATGTTTCATTTGAGACTTGCACTTTAAAGGATGTCTGAGCCTCTAAATGTATTATTATCATCAATTAAAAACTCTCTAATAATTATTTTATTAAAAATAATTAAAATATCACTCAAATAACCATCATCAATACAAAACTTGTCAATCTTGATTGCGCATTAGCAGAATTGCCTCTAGGAGGACTATGTTGTAGAACTTATGCTAAATTGAAAAATGATTGTGAGAACCCAATTTAAAAAAATAAAAAACCAATTTTAGAATACTCACATTTTAATAATCTCATGTAGTTCACAAATTCTCTCTAAAACATTCTTTATTCCTTGATCTCAGTCACCTACAACAATCAAAAATAGACTTTACAATGTAGGCAAAGTTCTTGAAATCTTGATATTTTCTTGAATTTTTCAAACTCTAATCTATAATTATAAGTTATCCTCCTCTAATAACTGACTAAAACTCACTCTAACACCTTACATGTATTTCTCTTCTTTTATCACGTTAAAACATGTAAGACAACTCCTTTTTCTTGCCAACTCCATGTAGGGTGGCAGTTACAATTCAAATTTGTTTGACTTACCTTTATTGTTCATGTTTTACACATTGAAAACAAATTTCACATACCAATAGTATATAATAGGACATATTACAAATATTTACCAATAATTACATATCACACAAAGCCAAAAATTCCACTCTAAGCCTCGTTAGAAAATTCAAATTTTTAAAATTTTGCTTTTGGTGAGAAACTCCAAAAGGACCAAGAACATACCAAAAAAGACTCCTAAGGACTCCAAAACATCCTATATGACCCTTTAAGACATATCATACCCATATCAAACCAACATTATCTATAGTAAACTCTCAAATGCCTTAACAACTTTTGTTAGCTTGTGATGCTCTACTTCAAGCTTCCTAAGTGGAAAAATTTGAGCTCCTACTCAAATCTACTTTGTCTAACTTCTTCAAAATTTTATAATTATTTCTCCTCTGATGTTATGATCCCCTAGTTTTGGTTCTCTTCTTATATTTCTCATTTTTTCTCAGCTAGTTCTTGTGTCTTTGTCTTCTTGCCTTGTCCTTCTTCTTTGCTAACTCATCTTCTACCCTCATGAAGTAAATGATTTGCTAAAACTCTTTGTACTCTTCATATTCCATCTCCTACATATCTAATTTCTATGCATCATACTTTATCTCAAAGGGTTGGTTCTCATGCTTCACTCTTGCTCCTATTCCATAACTTCCTTCTACCTTTGTTGTGATTGATTGATGCACTCCTTGTTGGTCTATCTTCTTAACCATGATTTTTCCTTCATCCTCATGATATAATGGTTTATTATAGATATTCACCCTTATCATACTCTCAATTATATCTTCTTTGGCTGCCTCTTCATGATACTACATCTTATCATAGTGAGTCTTCTCTTAACCTCCTTATTCATCATGCAATGACATCTCTTTGACCAATTCAATTTCATCATAACACAACACTTCTTGAGAACCTCTTATCTTACTATCATCATGCATAATTCTAACCAACTCAACTAAAACATTACAAATTGAATGTATTTATTTCTTGCCTTTATCTTTCTTCATTTGCTTATTCTCTTGCTCACTTACTTGTAATTCTCCTTCCATGAGTCTTTGCTCTTCATCTCTTGGCATACTACTTAGACTAGTTCTTGGGCTAAGGATGCCCTCTATTTTTTCTCTAAATGCTAACATAATTTTACTCCTTCCTTGGATCACCTTTGGACTAATCTTGTCCTCCTCCAAACATGCATTTTTCATCCTCTCACTTTTTTTATGAGGAACATGACTATCCTTCTCTTTCTTTGGATCTATCACGAACTCTTGTGCCTCATTTTTTATTTTTTCTATGTGATCGTGGAGTGATTCTGTTGACAATAAAAATTGTACTGTCAACTAATCGACTCTTCCACCTATCATGAAATTTAAGTTGGATATATATCAGTCTAATAGTAGGGTTCTAAAAGTTCTATTACGATCCTAAAGATGTGAGGGGTTTTTTAAATGTTATGGGAAATAACAAATAAGTTATAAAATATAATATATTCTATTATAATTTTAGAAATCCACTTTATCAAATAATGAATCAGTTTAGATATGAACATGTAATCTATTCTATTCAACAAAAAAGACCTATCAATTAGGTAATCTCTTGAAGGAAAGAAATATGATTCAATAATATTGTATATTTCAACATAATATCTTGTTTTCTGTTATAATATCTTTCAAGTAACTTCAAGATAATAAGTAGAAATATAAAGTAAAATAGAATTGAGATAAACTGATTTTTAATCAAGAAAGTAATGAAATGTAACTTAACACATCAAGACAAAAAAAGACAACAAACATCAAACTTCAAACAAAAAACAAAGGAAAAGAAACAAAGGTAAGACAACAACTAATCTAAGAGAAAGCTAATAAACTATCAAAGTAAAAAGACCAAACAACTAAGTTAAAGAAAAGAGAACATACCACTAAACAATTAAGAAAAAAAAACAAGAATAAAACTAAAGACTAAATAATTAAACTAAACTAAACTAAGTTTAATAAGCTATCTAATCTAAATCTAAACTTATAAACAATCAAATTCTGAAATAAAAATCTATAAACTGAAATCTAATTGAATTTAAATTAAAATTATACTATAAAAGATAAAATAATCAAAGAAGAACAATCTAACTTTAAGAAAATAAACAAGAAGATTCATCTAAGAAATAACTTAAAACAAAAATAAAGAGTAAACTAAAACAAACTAAAAGATAAAGATATTAATCTAAAGAATCAAAAAAAGAAATAGATTAATTAAAGATTAATCTAAAATAAAATAGACTATATTAAAAATTAAAGTAAATATAAAGTACAATAGACTTTGTGAGTCTCAAAAGAGAGAGTCGTCTTAGCAGAAAAGATAGATTTTATTTGAGAAACCAACATTTTTCTATACAAACACTTGGGAGATAACTTTTACAATTAAAATAGATCAATGAAATGTCATAAATAGCGAAGTGTTCATCATTATTCAGATTGAATACTTAGATTCTGCACATAGAACTGCAAATAACAATCATCAAAAGATGTTAAACTTAAAAAACCTCAGATAATCTATTGTAAATGATAATATAAAAATTAGACATACTTGTGTTTCCTAAGCAATCACTCAACCTTCAAAAAAAGTACAATTGGATCTATCTACAAAATTCATGCTATCTCAGAGAAGTTGCATAGAAGAGAGAGGGATAAATGATTGAGCTCAAAAAATGTATAAATCCTCAATACCTATGTTGTTCCTCCCCTTTAAATGAATCCTTGATCTCTTTCATGCTTCAAACTTAGTTTGAAAGAAGTTACAACTAGCCTTAATTAGTTATTAGTTTAATTTAACTAATTGAATTTAAAAGTCAATCAATTATAAATAGTAATTAGTTAAGGTTAATTTTAATTAAGACTTTGAAAGTCTTAATGGATCAAGTTTTTGAATATAGACCGGGTACTATCTAATGGGTGGGGACCCCTATCAATTAATAATAAAATAAAATATCATAAATCAGTAAAAATAGATAAATCAAAGTTTATGAAATTCCTATTTATATCAACCATAATGTATATTTTCAATATATATATATATATATATATATATATATATATATATATATATATATATCCAAAAATTAAAATCTTCTATACTTTCCAAAACATCAACACCAAAATATCAAAACTGAAAGTCAAAGTATCAAGTCTGAAAGTATAGAATTCTACTAACCATAATTCCACTGAAAATACAAGTTCATACTACAGACATCCAGTAATCATTAGGATATGAAAAACCTCAATTACAAGCTTCCCCTACTCATTTATGCATTCATTATACTCTATCTCCACAGCTGGAAGACAAACCAAATTTGTTTTCGAAACAGTTGAGAGGTCATCTATCTCTAGTTTAATCCATTTGAGAACTTTGACCTCAACTAGTGAATCTATGTCATTCTAGCTGTCTGACCATTTATTTGAAGTACTTGGATGAATTTCAATTATACATTTTCTACCAACTGAAATAGGCTTCTCCAAACTTAATTTTCTACATCCTAAAATAGGCTCCTTTTGAGAAGATGAAGGCTCATTATAAATTAAAGGCAATACAAGATTAACAAAGTTTTTGGCATGGGCTATTTTAATCTCAAGTTGAGTGGTTCCATGAATAGGCTATGGTTCAACAACAGGCTGAATTATTTTAAGAGTGGGTGACTGGATAGGTAAATGATGTGGATTACTTTGCAAATAGTGTGAGGAACTGCTATGTAAAGGAGTCCTAGTACCAAACCTATGTCCATAAAATTCTTGGTTACCCCTATTGTTTATAGGGTTGAAAGGCATATTATTTAAGACATTCTAAAATTTAGGATCTGATGTATCAAAGTGAATAGACCTCCTAGCAGCCCTATGAAATTTAAGGTTAAATCTCCTAGCTTAAAAACCACCCCTTGAAAAGTTTCTATTTGGGTTCTATTGATCTACATTATCATAATTCTGACCCCATACTCTATTATCATTACTCCTATCTGATATGAGTTGATCCCATCCAAACATCTTAAATACTATTTGAAAATCAACATGTGTATAATCAAAATAAAACCGGACTTAATTTCCAAATCAACAAATAACCTTTGTACTGTCAAAGTATTGTAATAAATTGAACCATTTCAACTGTGATCTATTTGATTTCACCAGAATATCTCTTCCCAAAATAAATTTATAATGTCATAATTTTATTTTCAAAATATTCTAGCATAACTCATTGATTTCCTATCTTTAATGTATATCAAAAATAAAAAAGCATAAATTCTCAATATTGAAATGCTCAACAAATATATTCTACCTGAATTCTTTATCATTGTTTCACCTATCAAACATTATCTTAAATTGAGAATAATTTCTAAATGTATTATTTTAATGAATCTTCATAGAAGCATATTCAAAACAGTATGTTAAACTAAGAAAAAATTATCATAGTTTCTTCATACAACCATTATTTTAACATCTAGTTTCAAAACAAAACCTAGGACTTCAAAACTAAGGTGAAAATCCAAAAATAATTTCATTATGTTTGAAGCTAAGCCTGCTATAATTTTGTATGGAGACTTATCCTTAAAATATTCAAAACTAAACTAGTTCATGCAATTTATAGCTTCAATCATACTAAATATAGTTGCATTAATATATTAGAACCATCTTCTGATAATTTCTCTACATCATGGCTAACCATTCTGCTGGTGCATTTATTTGCTTTATTGCATTTACTTGTATTTATTATTTAGATTGGTGCACTAATTACTTATTATAATTAGTTTATTATGTTTATTAATAATTTTTATCAGATAGGATAAGCTTGCTTAGCTAGTAGTCAAATTGGACACATATCTTGTTATAGTGGAGTTTCACTCCACTATTCAGGGTAAGATAGGATAAGATTTATTAACTAGTATTCAACTTGTGTTGATCATTTACACAAGTTAGACACTTATCTTATTAATGTGGAGTTGCACTCCATTATTCTTGTAGTCAGATATTAGTTGAACTACACATGTTGTGTGAGTTCCATGATCTTTATTTTGCACACCTTACTCTATATAAGCAATGACTATGTGTGTATTCTATATTAGATTAATATTAAATTATCAAAGTAATTCATCATATTTGAGTTATTTATTCATTTCTATTATTATCTCAAATATACAGTTATTATTTATTACTATTATTTTTTTATCTCTTATTTATGCTTTCTATTAGATTCATTAGATCTTGTAGCTAACTCTAACATGGTACCCGAGCTATCTTGAATCTATAGATTGCTAAATATTCAAGAGAAAAATATCTAGATATAGGATCAATTTTTACATTTTGTATACATGCATAAATTGGTGCTTTGTGGAGAATTTTTGAGCTCACCATTGAGTTTAGAGTACTCAAGATAGTCAAAATCATCTACAGTTTTGTCCATATAGGGTATAGGAGGCAAAATTGGCAAGGGTTTAATCTAAAAGCACCACACCCAAATCCAGCAGGTACCTAAAAATTGAAGCATTTTTGAGCAAAATGGGCCTCATGATTGCATTCAAAAGGCATCAAAATCTATAGATCCATATAAAATTTATCCATTTTGGACACAGTCACCCGAAAGGCAAATTTTTTTGCTCCCAGGTACGGTCATATGAACCGTACAGATTGTGCAGGCAATTTGTTTTTTAGCAGGTCTCACAAATCAACATATAGATTTAAAGGGAAACTTCGAGAGCCCACCATTTGAATACCAGGAGGTTTTTTTGAGTGAATTTTATTTTGAAATATATTAAAATTTTGTGCTCTTCATTGCTATACTTTTACTTTTTTCCAATTTTTTTCGTATTTTTACAAAATTCAAGTTTTTTACATCAGCTCTGGCCCGTCCTCATTTTTGCAATTTCAAAGGCTCATAAATTTCACATATGACCTCGTATTGAGGTCCCACTTTTTTTAAAGTTAATATTTTTTTGAGCACAACGCATTGGTATATAAATTTTTGTAATAAAGTGCATATTTTTTATACTTTTAGACTAGAGGGCCTAATTGAGCTTTTTATAAAATAGAAAAATTATAATCTAGACTTGTAACTGCACTCAATTATAAAGTGCCAATAAATACTTGCTGGGTAGGATAAAACTAAGTAATTAATGGGGGTTTTGTGGTGTGTTATGTACTTTGATTTTTTGCTTTGTGAAAATTTATTTCCAATTGCATCATGGGAAATCGTAAGTTCCTACTATTAACATCATATAACTATAACACATGGAAACAAAATGCTTGGAATGCATTAATGAGCTAGGATATACACCTTACATAAAAACTCTTCTTACTCCACCTACTGATGCAAAAGAGTTACAACACTTTCTCTTTGAAACAACTAAGGTAATTGGATGCATTCGGTCTTACATGTCTTTAAATTTGAATTTTCATCTTGAAAAATATACAACTCCAAAAGAGGTTTTGGATAAATTAGCATCATTGTTTGTCAAAATAGATGAGGTTCATGGCTACCAAATTGACAATGAACTCATTAGTTTGGATCTTAAAAATTATGCTACAATACAAGACTACATCACTAAAGTCATAGATCTTAGAGCACAACTTTTTGAATGTAAAATTGATAAACAATATATTTTCAATGCTTTACATAAATTAGGTCCTGAATATTCATCCTTTGTCTCTAGCTTTCAGACTCATAGGCTCACATTAGGCACAACATATCAAATGTCCACCTTTGAGGTATTCTCTGAGATTCTAATGGTTGAAGAAGAAAATTTAATAGCTATTGGTCTAATCAAGTCATCTAAATCTCAAGCTCTAATTGTAAGTCAACCTTGGCATAAGCAAGTTTCAACATCAGTATCAAATACAGGTTCAAGTAAAAAGAAGCAGAGTAATAAAAATAAGTCACAGAAAGATAAGAATAAAGGGCAACAATCTTCCTCATAAGGATAATATAAATCCACTAATAAGAAAGGGGATTCCCATAAAATGATCGACACTCCTTGCCCTATTACAAAAAGGGGTTTCATAGTGAACAAAATTGTTGGAAGATAGAGATGATGAACTTAAGGGTCTTCTCAAGAAGAATAACATCAATCAATCCTCTTCAAAGGATTCTTCCACTCCTTCAAATTTAGGAAAAGGGAAAGTTATGGCACTAGTTGCACTAAAAAATTATCCCAAGTCATGGGTACTTGACTCAGGTGCTTTGCACCATATGGGTTCTGATAAAGAACAATTTTCTAGATTAGAACCAAGTTCTTTGCCTCATATTCTCATAGGTGATGATTCTAAGGTAGATGTCATAGGAAAATGTACAGTTGATATTGATAGTGGTGTATTTAAAGATGTCTTATGTGTGCCATAATTATCAACTAACCTTCTCTTTGTCTACCAAATCACCCACTTTGATACTGGTAGAAAAGTTGAGTTCACACCCAATTTTGTTTTAATCAAAAAATTAGAGGATAATGCCTTAGTTGTAGTGGGAAAAATTGACAATAATACTCGACTTTATTCATTCTCTCACTTTGTGCCTTAGTCTTCCTTTATATCTTTGATCTAACACACTGATTCATTGAGCAAGCTATGGCATGAGTGGTTTGGTCATCTAAACTACCGTTATTTACAACAACTTAGTCAGTAGGGGATGGTTACATGACTTCCATAGATTCAATTTTTAGGGGGTGTATGTCATGGTTGTGCCTTAGGGAAACATCCAAAGGATAAGTTTGATAAAAGGAAGGCTTGGAGGGCTACACAAATCCTCAAACTTGTTCATAGTGATTTAGTGGGTCCATTACCTACTTTATCTCTTAGTAAAACCTGTTATATTCTCACATTTATTGATGACTATTCTAGATATACTTGGGTTTATTTTATGAAACTCAAGAGTGAAGTGTTTGATAAATTTCTTGACTTTAAAACTTTATCCAATAAACACTTTGGGAAGTATGTCAAGATCTTTCACACCAATAATTAGAGGGAATATGTGAACAACAAGTTTGAATAATTATATGCTCTTGAGGGAATTGATATTTAACATTTAGTTGCATACACACCTCAGTAGAATGGTGTAGCAGAGAGGAAGAATATATTCTTAAAAGAGATGACAAGTTGTATGATTCATGAAAAATCATTAGTACCTGAGTATTGGGTGGAATAGATTAATTGTGCTGCATATATATAGAATAGAGTTCCTCACAAAGCTTTAAAGGGGATAACACCTCTTGAAAATTGGTGCAATAAGAAGCCAAATGTGCATCATTTCAGAGTCTTTGGCATTCTATCATGGGCTCACATAACTTCAGACAAACACCACGCTTTAGAAAAATAAAGTTGAACTTACATATTTGTGGGATATCCTGATAGTGTTAAGGGATATCAACTCATTGATATAGATTCACATGAGCTTATTATAGCAAGAAGTGTTTACTTTAAAGAAAGTCCTTTAGACTTGTCTTCTAAAATTTCTCATTCTTCTTCCTTAGAAGAATTATATAGCAATGATGATGATACTCTTGCTTCTTCTACTCATAGGTATGATGAGGTAATACCTCCCTAGTAAGGTTTAGTAGGTCATGTTCCTCCTCCTCCTCCTCCAGATCCTCACCCATTGATGCCTTTATGGGTTAGACAAACTTTGTTAGATGCAGACCTTCTTATTAGAGATCCATTAGATAGAAGGAAAACATGATCACAACATGATCTTCCACATTATTACATTGCCATAACTTCTGATCCATAGTCTTTTAAAGAATCCACAGGGACAATTGAGTGGGATTCAAAGATGGAAGAAGAGTATGACTCATTGATTAGGAACAACACTTGGGATCTTGTTCCTCTTTCTAAGGGAAGAAAATTAGTACAATGTAGGTGGATATATCAGACTAAGTTTGCAGTGGATGAAAATATTGACAATTATAAAGCATGCTTAGTGGCCAAAGGTTTTTCTCAAGTGGAAGCCATTGACTATACAAAAATATTTGCACTTGTTGCTAAGAGAAATTTTATTTGCTTGATACTAGCTATTGGTGTAGCTCATGGTTGGGTTGTACATCAGATGGATGTGAAGAGCACATTTCTTCATGGGGATCTTCATGAGGAGATATATATGGAGTAGCTATAGGGGTTCGTTTAGGATTTTTCATTAGTATGCCACTTGTAGAAGTCTCTCTATGGTCTAAAACAAGCCCCTAGAGATTGGTATTCCAAGATGGACACATTTCTTCTTTCAATTGGGTTCACAAGATGTCACTCAAATCTGAATGTCTATATTCTATGGTAGAAGGATTCACTATTGTACTTGGTACTCTATGTTGATGATCTCATTGTTATAGGGAGCACAACATCCATCATCAATAGTGTTTAGACTACATTTCATGACAGGTTTTCTGTTAGGTTATGGAGCTAAAAGCTTCAACTGATGCAGACATGGAGGAGGTTGCTGAGTTCTAGGGATATCGGAGTCGACAGTGTAACCGACGTCGGTCATCTACAGTGCAGAGGGCAACTGGCATCGACAGGAGGTTGGCCGATGCCGGTCAACTCCAGTCAGACAGAGACTGACATCGATCACCTGTGCAGTTCTAGAACTGCTTGTTACACGAACAGTTAGTTTGTTGAACCGAGTGTTTGCATGTAAAGACTATTTTGAGTCTTGAACTGCATGTCTAATTATTTTAAATTAGAAGTCTAAGTTATTTTTTAGTGTGGGATCTATTTATAGACCCATTGGCATGTATTGTAATTAAGAGCAAAATAGAGGAAGGCAAGGTAGATCCTTCCAATTGTAAGATCATTTGAATTGCAGGTTGTTGCAAGTTCATGGTAGATCTACATGTGTAAGTAAGATCATTTGAGTTGCAAGTTGTTGCAAGTTCATGGGAGATCTACTTGAAGTACTTTGAGTACTTGTGTACTGGCAGTGTTATTACTGACTGGTTGGAGGTGAACACCAACTCTGTGTTTGAGTTGTGTGTTGGGGCCATTTTTGGTAGGAGAGTGAACTCTTGATTGAGAATTACTGAGAGCCCTTGAGGTGTGGGAAGCCTCACAGAGGTGGAAGAAGAAGTGGCATCTTCTTTATTGTATTTTCTTTCTGGATGAGTATTAATACAAGTTTGTGTATTGTCTCTCATATTCTGTGTCATTTGTGAATTCTAGTTACTTGTTCATTCTGATTAATTCCGCATGTTTAGTTGCTTATACAAGGTAATCATATTGTGCTCTTATTGAGGAGCAAGATCCTGACAAGTGGGATCAGAGCTGTTTGTTGTTCTAGATTCCCCATCAACTGGTATCAGAGCTTTTGGTTGGGTTACTAACAGGTGTTTCAGATCTGGTTAGTGTGTGTTGATTATAGGTTACTCACAGGGGTTTCTATTTTAGTGGGAGTATAGCAATAGAAGAAGAAAGTAAGCTACGAATGGAGAAGTTTAATGGAAATAACTATCAATTATGGATGATGCAGATAGAAGATTATCTATATCAGAAAGATTTGTACTTACCATTGGGTGGGGTTGCATGTAAGCCCACAGATATGAAGGTTGAAGAATGGGAGGTTCTTGATCGAAAGGCTCTGGGATCTATAAGATTGAGCCTTGCATCGTCTGTGATTTTTAACTTATCACAGGCTAAGACAACGGTAGAGTTGATGAAATCTTTGGCAAATTTATATGAAAAACCCACAGCTTCGAATAAGGTATTTCTTATGAAGCAATTATTTAATTTGCAAATGTTGGAAGGTGGATCTGTTCATAGTCATCTTAGTGATTTCCATGGTTTGGTAAACCAATTAAATTCAGTCAATAATGTTTTTGATGATGAAATTAAGGCTCTCTTAATCTTATGCTCATTACCTGAAAGTTGGGAGAGTTTGGTAATGGCAGTTAGTAATACTGCGTCTATTTTAAAAATCTTAAAAGTAGATGATGTTGTGAGTGTAATTCTGAATGAAAAAATCTATAGAAAAAGCACAGGTGAATCATCAAGGAATGCTTTGAGTGTTGAAAGCAAGGGAAGGCAAAGAGAGAAGATCGAGCATGGGAGATCAAGGTCAAAGATAGGCATGAGATCGAAGTCCAGGTATGGCAGAATAACTTACTAGAAATGTGGAAAGCAAGGGCATTTAAAGAGAGATTGCTGGGTGAATAAAGATCAGCATGAAGGACATGAAGAAGCAGATGTTGTAGATTATGTTGCACAGAATGCTCTGGTTTGTTCCTTGGATAAAGTAGAATCTTAGGTTTTAGATTCTGGTGCCTCTTTCCATGCATCCCCAAATGGGAAATTTTTTCATGAGTATGTCCAGGGAGACTTTGGAGAAATTTATTTAGGGGGTTGGTAAGCCTTGTCAAATGGTTGGCAAAGGGAAAGTGAAGCTGAAATTACAGACGGGCAACACATAGGTGTTGAAGGAGGTCATGCATATCCCAGTCTTGAAACATAATTTGATTTCTGTAAGAAGTTTGGGTGATGAGGGTTGCACAGTAACTCTCACAGCAGACTCTTGGAAGGTTACCAAGGGTGCACTTGTTGTAGCAAGAGGTAAGAAAGCAAGTACGCTTTATCTATCTACTTGTATTACTGATTCTCCTTCTGGTTTATCTACTTCAGCTGTAGATTCGAAGATGTGGCTTAATAGGCTTGGTCACATGAATAAGAAGGAGATGCATGTTCTTGAGTCAAAGGGTATGCTTTCAGATTTGAAAAGCATGTATCGAGATTTTTGTAAGCAAAAGAAGAAAGTGACGTTTCTTGAGAAATCTGATGTTTGTGACAAGAATAGGAAAGCCTTGGTTTTCAAGGAGAAGGTGATGGACAGAGATTAGCGCAAGGGGATAAATTTTTTTGAGCAAAGCAAGGTTGATATGGACAAGGGTTTGATCCAAAAGGAGCTCATGGGTAGAAGTCATCGCTCACAAGTAAAACACAGAGACTGATGTCGGTTAGAAAACTGACATCGGCATCCAGACAGGGACCGATGTCGGCTATGTGCAACTCGACCTCGGTGACTCTGGATATATAAACACCAGCATTGGTCAGGGGGAACCAAAGTCAGTGATGAGGCAGTCGCATAAAACCGACGTTGATTGAGTGCAGACTGAGATGTGACTGGCATCGGTCACTGAGACAGATTTTGGGCAGACAACAAGCTGTCAAGGAGTCTCAAGAGCCCATATGGAGGACTTAAAGGGTAAGTAAGCCTCAAATTCATCATTTCCCTTCTTTACACTACTTGTTGCTCACTGATGGTCAAGAACCAGGAAGTTATTAAAGAAGCAGAGCAGGTAGATCTAGGAAACAGTGGGAGCTTCGCATGGATGAAGGATGTGATTCCTTGGAGAAGAACCAAATGGGAGTTTTTTTTGGTGGAGTTACCAGCTGGAAGAAAGCACTGAGAGACGAATGGATGTTCAGAATAAAGAAGAGCAGAAATGGACATGTGAGATGAAAGGCCAGGGTATATGGTCTTGAGTAAGATGCAGGACAATGGAGGTTTGACCATTGTGTTTCTCTTTACCAGGTTGGATAATATTAGCTACATTATCTTGTTACTGTATGTTGTGCTTATTTTAAGGTCACATATGCAGGGTGTTGCTGAACTAAAGGTAAAGTTAGTTTAGAGGTGTGTCATGAGGAATCTGGGAGTAGCAAGATTCTTTGGCATGAGTGTGTTCTAGGGACATGGAAGGTCGTAGGTTGATTTTGTCTTCAAATGATTGTGTGAAATCGGTTAGCACGCTGATGGTTGGACAGTTCTATGAATAGTGTCATGATTCACATAATGAGGTTAAGTGCATGGTATGTACTAGACCTGAGATTTCCCAAGTAGTGGGAGTTGTCAGTATGTTTGGAGCCAATCCGAGAAAGAAGCACTGGAGGGTAGATCAGTGGATTCTTAGAGGGACCAACAACAAGTGCACATGCTATGCAGGGTCAAGTTTTTTTTTCTACATGGGTTTGTAGATGCGGATGTGGTAGGTGATTTGGATGACAGGAGGTGCACCATAGGATTTGTGGTGGTTGGTCTTCAAGAGTGATCTTGAAGAGGGATACAAAGCCAAGGGAATAAACTAGATGATGTACAGGTACAGTTGCAGCTATTTATCTTCAAGTGGGAGATTGTTAGGTTGTGGAGCTAAAAGCTTCAACTGATGCAGACATGGAGGAGGTTGCTGAGTTCCAAGGATAATGGCATCGATAGTGTAACTGACGTCGGTCATCAAAAGTGCAGAGGGCAACTGGCATCGATAGGAGGTCGGCCGACATCGGTTAACTCCAGTCAAATAGGGACCGACGTTAGTCACCTATGCGGTTCTAGAACTGCTTATTGCACGAACAGTTAGTTCATTGAACCGAGTGTTTGCATGTAAAGGCTATTTCAAGTCTTGAGCTATGTGTCTAATTATTGTAAATTAGAAGTCTAAGTTATTGTTTAGTGTGGGATCTATTTATAGACCCATTGGCATGTATTGTAATTAAGAGCAAAATAGAGGAAGGCAAGGTAGATCCTTTCAATTGTAAGATCATTTGAATTGCAGGTTGTTGCAAGTTCATGGTAGATCTACATGTGTAAGTAAGATCATTTGAGTTGCAGGTTGTTGCAAGTTCATGGGAGATCTACTTGAAGTACTTTGAGTACTTGTGTACTGGCAGTGTTATTACTGACTGGTTGGAGGTGAACACCAACTCTGTGTTTGAGTTGTGTGTTGGGACCATTTTTGGTAGGAGAGTGAACTCTTGATTGAGAATTACTGGGAGCCCTTGAGGTGTGGGAAGCCTCACAGAGGTGTAAGAAGTGGCATCTTCTTTATTGTATTTTCTTTCTGGATGAGTATTAATACAAGTTTGTGTATTGTCTCTCATATTCTGTGTCATTTGTGAATTCTAGTTATTTGTTCATTCTGGTTAATTTCACATGTTTAGTTGCTTATACAAGGTAATCATATTGTGCTCTTATTGAGGAGCAAGATCCTGACAAGTGGGATAAGAGCTATTTTTTTTTCTAGATTCTCCATTTTTTATGATAGACATGGGCCTATTGCACTATTTTCTCAAGATTTAGATAACACAGTCTTTTTCAAGATTACACTTTCATAGCTCAAGTATGCCATGGACTTATTAGCTTGGTTTCACATGGCTACTTGTAGGCCTACACTGACTCCTTTCTTATCTAGAGTTAGACTCGAGGTTCATTATTCCACTCCCTTGGTTGATGCCACATTGTATCACCAGCTTGTAGGTAGCCTCATTTATCTAACTCATACACAACCCAACATTTCATATGATGTTGGCATGGTTTCACTCTTTATGTAGACACCACATGAGCTTCATTAGAAAGCTACCAAGCACATTTTGAGCTATATTTAGGGCACTATCAAATATGAAATTCACTATATAGTAGGTACAGGTTTAGACTTAGTGGGATACATAGATTCTGATTAGGCTGGTATTATGATGATCTTAAGTCCACTTCTAGTTATAGATTTCACTTTAGATTTGGCCCCATTTATTGGAAGAGAAGGAAGCAACATGCTATTGCTCCTTCATCTACATAGACTGAGTATCATGGTGTTGTTAATGCCACTACTAAGGCTATTTGGCTTCAAAATATTCTCATCAAGCTTGGTGTTCTATTTTGGAAGCCATCAGTCATCTACTGTGACAACCAAAGCACTATCTAGATCTCATAGAATTTGGTTCATCATCAGAGAACCAAACACATAGAAATCCATATGCACTTTATCAGGGAGTTGATTCAAGCAGAGATCATTGATCTTAAATATTGTCCTACGGAGGAGTAGATTATAGATATTTTCATGAAACCTTTCACTAAGAGTAAGTATCTTCACTTGTGATCTCTTTTAGGGGTATGGGACATCAATTATTTAGGAGGGGTCTCATAGACCTTCATTTTGAGGAGGATTTTTTTTCCTTTGGGTGTTCTCCTTTCCCTATCTATTTGTATAGAGTACCTAATATGGCTAGACATTATTGTGACTCTTATCTGCATAGCTCTGTTGGGTGAATATTTTGTCACTAGCGTACTGATGAGCAAAATAGGTCTAATCATCCATAGTAAGGGAGATTGGTCATCCAAAGTTGCAGGTTTACCACATCTAAAGGGGACAAATCTCTCCTCTCATCAAGGGGAGGTTCCCTATAGGTATAAAGGGGCTATATAATATAAATATAAGCAGAAAATAACACTCAGGGGTAGGATAACACCATCCATCTCTCTTTTTTTAAAGATGATGCTCACGGACATAGGAGAAATCTTGATGAAGACACTGAAGGCACTTCTCTTCTTTCAAAAGTGGTCTTACAAGAAATAGCAAGAGTTCTTTCAGAGAGTGACAAATGACAAGTAACAGGGTACAGAGTAACCATAAGTCTAAGACGTAGAACAAAGTCTCCACCTTGAATGCCCAAGAGTGAAATACAAAGAACAATGGGGTCCTAAAGTCATCCCAAGGTCCTTTACATAGAAATAGAAAATAAAGAAACAAACACTGAAAATAATTATGACAGCACAAAGTCTGAAAGTAACTGGCTTCAAGACATCCTCCTTATCACTTCCACTAGTTCTGCCTGTTAGTTTAAATAAACAAGAATGCATTTAGAAGATAGACATAAGAACAATCTCCTAAAATGGCACAAGCTATAAAAGCACAAAGTCTAGAAGTCTCTTACTTTCTCATTTAGATAAAATAATATGAACAACAATCTAAGCTCAAAGTCTCAGTATTTGCCTTTCAATTGGGGCAAATTTTTGCTTCTATAAAAGAAAGATCTCCTTCATATCAAATCAGAGATTACATTATATAGTAGCCAAGAAAGGTCTGGTGCTTTGTTCCATAGAATGGCCCATGTTGTATTTAATGCTTTGAATGCATTTTTAGTTTTGTCAAGGGACCATACTTGAACAAGGCGGTTGCCTTAACTGTGGCGTATCAATTTATCTCAAATGTTTTCTCTTGGGCCTAAGTCATCTGGTCCATCACCTGATATTTATGCAGTTGTCCATTTTGCCTTTACTTCAAGGGGGACAAACAAGTGGCATATGCAATTTTTAAGAACTCAAATATCTATTTTTATAGACTGTTTCACCTACTGGAATAACTTCTACGCATATATTTCCCTCTTTGTCTCTTCCTACTGCAATTTGAGCCCTCAGGCTATCTTTTCCCCTTTCTGGTTCTTTTTCTCTTTCTCTCAGTGGTTCTTCCTTTTGGTCTTTAGGCCTTTAAATGTACTCGGGTCTGTGCTTAAGTCTGTAAGGATCAACAGCTAGTTGGTTGTCTGGAATTTGACGGCTACAGGAACGTCATTGGACGTCTGGATCCCAACGGCTAGTTCACGATGCTCAAATTTGACGTCTATGGGCCAATCATCTTCTTCAGTAATTCCTTCATGTCTTTCCCACTTACTTCAGACACTTCAAAAGGGGAATGGGGACAGGTGGCACTTTCCATTGATCTTAATAAGTGACACATGGCAGCTTCTACCTGAAATAGGCGAGGACACTTAGTAACATCTGCTTAAATTATAGAAGCTTTAGATACCTTTTGAGAGTCTTACAGAAGATGACACATGGCACATTCTACTCATTTTGGTGAGTCACCTAGGGCCCACCATAGTCTTTATGAAATAAAAGGGAGAAACTGCATATGTCGACACTTGGTGGCCTCCGCTGAGCTCTATAAGGGACACGTGGCGGCTTTTGATGTATTTTAGAAAAACATATTAAAACCTTCCACCATTGACACTTGGTGCTCTCTATGATATTTTGAGAGAAGCTTATTGAAAGAGGCTTTGAAACTTATAAGAAGCTTAAAATGCAAACACTGACATTTATCATGCTTCGCTGAGTTATAATGGGACACATGGCATGTTCCATTGCTTTGAAACTTTATTAGAAACTATGTCTTGGCAGATGACACTTGGTGCATTCCACTTGACTTTAGCAACTCACCCAAATGATGACACTTGGAACATTCTGCTTGCTTTTAGCAACTCACCCGAGGCCCACCATAGTCCTTACTCAATAATGAAATAAAAGGAAGAAGCTACAAATGTCGACACTTGGCGGCTTTTGTTGAGTTTTACTAGGGACACGTGGCACATTCTGCTACTTTTAGAAACAAGCTATAATGTGTCCTAGTAGGTGACACTTGGCAGCTTCTGCTCAACTTTGAGACTTAGGCCAAAATGAAAAACCCACACAAAATGCAAAACCCACGCCCTGTGTCATAATCCTTATTTAGAAGCTTTCCAATGAATATTTTTGGTTAAACCAGGGCATTAAAATAATCTAGAAATTGCCTAATTGCTAGAAACTTGCTCTTTGGAGAGAATTTACCGGTTAAAGTCATTGAACATGTTGAACCAACTAATTTCAAGCCTGCAGAGTCAATAGTTTTGAATCTGCAGAGTTCGTAAAAATGAGTTCATAGAATTGGGGGAGTCCATAGAAGCTAAGTCTGTAGAGTCTATAGTTATGTATCTATAAGGTCCCTTAGCTGAGAAAGTTTGAAAAATAGAGAATTTGAAGGCTCAGAACAATTCTTTAGAAGAGAGGAGATAATTTCTGGCTTGTAAGACCAAAAATAGTTTATGTGTTGTCCCAAAAATGAGTGACAGACTTTGGGGACAACAACTGGCTCCAGTTGGGGAACTTCCTTCAATTAAAAATTGGGAATAATTGAGGGGAGTAGAGTCTAGAATCTCTAGTGCCTTGAAGTGTGCCATTGGGCTATGGAGTCATGCTACCCAGAAAGAAAGGCTCCAAAAAATGAAAATGAACAACACATAATAGAAACAAAGGCTATACAAATATACATTGTACATGTGAACTTATATGATACTTTAAGAATTGAAGTGCTTCAGATGCTACCCATTATGAGGCAGAGAAAAGGGTGTGCCATCTTGATACTTAAAAAAAAAGCTATTTTCACCATTGAGCTCATGGATAGTAAAAGGGCCTCTCCACAGGGAATCAAACTTTCCATGCATTTCATTTGGTTCTCTCCTCTTATCCCACAAGAGGACTTGATCTCCAATTTGGAAATCACAGTTTTTTTTCTGGTCGAAGAGCTTCTTCACCAGACTTTGATGGGCCACAATTAGGTCCACCACCATAGTTCTCTACTCATCCAGCTTAGTTAAACACATGATCCTCTTATCAATGGAGCTTTCATAAGTCTGATCCTCAATTGCCTTGGCCAATTTCAATGCTGGCAATTCCAGGGTGATTGGTATCTCAGTATTGAGCTGATAAAGAAGTTGGAAAGGAGACATACCAACTGCTCTTTTTGGAGTAATTCTATCTACCCATAGAGCATCAACCAATGCTTTATGCCATGTCCTTTGGTTGTCATCCACTAGCTTCTTGATGATAGTCACCAGGTTATTGTTACTTGATTCAGCTTGTCCATTCCATTGTGGAAAGTAATCAGAGGAGTGAGAGAGGATGATCCCATAGTAAAAATAGAACTGAGTAATCTCTTAGGAAGTGAAACAAGCTGCATTGTCTATGACAATCTTGACTGGGACCCTAAACTTTGAAATGATATTCTGCTTGAGGAAATTGCACACTACTTTTGAAGTGGCATGTTTGGTTGGGATAGCTTCTACCCACTTGGTGAAGTTATTTGTGGCTATGAGGACATAATCATGTCCAACACTTGAAGATGGGTTTACAACAATAATGAAATTGATGCCCCATTGTTGAAATGGCTCTTCTATGATTACTGGTTTGAGAGGTAGGGTAGCTAACTTGGGTCTTCCAATAAATTGCTGGCATAATTCATATTTCCTTACCCACTTGTATGCATCTTGAAAAAGAGTAGGCCAGTAATACCTAGCTCACAGAATTTTGTGGGCAGTTATAAGAGCAAAAAAATTTCCTCCACAGGTCAAATTATGGAAGGACTTCAGAAGTTGATTATGCTACTCTTTATCCACGCAACGAAGGAACACTCCATCTAGGTTCCTCTTATATAGGCCATTGTCCCAGAGGATGAAACTAGCAGCTTTCAACTTGATAGTCCTCATTTCCTTATAAGATAGGTGAGTAAGACATTCACCATAAGTAAGAAAATGAGCAATACCTGAATACCACTCATTAGTAGTAGAGACGAAGAGGACTGTAGGTGTGTCTTCTTCTCTTGATTCTTCATGCTCTATTCCCTTTGGCTTGTTATCATCAATTAATTGGCATAGGCCCATTCCACGCACCAACTTCATTGTTTTGATGACTAGATCAAACTCTTGGATTTTTGCAATTCAGTTGCCTCTTTTCATCCCAAACTCCTGCTGAGTTAATATGGATTTAACCATGGTATCAGAAACCAAGGTAGAAATGTGTGAATTCAAGATGTAAAAGTGGAAATGTTTCACTGCCTTTACCACTGCATAGGCATGCTTCTCCATGTTTGAGTATTTTAGCTCATGAGCTTTGAGAGGACAGCTCATGAAAGAAATGGGAGATTCTACACCTTTTTGTTTATGCTGAACCAGAATTGCTGAAAGTGTGTGTTTGAAAGCATAGCTATATATGGTGAATTCCTTGTTATAATCTAGATAAACCAAAATTTAGGCGTGAGCAATAGCTGTCTTGATATCTCAAAATGTCAATTTGCCTTCTTCAGTTCAGCTGAAGATGGCCTTTCCCTTCATCATGTTTACAATATGTCGAGTCTTCTCAACAAACTTGGGGATGAGCCTTCTTAAAAAAATCACTTTTTTAAAGAAAGAGTGAACTACAGTCTTACTTGTGGAAAAAATAAGCTCTTGGATGGACTTGACTCTTTCTGAGTCAATCTTCATGCCTTCTTGGGAAACAATGTGTCTGAGAAGTTTCCCTTTTATTACCCCAAAAATAGACTTCTTGGGATTTAAAGAAATGCCATTATGGTGATAGCGTTCCAACACTTGTTGCAAGTGATGCATGTGATCCAGGTGATGCTTAGAAAATATAGTCAAGTCATCAAGATAAAATACAATGAACTTATCCATTTCATCTTTGAAGGCAAGGTCCATTGCTCTTTGGAAAGTGGCACTAGCATTAATAAGGCTGAATGGCATTCTTTTATAAGCAAAGGTGCCCATGGTGTGGTGAAGGCAGTCTTATGCTGGTCTACTTCACCAACCTCAACTTGATTGTATCTTGAGAAGTCGTCAAACATTGATAACATTTCAGAACCAGTCACTATCTAAAGCACTTGATCCATGATGGGTAAAGGATAGTTATCCTTTAGGGATGACTGATTCAAGTTCCTAAAATCCACATAGAGGTGAATTTTGCCATTCTTCTTCCTCACAGGCACTATGTTGGCAATCCATGTGGAATGATGGATTGGGAAAATGATCTTGGCATTTAGCATTTTTTTTATTTCAGATAGAATAATACCTTATATCTTCAAATTGTACTACCTAGATTTTGGCTTGTAAGACATCGAGTCAGTCTTGAGAGGAATGTCATGGTAAATTTCTTCAGGCCTAAGTGACTTTAGATCATCATAGGAGTATGCTAAGACATCCATGTACTGGCAGAGTAGAGCAATGAACTTGATTCTCTCCTCAAGAGTGCAACACTTCCTAATGTTTGCCATCTTGAGATCTCCCTTTGTACCCAAATTTACTTGATCAAAATCTTGAGAGGAGCTTGAATCTATTTGCTACTGTTTGATGAATCTGTCATGTTTGTCAAACAACTTCTCAAGGGAAATCGAGCCTTATGGGATTTTATTCCCTTTGAGTTGTAAGAACTCTTCACTTGCATCTATACTTGATTTGGGAGCTGGTTCAAGCTTTTGAGGCTCACTGCCTTCAAAGTGCAGCTGTTCAAAGCTATCTTTTTGCCTCAGGAAGGCAATGATTTGGCTATCATAGTTAAATACTTACCAATGCCTGGCATTATCAGGTACACTTGGTTGAAAGAACAATTTTAGTGTACTTGTCTCCTTTGAAGTTAGGGTGAGTAACCAAAAGAGTGGCTAAAATGACCAAAGCATCAGCTCTATCATTGAATTCCATGGGAACTGTAGAGATGCTGAAAGCATCAAAGTTTTCAAGTTGATCCCAGACTAGATTATGGTAGTGGCACAATCTTTCATTCTTGGTTTGATACAGATTCCTCACTTGACAAACCACCAGTTCAACATCTCCTTTGGCATGAAAGAGTTTGATGCCTTTGTCTCATGTAGCCTTCAATCCAAGTAGAAGAGATTCATACTCAGTTGTGTTGTTGGTGTTGCTAAACTATAACTTATATGAAGAAGGAAAAATATCTCCTTGAGGACATATCAACATAATCCTAGCTCTTGAATTGGTAGAAGAGTAGCTGCCATCGAATTCCAAAATCCATACTTCCTCAGACACTGATTTTTCCTTGGATTCTTCTTCTTTTGGTGGGGGCAATTCCTCAGCACTTGAACTATGTTATACTATCCTCTCTACTATCCCAGTCAAAGGTATTTTTAGACTGTCATTTTTTGAAGTTTTATTAGGTGCTTCATGGACTTCCTCTATGGTTAAGAAATAATTACTCATGCCTGAAGACTCAAATAAGATTTGAGCTTCAGGCGCTGATGTCTAGTAACCATGTATTTCACTTCTTTCTCAGGGAGCAACCTCTTCATGATGCCTTTGATAGGGATTCTCACCTCAGATAAGTCCATGCTCAATTCCCCTCCAACATCCTCATAGAAATTTTGGCCAAAAGGGATGCCGTATGATGCTGGGACGTTGGCCATGAGAACAATCATCTTGTTTTTTTTATCTAGAAACGTTGAAAATGCAAATTGAGCATCCTTGATTTGTCCCAGTAGTGGGACTTGTTTGTTCTCCATGGAGAAACATCTCCCAAATATCTTGGTCAATGTGGGACTAAGAGATTCTACCACTTTGGCAGGCATGACATTGTCTGAAGCTCTAGAATTAATGATGCAATTACTCAGCTTGTGACCGTTAATAAATAGGGAAACATAAAAAGGCTCTATTTTTTCAGGGGCAGCAGGAGGAGTAATGACAAGGTTATTTGGAATAGACATGTTCCTTGGGGGATCATGAGTTACCTTCTTAGCTTCTTGTCTTGCAGGGATGGTTTGGTTTTTCACACATTGAACTAACTTGTCCAACTGCTTAGGATTAGACTATAGAAATTCAAATTTAGACATTTAAATTTTGGTTTTTTTATATGATTAATAATGTCAAACATCTGAAACAGAATAGGAAAAGAGGATGGGAGCTCATCCTTTTGATTCTTGGGAGGGGGAGGATTAGATTGCAAATTTGAAGTAGAAGGCACAGGGATATTTGGTGTACTTACCTTTCTTGCAATCACTGGGTCCTTTGGATGGAAAGGTAGAGTAGTTTCCTGCTTAGCAATTGAAACTGCTAGCTGTGGGTGCTCCCCTATCTTTTCTTTATCAGCTTGTTGGGTTGACTAGTTCTTAGACCATGTGAAAACAATGTATGATCTCTCAACAGTTGTACCTTCACTTCTAGGTTCATCTTGATAATTCAAAAAATCAATGTTAGAGTCACCAGCTAATTCTTCTTCTTCCTGAGTAAAGAGATTAACAACATTTTTAGAGTTCAATTCAGGCTGGAAGGAGAAATATGATTCAGCCTCAAGATATCCAACTGCTAAATTGGTTGGAGGTGCTTTAATGGCAAGGTTCCCCCATGGGGGAGGAAGGTGATTTAGCTGTCCTTGATTCCTAGTAGTATTGCCTTGATATGATGGATTGGGGAATGTCCTCCTTGGTACATCTCTATATGAAGGAGTAGATGACATCCCTTGCACCATTTGCTTTTTGAGAGCCAACACTTCATTTGCCAACTTTTGCATTATTGAATCAGTGGTGACTGTAGGTGAGTATTCAGAAGATGAAGAGGATTTATCTTTGTTAGGATATCTCCTTATATTTCCTGCCAAGATAACATCGTATTCTACCTTAGTAGCCAAATCATGAGCAACAGTAAGGTCTATGTGGCCAACCTATCTCAACAAAAAACTCACTTCAGGTAGCTGTGAGTTGATGAAGAAGCACTTGAGATTCTCAGGTGTCAGTTGGGCAATCATGGGAATCCTATTTCTCAGCTTGTTGAACTTGAAAATGAAGTCCCTCATAGGTTCATGAGGCTCCTTCTTCATTTGTGTGAGCTGGGCCAGCAAGGCATGCACATCTTTTGTATGCTTGAATTTGGCTTAAAATTTAGCTTTAAGAGTGTCCCAATCAGTCATTGATCAAGCTTGTAGATGGTAGAACCAGTCTGCAGTAGCGCCTTGTAGTGTCTCCATGAATAGCTTGACTACTATGTCTTCATACTCCACACCTATCACGCCATAGGCTATGCTAAAGGCTTTAATGTGTTCATTAGGATGAATTTTCCCATCACCAAAGAATTTAGGGAAATTCTTCCTTGAGCTATGTGGTAGCTCATGAAGGGGTGGAGTAAGATTGAGTGGACCAAAAGAGTTACCCTAGGGGCCTTGAATCACCATGATTGGATTATGGAAAGTAGGGATAATAAATTTGGGTGGAGTATGTGTAGGTAAAGCTCTGGTGACAGTAGAAAAAGAAGCTTTACCTTGTATTGGTGACCTGGTATGGATGGGAGGAACACTCCTAGATCATTGGGATTGAGGTTGTGGAGGAAATAAATCAAAATTTCCTTGCTACACCAACTCAAAGACCAAGTCAACAACACCTTGGGTTCTCTGAATTCTGGTATAATGTGGAGTTGCCAGAGTGTAGGATAAATATGAGAAAGAACTGGTCCTGCTTCAACATAAAGCTTGAGGCTTCAGATTGTACATTCGATCCCCAACGGAGTCACCAAAAAATTATTGGGTGAATATTTTGTCACTAGCGTACTAATGAGCAAAATAGGTTTGATCATCCACAACAACAGAGATTGGTCATCCGAAGTTCCAGGTTTACCACATCCAAAGGGGACAAATCTCTCCTCTCATCAAGGGGAGGTTCCTTATAGGTATAAAGGGGCTATATACTATAAATATAAGCAAAAAATAACACTCAAGGGTAGGATAACACCATCCATCTCTCTTTTTTTATAGATGATGCTCACAGACACAAGAGAAATCTTGGTGAAGACACTGAAGGCACTTCTCTTATTTCAAAAGTGGTCTTACAAGAAACAACAAGAGTTCTTTCAGAGAGTGACAAACGACAAATAACAGGGTATAGAGTAACCAACAGTCTAAGACGTAGCACAAAGTCTCCATCTTGAATGCCCAAGAGTGAAATACGAAGAACAATGGGGGACCAAAGTCATCCTAAGGTCCTTTAGACAAAAATAGAAAATAAATAAACTCTAAAAATAATTATGACAACACAAAGTCTGAAAGTAACTAGCTTCAAGACATCCTCCTTATCATTTCCACTAGTTATCCCTGTTAGTTTAAATAAACAAGAATGCATCTAGAAGACAGACATAAAAATAATCTCCTAAAATGGCACAAGCTATAAAAGCACAAAGTCTACAAGTCTCTTGCTTTCTCATTTAGATAAAATAATATGAACAACAATCTGAGCTCAAATTTTTAGTATTCACCTTTCAATTAGGGCAGATTTTTACTTCTGTAAAAGAAATATCTCCTTCATATCTAATCAGAGATTACATTATATACCAACCAAGAAAGGCTTGACACTTTGTTCCATGGAACGGCCCATGCTGCATTCAATGCCTTGAATTCATTTTTAGTTTTGTTAAGGGACCATACTGGAACAGGGCGGCTGCCTTAACTGTGGTGTGTCAATTTATCTCAAATGTCTTCTCCTGGGCATGAGTCATTTGGTCCATCACCTGATATCTGTGTAGCTATCCATTTTGCCTTTACTTCAAGGGGGACAAATAGGTGGCATCTTCAATATTTAAGAACTTAAATATCTATTTTTGCATATTGTTTCACCTACTGGAATAAATTCTACGCAGATATTTTCCTCTTTGTCTCTTCTTGCTGCAATCTGAGCCCTTAGGCTATCTTTTCCCCTTTTTGGTTCTTTTTCTCCTTCTCTCAGTGGTTCTTCATTTTGGCCTTCAAGCCTTTGAATGTACTTAGGTCTGCGCTTAAGTCTACAAGGATCAACGGCTAGTTGGTTGTCATGAATTTGACGGCTGTGGGGATGTCATTGGATGTCTGGATCCCAACAGTTAGTCCACAATGCTCAACTTCAATGTCTGTGGGGCCATCATCTTCTTCGACAATTCCTTCATGTCTTTCTTGCTTGCTTTAGCTGCTTTAAAAGGGGAATGGGGATAGGTGGCACTTTTCACTGATCTTAACAAGTGACACATGGTGACTTTCGCCTGAAATAGGTGAGGACACTTGGCAGCATCCGCTTAAATTATAAAAGCTTTAGATACCTTTTGAGAGTCTTGCAAAAGATGACACATAGCGTGTTCTGCTCATTTTAGCGACTCACTTAAGGCCCACCATATTCTTTACAAAACAAAAGGGAGAAACTACAGATATCGACACTTGGCAGCCTCTATCGAGCTCTATAAGGGACATATGGCAGCTTCCACTATATTTTAGAAAAACATATTAAAACCTTCCGCCATTGATACTTGGTGCTCTCTATGATATTTTGAGAGAAGCTTATTGAAAGAGGCTTTTAAACTTATAAGAAACTGGAAACGTGGATGCTGACACTTATCGCGCTCCGTTGAGTTACAATGGGACACGTGGCACGTTTCACTACTTTGAAACTTTATTAGAAACTGTGTCCTAGTAGATAACACTTGGCACATTCCACTTGACTTTAGCAACTCACTCGAACAATGACACTTGGTTACTTTTAGAAACTCACCCAGGGCCCACCACAGTCCTTACTCAATAACGAAACAAAAGGAAGAAGTTGTGGATGTCGACACTTGGTGGCTTCCACTGAGTTTTACCAGGGACATGTGGTGCATTTTGCTACTTTTAGAAATAAACTATAATGTGTCCTGACAGGTGACACTTGGCAGCTTCCACTCGACTTTGAGACTTAGGCCAAATTGAAAAACTTGTGCAAAATGCAAAACCCACGCCCTGTGTCATAATCCTTATTTAGAAGCTTGTCGATGAATATTTTTGGTTGAACCAGGGCATTGAAACAATACAGAACTTTCCTAAGTGCTATAAACTTGCACCTTGGAGAGAATTTATCAGTTAAAGTCATTGAACCTATTGAACCAGCTAATTTCAAGCCTGCAGAGTTAGTAGTTTTGAATCTACAGAGTTCATAGAATTGGGGGAGTCTGTAGAAGCTAAGTCTGCAATGTCTGTAGTTATGTATCTGTAGGGTCCCTTAGCTGAGAAAATTTGAAAAATAGAGAATTTGAAGGCTCAAAACAGTTCTTTAGAAGAGACGAGAGAATTTATGGCTTGTACGACCAAAAATAGTTCATGTGTTGTCCCAAAAATGAGTGATAGACTTTGGGGACAACAAGCCCTACCTAAGATTTGCTTATGGGGGGTGTTGGTGCATTTATTTGTTTCATTTCATTTACTTATATTTATTATTTAGAGTGGGGCATTAATTACTTATTATAATTATTTTATTATGTTTATTAATAATTTACACTAGATAGGATAAGTTTGCTTAGCTAATAGTCAATTTGGACACCTATCTTGTTACAGTGGAGTTCCACTCCACTATTCAGGATAAGATAGGATAAGATTGATTAACTAGTAGTCAACTTGTGTTGATCATTTACACAAGCTGGACACCTATCCTTTTAGTGTGGAGTTGCACTCCACTATTCTTGTAGTCAGATATCAGTTGAACTACATGTGTTGTGTGAGTTCCCTGATCTTTATCTTACACACCTTGTTCTATATAAGCAATGGTTATTTGTGTATTCTATATTAGATTAATATTGAATTATCCGAGTAATTCATCATATTTGAGTTACTTATTCATTTTTTTTTATTGTTTTGGATATATAATTATTGTTTATTAATATTACTATTTTATCTCTTATTTATGATTTCTATTAGATTCATTAGATCATGTAACTAATTATAACACATACTAAGCATTCTATATAATCTTTCCAAAAGTATCTCACTTTAAAACCCTAACATAGTTCAACAGGTCTTCAAAATTGCAACTGAAACACAAATCAAATATGTTTTTTTTAGAATTTCATCATCTTTACACAATATTTAAAATTTTTGTATGCATATTTGTAAAGAACCATTCACATAAAGAAAACATCTAACATAACTATATTCCTTTTCAAACATTATGTCTAAACTCAAATAATCTATCTCATATATAGAAAATATGATATTTGAACAATCTTTTCGTCTGTCTTCGATAAAACTTAGAACATCAAAATAGGAAAAAAAAAGAATAGATTCCAAATAGAAACCACTAAGCCTTGTATATAATACCCTTGAGTTTATATTAAAATCATCTTATATTGAATCTAACAAATCTTAATAAGGCTACAAGTGTTTCAAATCATAATAAAAAACCCGAGACAAAAACTATGTATGTCTAAATATGTCCTCAAAATCATTTTTGACACCCATAAACTATTGAATGCATTTGATTTTCAAATATTTAAAGATAACAAATCTTTCAAAATCCAAAAACTTTGAATACTCTCCAGATTCCTTAATATTTTACACTTTATAAACCTTAATATGCACAGACTAAAAAAAACCAAAGTCTGATAGAACTTTCCATTATTTTGAGACTTGTGTTGGGTTTATGATCCAAACTTAGATTTATTAGTCTTTATTTTAATTTGTTTTTTTAGTTGTTGGGTACTTTTTACCCGTTAGTTGGTTTCTAAACCAACTCTTGTTTCGTAAATATTTTAAAAGCTTCATTGTACAAAAAATAAAACTATTGCATTTTTTGAATATATTTTTGTGATATTTCTTTATCTTGGCCTTTAGTGGTATCATAGACATAGGAAAAATTTAGAGGAGGAGATTCCTATTTGATAATAGTGGACATTTACGTTGAGGAGATTCAAAGCGATCTAATACATAAACATATTCTTTAGCGAGGAGTTCACAGAGGTTGCATATTGTTGAATATAAGGAGTTCATAATTTTCTTCTTTTTGAGGAATTAATTCAAAGACCAATGCATTTATATGGAGTTTGAGGTAGATGTGGCACAATTGTACAGTGATAAAGTCAACCTAAAAAAAATATCAAAATTCTTTGGTATAAAATCCACCCATTGACACTTGAAGATTGGTATGGCTATTTTGGTTAAGTTTTGTTTTTTATTCTATGATCATATACTACACTAGTACAATGACCTAAAAATAAAGCAATAATAAATTATTTTAGAAAATTATTAATCACCTATATTGTAGAATTATATGATGCCAAGAATACAGTTTAGATTTAATCAGGTTACAAAGCATTTGCCATTGAGATTTGGTTATTATGTTGCTGGAGATGTTGAATCGTAGAAGTCAACAGACAATTTTCAAAGTTTTTAATTCAATATCACCCTTTCCTTGATGAAGTGGGTCCCACAAAAGGAGGACAATGAAGTGAATTTTTTATATAATAAAAAGCAAGGGTAAATTAAATTCACATTTGATTTTTCATGTAAAATATAAATATATTTTTTGTGAAAATAAAAAACTGAAGGTTATTGTTCATTTACAAAACTTGTTTGTAGATGTATTGGCAAGTTTACATTTGTAAGAAAGAGATTATAATTCTTTTGGTGATATGTTTTGATCAAAATATCTTTTTGATCTTATTTTTAATGTAAAGGAGTTATAAGTTTGTAATAAAAAATTCAAATATTGGAGAAATAAGGGTGTAATAGAAGTTATGTGTAATTTTTTTTTACAAGTCCCAGGTATCTCTTGTAATCAAAACCTATTTCAAAGGTAAAAGCAAAACCTTGATAGCATTCCTTATTTTTTCATACTATATCTAAAATTATGAGCTTAATTTCTTAAAATGGATGCTTAACTCCTAAAAATTATAAGGAATGGTCAATGAACATGGAAAACACATTAATATTCAATAACTTATGGGAAGTAGTTGAAAATCAACCAACATTGCCGACCAATGCCAAAAAGCTTGCATAATTTCATAAACGTGACAAGTGTGCCCTTGCTTGCTTGATATCAACTTGCAGTGCACAAGTTATAATTCACATAGAGGCCATCAAGTGTAAAGCTTAGAAATCATGGAAAGCTCTAAAAGACTTATATGATAAATAACCTGTCTACAAGAAAATTGACCTTATGTAGTTGCTCAACACTAAACTAATAAATAATGAAGATGTTTTAGAATAGGTGTCACGAATTAAGAATTTGAAACAAGAATATAACACTCCTAGCAGGAAAATTGTGTTAAGGTGTGGAGCTAAAAGCTTCACCAAATGAGCGAGTTTGCAAGTTGCAGGAGTTACATAGTCACCGGTGTCGGTCAGGAGCGACCAACGTCGGTCAGGAGTCGACTGGGAGATGCCGATGTCAATTATGTTTGGCCGACGTCGGTCACAGGTAAACAGACAGGGATTGACGTCGGTCACCTGTGCATCTAGAATCTATTTTCGTGGACAGAACAAAATGTTTGCATGATAGGATTAAGTGTTAGTCTTAAGTCGGCATCTCTATTTTAAGTAAGACTGTTTTGAGCCCTTTATTAGGAGATGCATCTATTGGTTGTAATTACATTGCTCATGATCCCTAATTCTATATAATAGGGATAATTCTTCATAGCTTAGTGTGTGTAATGTTGAGTGGAACAGTACAATTGTATATGTGTATCAATCCAAGTTGTTGGAGTTGATTATAATTGAGAGAGAGAGCTCTTAAGGGAAAGAGATCTAGAAAGAGATCTGTACATCTGAGAGAGGTGTGGAAGAAAAGAAGTTTCTTCAATTGTATTCCTTGTGTAAAGAGTTTAATACAAGTTTTCAGGGTGGTTTCTTGTATCTCTTATTGTTTGCTATTTTTTGATTCTAGTTACTTATCTTTCTGGTTTAATTCCACATGTATTGCTTTCACATTTTAATCAACATTATTGGTTGATCTCCAACAAGTGGTATCAAAGCTCAGGTTGACTAACAGGTGTTTCAGATTTGGTTAGTGTGTATTGATTACAGGTTACTCACAGGGATTTCTGTTTGAGTGGGAGAAGCAATGGCAGAAGAAAGTAAACTGAGAATGGAGAAGTTCAATGGCAAGAATTATCAACATTGGAGAATGCAGATAGAGGATTATCTGTATCAGAAAGATCAATACTTACCGTTAGGTGGGGTTTCAAAGAAGCCCAAAGATATGGATGATGAAGAATGGAAAGTTCTTGATAGAAAGGCTCTTGGATCTATAAGATTGAGTCTGGCATCTACTGTGATATCTAATTTATCACAGGCAAAGAAAACGGTAGAGTTGATGACTACTTTAGCAAATTTATATGAAAAACCCTCAGCTTCAAATAAGGTATATCTTATGAAGCAGTTATTTAATTTGCGAATGCAAGAAGGTGGATCTGTATCTAATCATCTAAATGATTTCCATGGAATTGTAAATCAATTAAATTCAGTCAAAATAGCATTTGATGATGAAATTAAGGCTCTTTTAATATTATGTTCTTTGCCTGAAAGCTGTCATAGCTTGGTAATGGCAGTTAGTAATACTGCATCTGCTTCAAATATTTTTAAAGTAGAGGATGTTGTTAGTATAATCTTGAATGAAGAAATTTGCATGAAAAGCACATAGGAAACATCAGGGAATGCTTTAAGTTTTGAGAGCAGGGGAAGGCAAAAAGAGAAGGGCAAGAAAGGGAGATCAAGGTTTAAGTCAAAGGTGAGAGGTAGATCCAAATCCAAAAATGGCAGGAAGCCACAATGCTGGAATTGTGGAAAGATAGGGCACATAAGCAAAAATTGATGGTCAAAGCCTAAAGAGGACAATCAGCATGAAGGTAAAGAAGAAACAAAAGTTGCAGGTATTGCACAAGATGCTATTATATTCTCTTTGCATAATAATATAGAATCTTGGGTGTTAGATTCTGGTGCCTCTTTTCATGCAACCCCTAATAGAGAATATTTTAGTGACTATGTCCATGGAGATTTTGGAATAGTTTATTTAGGGGATGATGAGCCTTGCAAAATTGTTGGCAAAGGAAAAGTGTAGCTGAAAATGCAGAATGAAAACACATGGGTGTTGAGAGATGTCATGCATGTTCCCAGCTTGAAGAGGAATTTAATTTTTGTAAGAAAGTTAGGGGATGAGGGTTGTACAGTAACTCTCACAGCTAAATCTTGGAAGGTTACTGAGGGAGCACTTGTTTTGGCCAGAGGTAAGAGAGTAGGTACTCTTTATTTATGTAATTGTATTACTGATATTTCTCTTTCTATATTATCTACTTCAGATGTGGATGCAAAGTTGTGGCACTCTAGGCTCGGCCACATGAGTGAGAAGGGAATGCCTATTCTTAACTCAAAAGGTAAGCTTTCAGATTTGAAAAGCATAGATCTGAATTTTTGTGAGCACTGTGTTTTTGGGAAACAGAAGAGAGTGAGTTTTTTCAAGATTGGATCAACAAAGAAGAAGCACAAATTGCAGCTTGTTCATGCAGACGTGTGGGGACCAGCTCAGGTTGCTTCTATTGGAGGATCATAGTACTTTGTCTCTTTCATTGATGATGCTATAAGAAAGGTATGGGTCTATTGAATAAGGAAGAAATCTGATGTTTTTGTCATTTTTAAGATTTGGAAAGCTATGGTTGAGAATGAAATAGGTAGGAGATTGAAGTGCCTGAGATCTGATAATGGTGGTGAGTTCTGCAGCCACAAGTTCAACTGGTATTATTATATTCATGGGATCCACAAGAAAAGGACGGTTCTAAGGACACCTCAGCAAAATAGAGTTGCTGAAAGGATGAACAAAACAATAATGGAGCGTGTAAGGTGTATGAGATTACATGCTGGTTTGCCCTTAGAGTTTTGGGCAGAAGCTGTTGATACTGCAGTGTACCTAATTAACAGAGGACCCTCATAGCTCTGGATGGTGGAATTCCAGAAGAGGCATGGATAGGTAAAAAGGTAGATCTCTCATTTCTCAAAGTTTTTGGTTGTGAAGCCTTTGTGCACATTGATAATGAAAATAGAAAGAAAGCTGGATGCTAAGTCTATGAGGTGCACATTCATTGGCTATGGCTCTGATGATTTCAGATTTAAGTTTTAGAATCTAGGAACTAACAAAATAATTAGGAGTCGTGATGTTGTTTTCAATGAAAAAGTGATGTATAGTGATCAACTCAAGAAGCTAAATCAATCTGGGCAGAGCAATGGAGAATTGGACGAGGTGACGGTCCAAAATGAACTCGCTGTAAAAATAAATCACATATAGAAAAACATAGAGACCGACGTCGGTCAGGTAGGAACCGACGTCGGCAATACAGGAACTGATGTCGGTCAGATAGTGATCGACATTGGTCAGGTAGGAACCGATGTCGGTCAGGCAGAACTGACGTCGCCAGTAACAGGCTTGGAAGTGACCGAGGTCGGTCACTGTTAGAGAATTTGGGCAGACAGCGTGTTGTGAATGAGTCTCAGACACCCATCAGGAGGTCAAAAAGGGTAAGTAAACCTCCAATTTGATATTCCCCTTCATTATTCTATTTATTGCTTACTGATGGTGGAGAACCAGAGAGTTTTGATGAAGCAATACAGGTGGAATCCAAGAATCAGTGGGAGCTAGGCATGAATGAGGAGATTGATTCCTTGAAAGAGAACCAAACATGGGATTTGGTTGAGTTGCCAGTGGGAAAGAAGACACTGAAGAACAGATGGATCTACAGATTGAAGGAAGGTGAGAATAAACAGATGAGATATAAAGCCAGGTTGGTAGTGAAAGGATTTGCACAAAAGCCAGGTATTGATTTTGGTGAGATTTTTTTTCCTATTGTTAAAATGACTTCTATACGGACTGTATTGTCTTTAGTTGCTATTTAGGATTTGTATCTTGAGCAGTTTGATGTTAAGACATCATTTCTTCATGGAGATTTGGATGAAGAAATATATATGGATCAGCTGGAAGGATTTGAGGTCAAACGTAAGGAGAAGTTAGTGTGCAAATTGAAGAAAAGCTTGTATGGCCTCAAGCAAGTTCCTAGACAGTGGTATCTGAGATTTGATAGGTTTATGACTGAGCATGCCTACAGTAGGTGTCAATCTGACCATTGTGTGTATTTTAAGAGATTGGATAATGGTAGATATATTATTCTATTGTTGTATGTAGATGATATGCTGGTTGCAAGATCACACATGCAGGATATCTCTGAGCTTAAGATGAAATTAGCTCACACGTTTGCCATGAAGGATTTGGGAGCAGCAAAAAAAATCCTTGGCATGAGCATTAAGAGAGATAGGAAAAATCATAGGTTGATTTTGTCTCAAGAGGATTATGTGAACAAGGTGTTGAAACGGTTCAATATGCAAGATGCAAAACCGGTAAGCACACCTTTGGCTGGACATTTTAAGTTGAGTAAAGAACAATGTCCTAATTCACATGATGAGGTAGAGTACATGAGTAGAGTTCCATATGCTTCTGTAGTAGGGAGTTTAATGTATGCAATGGTATGTACTAGACCGGATATTGCCCAAGCAGTGGGAGTTGTAAGTAAGTATATGACCAATCCAGGAAAGGAGCACTGGAAAGCAGTTCAGTGGATCCTTAGATATCTAAGAGGGACCAACAGTAGGCATTTGTGCTATGGAGGTTCAGATACTTCTCTACATGGTTATGTAGATTCAGATATGGCAGGTGATTTGGATGGCAGGAGAAGCACCACAGGATATGTTTTCACTGTTGGTGGAACAACGGTTAGCTGGATTTCAAAGTTGTAGAAGGTTGTTGCCTTGTCAACTACAGAAGTAGAATATATTGCAGTCACAGAGGATAGCAAAGAGATGATATGGATGACACGGTTCATGGAAGAGCTAGGAAAGGAGCAAGAGAGTTGTAGATTATACAGTGATAGTCAGAGTGCAATTCATTTGGCTAAGAATTCAGCCTTTCATTCAAGAACAAAGCATATACAACTTAGGTACCACTTCATAAGACAGGTATTGGAGGATGGTGAGTTGAAGCTAGAGAAGATCCATACCGATAAGAATCCTGTTGATATGTTAACCAAGCCGGTAACAAAGGAGAAGTTGAATCTTCATTCAACTTTTGTAGGTCTTCATGATTGAGTTTGAAGATGGAAGAGCTAGAAGATGTTGCTGTATAGGTAATGGTGCAGCTATTTATCTGCAAGTGGGAGATTGTTAAAGTGTGGAGCTAAAAGCTTCACCAAATGAGTGAGTTTGCAAGTTGCAGGAGTTACACAGTCACCGACGTCGGTTAGGAGCGACCGACGTCAGTCAGGAGTCGACTGGGAGATGCCGGTGTTGGTTATGTTTGGTCGACGTCAGTCACAGACAGACAAGTAGGGACCGACGTTGGTCACTTGTGCGTCCAGAATCTATTTTTGTGGACAGAACAAAATGTTTGCATGATAGGATTAAGTGTTAGTCTTAAGTCCGCATCTCTATTTTAAGTAAGACTATTTTGAGCCCTTGATTAGGAGGTGCATCTATTGGTTGTAATTGCATTGCTCATGATCCCTAATTCTATATAATAGGGATAATTCTTCATAGCTTAGTGTGTGTAATGTTGAGTGGAACAGTACAATTGTATATGTGTATCAATCCAGGTTGTTGGAGTTGATTGTAATTGAGAGAGAGAGCTCTTGAGGGTAAGAGATATGTACATTTGAGAGAGGTGTGGAAGAAAATAAGTTTCTTCAATTGTATATCTTCTGTAAAGAGTTTAATACAAGTTTTCACGGTGGTTTCTTGTATCTCTTATTGTTTGCTATTTTTTGATTCTAGTTACTTATCTTTTTGGTTTAATTCCGCATTTATTGCTTTCACATTGTAATCAACATTGTTGGTTGATCCCCAACAAATTGATGATGAAATGCTAATTTTAATTATTTTGAATGTCCTTAGCCCTAACTACAAGAACTTTTTAGAAATGTTATAGTTTAGTGATAAGCTTAACAAATCTACTTTTGATTCCATTTGTGAGTTGTTCGCTCAACATGAGCGAAAATTTACAAAGAAGAAATAAAAATCTACTAAGGAGGCCCACTATAACAAAATAGGTAATCCATTATATGAGCACAATAAAAAATATTCTTTGAAACATTTTTAGATACAAAAACACTCTCTGAGGCACACTTCCAAAAATAAGCATCATTCTGGACATAGGGATCATTCTAGTTCTTCAAAGCATAAACATTATTCTAGTTCCCTGAAGCATAGACATCACTCTACTTCTCAGAAGCATGAATATCATCACAAACATTCACATGGACACAAGCACAAGTACATGAATTCTTCTTCATGTGGATATTCTTCCTCTAGTTCCACTGGACATGAGAAAATATGCTAAAATTATGATGGCATAAGACACCTATCTACAATGTGCCCCTCCAAAAGAAGTTCCTCTTGACATCAATAGAAGGTAGAAACAAACATTTCTGGTCACTCTAGTCACTCTGTTCACTCTTCTAGTTCCTCTTCTGGATATTTTTCTACATATTCTTATTGTGGATGGGATGACTATGAAGTTTCTTACTCCACAATTGATGCCTATATATTCTGAGATGGTAACATACCCATCTTGTGCGAGCTGCTAGGCTCAAGATTGGGATTTGATGTAGTAGCATTTTTTGGCTTGTGTACTTTGCTTTCATATATCTAATATTGATATGATCTTTGATGTGGAGCATTTTAGTGGTTTGTACTTAATTTATTTGTTTCACATCTTGTCACCTCTCACTTGATAGGGGAAAAGATATTGCATATTGGTTTTTGACTAGTCGTCAATGGTTGTGGTATGAGTTAGCATTGAGTCTCTAGTATTGTTAGTGCTGAGCAAAGGCCTGTGGAAGATGTTGGTAGTTATTGGGCATCAATTTGAGATGTGCCATACATATTACTGGGGCAATCACTTATTGGATGGATTTTGTTTGAGGATCGATGTAGTTAGATAGGGCATGATTTTTTTCTACTTTAGTGTGGGGATTATCAGGGCATTGATTAATCCAGGATACGTAGTGTACCAATTGCAGTTGTATTAGAGTCTACTTGGATGACTCATAGTTCATTGCTTCAATATTTCTATATCCCTTTGGATCAAGGGGGAGTTTTTTGGGTTTAAGATCCAAACTTAGATTTATCAGTCTTTATTTTAATTTGTTTTTGTAGTTGTCAGGTAATTTTTATCCATTAGTTGGTTTCTCAACCAACTCTTATTTTGTAAAGCTTTTTAAAGATTCATTGTACTAATTTTTTTTATTACATTCCTTGAATATATTTTTGTGATATTTATTTATCCTAGCCTTCAACTTGACCCACTATAGAATCATGTAAAGTCTTTCCTTTGAAACCCACAAATATATGAGATTGTAGAAAGTTTTCATCTAAAAAAATGTATTTGCATGTCGAATATACTGTTGTAATCATTTTATAATGTCAAACACACCAAATAACCTTTTATAATTTGCACAGAGCTTATCCTTTTAAAGTTACAACAAAAACCCTTGGAAAAGTGAAAGTCGAAACAATATGTGAAACTGAAGCTAAAATTGAACTCATATTCAACAAACAAATCTCATATATTCTCAAAACTTATACTCAAACTGGTAAAGCTATTTATCTTATCCAATGCTAAAAATATACCAAACTTAAATCCATTCACTTCAATATAACCATCTATATCAAAACTTTAAATCCATGAAACTGAAAACATCATATAACCTTCTCAAACATGCATGCATAGAACTTGACTCAGAATTCATTAACATGCAGGCCGAGATCATATTCTTCCCATGCAACCACAAAAACTATTCAAAAAAACAATAAAACCATTCCTCAAACTTATTTATATTACTATAGGCATATTTGGAAGTGCTTCTTTTGCTCACAATCCTTCCCTAAAACTCAAAATAACTTGAAATTCACTCAAAATCCAAACTGACAAAGTTTCATTTTTGTGAGAAAGCTTTCAAAAATGACTAAAATAATGAAAACCAACCTATTCATAATTTCCATGCCTCATAATAACCACCTTGTTCATGTGTCCAATTCCTATTGGCTTAATTGAGGATGTACTTAGTGATTCCACCATATTGATTAGCAAAACAATCAAACTTAGCACTCACCAAAACCTTTACTAAACTCCTTACCAACATCCACCATTCGAAGCATGTATGCCTCACCATAAATTATTTATTGCCACCAAATCTCCTTCAAAGATCTCAAAGCCTTGAATATGCCTTTACATTAACTCCTTTACTGGCTCAATATGCCATGATGGATTATTAAATGAATTGCCAACTTGAACATCAACTCACCAAACCACATACCATGTCATGCAAGTTCATGACTTGAAACAAAGTCATACATATTACCTTTCAAATTGCCAACCTTAATACCTTTTGAAAATTATGCTTCAATACATAAACTTGAAATATTAATCTTGAATGGTCACTAAGGCCTTCGAATTAGGTTGATAAAGACTTAGGACATTAAAATAAAATCTTAATATTATGAAGTATTTAAACTTAGAACCCTCGTAGGATATGTTGTATCTTTAGGAATTAATTAGTCCAATTTTCAAATCATCCTCAATCACATCAACATTTCAAAATCTTATCTGCATTATTAATGAATACTATATGAAACTAATGTATCCATTAATTGAATCATATGATGATTATGATCAACTTTCAAACAAAAGTTCATAATAAATCAAATGATTTATTGATTTGATAAACCATAAAGACATTGTTTTCTCAAACTAAACAAATTACAACTGATCCATGTACATGTTTGTAATTGGAAATGAACTAACCAGAAAACCATTATTATCAAATAGTAACCATTTATTTGAGACAAACCAAGCTGAATTTTTCCATGAAAATAAAAAATGCATAATAGTCACCACAAATAATCATACTATCAAATGAAAATTGATCTAAAATTTATATCATGCTGAATTAAAAATCTATGAAAATTTGAATCATCATAACAATCATAATAGTCTCAACCATCGAAAGTGTCTCTATTTCAAACTAAAAGTGCTAAATTATAATCTGATCATGATCTTAAAAGCAAAATGACTAATCACAACTATCTTAGCAATGACAACATACATATGCATATTTTATTCATTTATACATTTATGCTCTTCGAAACCACTTAAATATAAACATGAATTCATCAACTAATCATCATCAATTCATAATTGAAAATATGCATCCAAACATACTACTAATTGATTGGATCCTCGACATAGTTTTAAACTTTATGACTGAGTCATCTCTATGGCAGAAAAGTATTAGTTTAAAAAAATTTTAGGGGGTGTGAGAAATAAGCATAACAAACTCCTTATCTTTCATTTCCATACATGCACCATCATGCTTATTAGTCATCAAATTACACTCATGATACTTGATAATCTCTTCAAGAACCTCATGGTCCTTTCCATACTTTATTGCTCTTGTATTCTTTTTCCAAGCTTGTCTAGACTTCTCTCTCATCTTTTTGAGTTATTTAACTCGTATTCTTACCCTATACTCTTTACTCGTATCATTTATTTCTAATATTGGTTCCTTGATCAACTCACATGATTATATACTCAACTTGTTCATAGTTTTAGGCTTACCTTGGCTTACAACTTGGTTGGACTCACCTTGTACCAATTCTTGTCCATGTTCTTGTCTGTAACTCATTACTTGTTTCTAATTTTCTGCCCTTATATGACTTGCAACTTCATCTCCTTAAAGTTTTCTAATGGGTAACATACTCCTTATCTTTGACATCTTCTTTTCTTCATCTTGTAATTCTAACTCTAGCTCCTTTATAACAACTCCTACCTTATTTTTAGTTTGACTAAGAACTCTAATAGATCATCTTCAACCTCTAACATCAATGCTTTCCATATAAACTCATCTTCCTCATGGTGTTCTTACATATCTTGTACCATCACTTGTACTTGGGCTTCATCTCCATCTTGTGTCAAACTAGACACTTCTCCATACTCTTCTTGTGTCCACGCTCATTGCTCTATGATGTATGTTTCCTTATCCATCACTATTTCTCTCTCTTGAGTCTCTATCAACTCATTCTAAATGCTCATATATTAAATTTTTGTTATATGATAGACTTTATTTTTTTCTTCATTTTTTATGGCATGCTCCAAAGCTACCATTTTTTCTTGTAATTGATCCTAGCTCACATAGACAAATAGATGGTCTTGTTTCTCATCTAGAAAATCTCCATCACCTGAAAACTCTTCTTCAAACTACTCTTTGATTGCTTCATACAATGCAAATTTAGATTTCTAATCTTCATACATCTTGACTCCATCTTATTGATTCAATGTTTCTTCTTTTATGCCTTCTATGAGGCATCCTTATTCTTGAATATCTCCTTATCCAAGCATCTCTCCTCTTTCAGGATAGAAAACCACTATAGCTCCATACATTTCTACCCAATCAATCTCTTTTTCAACATAAACATGTTGTTCATGCTTTCTTTCGTTCACGCTTTCATGTTTTATGTCCACAAAATGAATTTCTTTTTTCACTTTTGTACCTACATATACACATGATAATAAATCATAAGATTTAAAAGTTTGAGGCTTGTTTGCCTCCATCTTCTCCTTCTTAGGTGAATTTGATAATGCCTTTAGTTGTTTCTTCTCATACTCCTCCTTCATGACCACATCATTCTCCTCAAATTGTTGCTCACCTTCCTCTTTTCTACTAACATGTTCATCATGGACTTCTTCATCTCCTCCTTGAGCTACCTACATAGCAACTTATTTTGTTTCTCATTGTCTCTTATGACAACCATACCATTTGATCTCCTCTTCTTACATGATCTCTACCAAGATCATTATCCTCTCTATCTTTTAATCTATGTCACTCATCTCCTTTTCAACAACCAACCATTTTCTGTTTAGGGTCTTCCTTCTTATTTCTCTCTTTGTGGTACTCTAACTTAGCTAGGAAATTCTTTTTCACCTTTCTTTGGTGTCTCAACTGAGGTTCTCTCCTCTATTTAGACTATTGACACTCTTTTCCAAGTTTTTTCCACCTTGGAACTACTCCTATTCTTGGAGTCTTTCTTCTCTCTTCTTAGGGATGCTCTTCTACCATAAACTATTTAATTCTCTCTTCTCTTTTTTATATATTCACTCTCAAAATTTATTTCATGGTCTCTATACCTACCTTCAATCTTCTCTTCATATGTAACTTAACTTCATGCAATCTCAAATAACAACATTTAATACTTAAAATCATAAGCTATTCCAAGAGCTTACTTGCTCTAATACCACTTGATGTAGAGCTGATGCCTACACTCTCCTTATGCATTCACCTTGGCTCTAATTTTTGTCTTTAATACCTTCTTTCATCTCTGATTTGCTTGGCTCTAACAAGTACATTACTCATCTTTTGACACCCTTATTAATTATTATCTCCATTAGGTTCCTAAGCATCTTTGCATTCATATAATCCCCTTTCCCTCTTGTCACTTGAATACATATCATATTTATCACCCTCTAGACTCGTGCCTCCTTATCACCACCATCATCATCTCATACACCATTTCCACTATTTCAATCTCCACTCTTGATTCAAGCTTGTATATTCTCACATATATATTCATAGGCCTAAAATCCTAATTCATGATTCCATGGTTCTTGAATTCTCTCTAGGACATATATGGCCATCCAAAAACCTATTTTAATTCCCATACACATCTAATCATAATCTTGAATTTCATGGTTAGAACTCTCTAACCATCCACTTTTTCCCTCTTAAGGCCTAGTTGTTTCTAACCCTATTTTATAAAAAATTAAGTCGGTTTTAAAAATATAAAAATTTAAAAAAATAAATAAATACATTTTTAAATACCCTTTATCCCCTTCCTACTTCACATAAAATTTCAAGTCTTCACTCTTAATGGAAGTCCTTCTCTCACACCCTTCTTGGTAATTAGGTCTCTTTAGGCCTAGTTCAATCCCACAATCCTAGTGACCGTATTATATGGAATTTTACCAAATTTTAAACTCATTAATAATATAAAACATGTAAAAATATAATATATTCCAAAGTTTTAAGTATTTTGGCTACTTGAATCATAAGTTATGCTGGTTATAAATCTCAAACCTTAGGTCTAGTTTTGACAAGCTTATGTAAGGCTGAGAGATATAAAAATGGGTTAGATTGTATTATAAGCACTATAAAACACATATAATAAATTAAAAATGTATACCCAAACTTTATTTACCTTTTATGGCAATTTGACATGCATTAACACTCCCAATAAGTTCTGAACAAGCTTATTTATAGAATTCTGATTACTTTTTTAGGGCTGTAGGACTGTTTCATTTGAGACTTGCACTTTAAAGTATGATTGAACATAAAAAAGAATTATTATAATCAATTAAAATCTATATAATAATTATTTTATTCTAAACAATTCAAATATCACTCAAACAAGCATTATTAATACAAGACTCACTTGTCAATCTTGACTGTGCATTAGTAAAATTACCTCTAGGAGGAATGTGTTGTAGAAGAACTTATGATAAACTAGAAAAGGACTGTAAAAATCCAATTTACACAAATAAAACACCAATTTAATAGTTAAAAAATTCCAATAATCTCATTTAGTTCATAAATTCTCTCTAAAACATTCTTTATTCCTTGATTTCAGTCACTTACAAGAATCAAACACATATTTTACAAGGAAGGCAGAGTTCCTAAAAATCTTGATCTTTTCTTGAATTTTTTAGACTCTCCTCCTATATAATTATAATTTATCCTCATATAATAACCTAATACAATTCACTCTAACACATTACATGTATTTCTCTTCTTTTATCATGCCAAAACATGCAAGACAACTCCCTTTTCTTGCCAATTCCATGTAGAGGGGTAGTTACAATTCAATTTTCTTTGCCTTACCTTTATTGTTCATGCATTTCACATTGAAAAAAAAATTCACATACACATAGGACATAATATAACCTATTAAAAACATTTATTGATAATTACATATCACACAAAGCCCAAAATTCCACTCTAAGCCTAGTTAGAAAATTCAAATTTTCAAATTTTCCCTTTTGGTGAGAAACTCCAAAAGGATGAATAACACACCAACTGTCAGGGAATCCAAGAACAAACACACCTATTCTGATCCCACTTGTTAGGATCTTGCTCCTCAGAAAGAGCACAATATGATTACCAAATACAAGCAATTAAACATGCGGAAATATCCAGAAGTACAAGTAACTAGAGTTCACAAATAGCACAGAATATGAGAGACAATATACAATCTTGTATTAATACTCATATAGAAAAGAATACAATAAAGAGACGCCACACTCTTCCACCTTACAGAGGCTTGCCACACCTCAAGTGTACAGTAATTCTTCTTCAAAAGTTCACTCTCCTACCAAAAACGGTCCCAACACACAACTCACACACAGAATTGGTGTTCACCTCTCCAACCAGTCAGTAATAACCCTGCCAGTACACCAAGCACTCTAAATTACTTCAAGTAGATCTCCCATGAACTTGCAACCTGCAATTCAACAGACCATACTTACACATGTAGATCTCCTATGAGCTTGCAACAACTTGAAACTCAATGATCTTACAATGGAAGGATCTTCCTTGCCTTCCTTTTCACCTCATAATTACAATACATGCCAATGGGTCTATAAATAGATCCCAGACTTAAACAATAACTTAGAATCTTAGTTTACTAATAATAGACACGCATCTCAAGACTCAAAATAGCCTTTACATGTAAACACTCAGTTCAACAAACTAACTATTCGTGCAACGAACAGTTCTAGATCACATAGGCGACCGACGTCGGTCCCTGTCTGATTGGTGCTGACCGACGTCGATCGACTCCCTGCCGACGCCAGTTGCCTTTTGCATTGATCATGATCGATGTCGGTCATACTGCCGATACCGGTACTTCTAGAACTTCAGCAACCTCCTCTTCGTCTGCATAGTTGAAGCTTTTATCTCCACAACCTAACAATCTCCCACTTGGAGATAAACAACTGTAATTGTACTTATACCTATACATCATCTAATTTGTTCCCTTGGCTCTGTATCCCTCTTCAAGATCACCCTTGAAGACCAACCACCACAAAACTTGTGGTGCACCTCCTGTCATCCAAATCACCTGCCACATCCACATCTATAAACCCATGTAGAAAATAACTTGACCCTGCAAAGCATGTGCACCTGCTGCTGGTCCCTCTAAGAATCCACTGAACTGCCCTCCAATGCTTCTTTCTTGGATTGGCTCCAAACTTGTGACAACTCCCACTGCTTAGGAAAACTTAGGTTTAGTACATACCATGCACTTAACCTCATTATTTGAATCAAGACACTGTTCTGTGAATTGTCCAACCATCGGCGTGCTAACCGGTCTCACACAATCATCCTGAAACAAAGTCAACATATGACCTTCCATGTCCCTAGAACACACTCATGCCAAAGAATCTTGCTGCTCACAGATTCCTCATGACACACCTCTGAACTAGCTTTACCTTTAGTTCATCAACTCCCTGTATATGTAACCCTGAAACAAGCACATCATACAGTAATAAGATAATGTAGCTAATATTATCCAACCTGGTAAAGAGAAACACAATGATCAAACCTCCATTGCTCTGCAGCTTACACAAGACCATATACCCTGGCCTTCCGTCTCACGTATCCATTTCCACTCTTCCTTATCCTGAACATCCATTCATCTCTCAGTGCTTCCTTCCAGCTGGCAACTCCACCAAAAAACTCCTGTTTGGTTCTCCTCCAAGGAATCACATCCTTCATCCATGCCAAGCTCCCACTGTTTCCTGGATGTACCTGATCTGCTTCTTTAACTACTTCTTGATTCTTTACCATCAGTGAGCAACAAGTAGTGTAAAGAAGGGAAATGATGAATTTGAGGCTTACTTACCCTTTAAGTCCTCCATATGGGCACTTGAGACTCTTTGACAGCTTGCTGTCCACCCAAAATTTGTCTCAGTGACCGATGCCAGTCACATCTCAGTCTTCATCCGACCGACGTCAGTTCCATGCGACTACCTCATTGCTGACGTCGGTTCCCCCTTACCGATGTTAGTGTTTATCTGTCCCTAAGTCATGGATGTCAGTTTGCACATAGCCAACATTGGTCCCTGTCTGGACACTGACATCAGTTTTCTAACCGACGTCGGTTTTTGTGTTTTGGTTGTGAGAACTAACTTCTACCCACGAGCTCTTTTTGGATCAAACCCTTGTCCAAATCAACCTTACTCTGCTCAAAATTCTTCTACCCCTTGTGCTGAGCTCTGTCCATCACCTTCTCCTTGAAAACCAAGGCTTTCCTGTTCTTGTCACTAACATCGGATTCCTCAAGAAATGTCACTTTCTTCTTCTGCATACATAAACCTCGATCTATGCTCTTCAAATCCGAAAGCATACCCTTTGACTTAAGAACATGCATCTCCTTCTTATTCATGTGACCAAGCCTACTAGGCCACATCTTTGAATCTACAACTGAAGTAGATAACCCAAAAAGAGAATTAGTAATACAAGTAGATAGATAAAGCGTACCTACTTTCTTACCTCTTGCTACAACAAGTGCACCCTTGGTAACCTTCTAAGAGTCCGCTGTGAGAGTTACTGTGCAACCCTCATCACCCAAACTTCTAACAGAAATCAAATTCTGCTCTAGAACTGGGACATGCATGACCTACTTCAACACCCATGTGTTACCTGTCTACAATTTTAGCTTCACTTTCCCTTTGCCAACCATCTGACAAGGCTTACCATCCCCTAAACAAATTTCTCCAAAGTCTCCCTGGACATACTCATGAAAAAATTCCCTATTTGGGGATGCATGAAAAGAGGCACCAAAATCTAAAACCCAAGATTCTACTTTATCCAAAGAACATACCAGAGCATCCTGTGCAACGAACTTTGCAACATCTGCTTCTTCATGTCCTTCATGCTGATCTTCACCTGACCTGCAATCTCTCTTTAAGTGCCCTTGCTTTCCACATTTCTAGCAGGTTATTCTACCATACCTAGACTTGGATCTCCTACCTATCTTGGACCTTGATCTCCCATTCTCGATCTTCTCTCTTTGCCTCCCCTTGCTTTCCACACTCAAAGCATTTTCTGATGATTCACCTGTGCTTTTCCTGTGAATCTCTTCATTCAAGATTACACTCACAATATCGTCCACTTTTAAGATTTTTGAAGCAGACGCAGTATTGCTAACTGCCATTACCAAACTCTCCCAACTTTCAAGTAATGAGCATAAGATTAAGAGAGCCTTAATTTCATCATCAAAATCAATATTTACTGAACTTAACTGGTTTACCAATCCATGGAAATCACTAAGATGACTATGTAGAGATCCACCTTCCAACATTTGCAAATTAAATAATTGCTTCATAAGAAATACCTTATTCAAAGCCGAGGGTTTTTCATATAAATTTGCCAAAGATTCCATCAACTCTACCATTTTCTTTGCGTGTGATAAGTTGGAAATCAAAAACGATGCAAGACTCAATCTTATAGATCCCAGAGCCTTCCGATCAAGAACCTCCTATTCTTCATCCTTCATATCTCGGGGCTTGCAATCAACCCCACCCAACGGTAAGTACAAATCTTTCTGATACAGATAGTCTTCAATCTACATCCTCCATAATTGATAGTTATTGCCATTAAAATTCTCCATTCATAGCTTACTGTCTTCTGCCATTGCTCTACTCCCACTCAAACAGAAACCCCTATGAGTAACCTGTAATCAACACACACTAACCAGATCTAATCCAACTTGTTAGTATCCCAACCAAAAGCTCTGATACCAGTTGTTGGGGAATCCAAGAACAAAGATACTTGTTCAGATCCCATTTGTTAGGATCTTGCTCCTTAGAAAGAGCACAATATGATTACCAAATACAAGCAATTAAACATGTAGAAATATCTAGAAGTACAAGTAACTAGAATTCACAAATAACACAGAATATGAGAGACAATATACAATCTTGTATTAATACTCATACAAAAAAGAATACAATAAAGAGACGCCACACTCTTCCACCTTATAGCGGCTTGCCACACCTCAAGTGTACAATAATTCTTCCTTCAAAAGTTCACTCTCCTACCAAAAATGGTCCCAACACACAACTCACACATGGAATTTGTGTTCACCTCTCCAACCAGTCAGTAATAACCTTGCTAGTACACCAAGCACTCTAAAGTACAAGTAGATCTCCCATGAACCTGCAACCTACAATTCAATAGACCATACTTACACATGTAGATCTCCTATGAGCTTGCAACAACCTGCAACTCAATGATCTTACAATGGAAGGATCTTCCTTGCCTTCTTTTTCAGCTCATAATTACAATACATGCCAATGGGTCTATAAATATATCCCAGACTTAAACAATAACTTAGACTCTTAGTTTACTAATAATAGACACGCAGCTCAAGACTCGAAATAGCCTTTACATGCAAACACTCAGTTCAACAAACTAACTGTTCATACAACGAATAGTTCTGGAACACATAGGCGACCGACGCGGGTCCCTGTCTGACTGGTGCTGACCGACGTCAGCCGACTCCCTGCCAACGTCGGTTGCCTTCTGCATTGATCATGACCGACGTCGGTCATACTGCTGACGCCGGTACTTCTGGAACTTCAGCAACCTCCTCTTTGTCTGCATAGTTGAAGCTTTTAGCTCCACAACCTAACACCAACCAAAGACTCCCAAGGACTCAAAAACATACTATATGACAATATTACACCTATAATAAAAAAATAAAACAAAAAATGTTTATAATTAACTCTAAAACACCTTAATAACTTATGTTACTTTGTGATGCCTTGCATCAAGCTCCCTAAGTGGGAAAATTTAAGCTCCTGCTCAAATGTACTTTGTCCAACTTATTCCTTATTTTCCAATTATTTATCCTCTAATGTTATGATCTCTTATTATATTTATCATTTCTTCTTAGTTGGTTCTTGTGTGTTTGTCTTCTTTCCTTGTCTTGCTTCTTTTCCAACTCATCTTCTACCCTCATGACGTGCATGATCTACTGTAACTCTTTGTCCTCTTAATATTCCATCTCCTACATTTTTGAATTCTTGACATCATGATCTATCTCAAATTTATGGCTCTCATGCTTCACTCTTTCTCCTACTCCATAGATTCCTTCTACCTTTGTCATGATTGGTTTATACACTCCTTACTCTTCTATGTTCTTAACCATACTTTCTCCTTCATCCTCATACTCAAATGGAATATTGTGCATATTCACACTTGTCATACTCTCAATTTTATCCTCTTTGTCTACCTCTTTATGATACTTCAATTTCTCCTGGTGAGTATTCTCATAACCTCCTTACTCATCATGCAATGACATCTCATTGACCAATTTAGTTTCATCATAACACAACACTTCTTGGCAACTTATTATCTTACTATCATCATGCACAATTATAACCAACTGAGTTATAACATTATGAATTAAATGGATTGATTTCTTACCTTGTTGTTTCTTCATTTTATTATTCTCTTGCTCACTTTCTTGTAACTCTCCTTCCATGAGTCTTTTTTCTTCAAATCTTGGCATACTACTTGGACTAGTTCTTGGGTTAAGGCTGCCCTCTCTTTTCTCTCTCACTGCTAACATAATTTTACTCCTTCCTTGCATGACCTTTGGACTGATATTGTCCTCCTCCAAACATGCATTCTTCATCTTATCACTTCTTTTTGGAGGAACATGATCCTCCTCCTCTTTATTTGTCTCTATAATGAGCTCTTATGACTCATTGAGTTTTTCATCTATGTGATCATGGAGTAACTCCTTCTCTTTCATCTCCATACCTGCACCATCATGATTAGTACTCATCAAATTACACTAATGAGACTTGATAGTCTCTTCAATAACCTCATAGTCCTTTCCATACTTTCTTGATCTTGTATTCTTCTTCCAAACTTCTCTAAGATTCTCTCTCATATTCTTTAGTTCCTTAACTTGTCCTCTTACCCTCTACTCTTTATTTTAATCATTATTTTCTAATATTAGTTCTTTGATCAAATCACATGATTCTATACTTAACTTGTTCATAGTTCTAGACCTACCTTGGATTAAAACTTGTTTGGACTCATCTTGTACCAATTATTTTCCATCTTCTTAGCTATAACTCACCACTTGTTTCTAATATTTTGCCCTTGTATGACCTGTAACTTCATCTCTTTGAAGTTTTCCAATGGGTAACATACTCTTTGTCATTGACATTTTTTTCTTCATCTTATAATTCTACCTCTAACTCTTTTATGACAACTCCTACGTTCTTTTCACTTTGACTAAGGAACTCTAATAGATCATATTTAGCCTCTTAGATCAATGATCTCCATATCAACTCCCACTCTTGTATAGCTTGTACCATCAATTATACTTGGGATTTGTATCTATCTTGTGTCAAGCTAGTCACTTGTTCATACTCTTATTATATACACCCTTAATGCTCCATGATGTATGATACCTTATCCATCACTATTTCTCTCTCTCTCTTGAGTCTCCATTGACTCATGCCAAATGCTTATATATTCAAATACTATTTTTGAACACACATTTTCTTTTTCTTCATTATTTATGGCATGCTATAAAGCTAACATTTCTGCTTTCTATTGATCCCAACTCACATAGATAAATAGTTGGTCTTGTGGCTCACCTAATAACTCTCCATCACTTCCAAACTCCTCTTCAAGCTACTCTTTGATTACATCATCCAATGTAAATTCAAATTTTTGATCTTAATACCTCTTGACTCCATATTATTGATTCAATGTTGTTTATTTTATGCCTTTGATGAGGTATCCTTATTTTTTAAGATCTCCTTATCCAAGCATCTCTCCTCTTTTAGGATAACAAACCACTACCTCCAACCATTGTTGCCCAATCAATGTCTTTTTCAACATAAGCATGTTGTTCATACTTATTTTCCTTCACACTTTTATGTTTTATGTCTTCAAAATGGACTTCTTTTTTTAATGAAATTTGGAATGAATTGCATTAACTGAATTAATAAAAGCACTATTGGAGGTGCTTATTTATACAACAATAAGTGAGATTAATTCTCCTAGTCTTAAGGGGATTATGACTCATAACAAAACTAATCACACCTAGGAAATAACCTAAGTAACTAACCTATGTCAATCAAAGGTTAATAATACCTTGAGACATTTATTAAAAAATAGCTAAGATTAATTAATTATTCTAACATCCATCCCCTTAATTGATCATATCATGAAGATAAAAAGATAGAGAATTTATGAATGTCTCAAACTTATCACATGTAAGTGACTTTCTGAAGACATCTGTACACTGATCCTAAGTGGGGAAATACTAGAGTTGTATGTTGTGTTGCTAAACATGTTCACATATGAAATGAATCTGAACCTCTATGTGCTTGGTTGTATCATGAAGCACTGGATTACAAACAAGATGTAGAACACTTAGATTGTCACAATTCAAAATTGTAGGCTGAGTCTGTGGAACTCCAAGTCCTAAAATAATGTGATATATACATATCACTTCATAGATAGGTCCTACTGACATTATATTTTTCCTCTATGGAAGATCTAGATATACAATTCTACTTTTTACTTCCCGATGAAATCAAACCAAATCTTAGAAAGAACACAAATCCAAAAGTGGTTTTCTTGTCATCAATAGAAGCTGCATGATCTATATCCATGTATCCTATCAAGAAGAACTTTCCATTCTTATTATACTCTAGGAAATACTCAACTATACCTCTGATGTATCTCAATACCCACTTTGTTGCTTTCCAATGTGTCACCTTTGGTCTTGTGTGAACCGAGAAAGATAGCTCACAATATAACTAATATCTAGCCTAGTATATGTCAAGTAAATGAGACTTCCAATCAACTACTGATAGAGAGTTACATTTACTTCTGGTGATGGATCTGTATGAGACAACTAAATTTTTGTCTTCATAGGTGTTGCAATAGGCTTGTAGTCCATCATCCTAAATTTCTTGAGCAATGTTTTGGTATACTTCATCTATGAAACAAAAATTTATTGTTCCTTTTGCCATACCTCCAAACCAAGAAAATAGTGTAGCAACACGAGATCTATCATGTTGAATGATCATTTGAGATGATTCTTAGTTGTATCAATCATCTTCATTATGATTCCAACGTTGACTAGATCGTCGACATAAATGATCACTATAACAACCTCCCCCCAATGATTTTTAAGGTAGAGGTTAGGATCATATTGACTCCTATTAAATCTGTGTTGTATAAGATGCTCATTAATCTTGATGTACCAAGTTTGGGGAGCCTATTTTAGCCCATAGAGAGACTTGATAAGCCTACGCACTTTTTGTTCTTGATTAGGTGCCACAAATCCTTTAGGTTGAGTCATGTAGACTTCCTCTTTCAAATATTTGTAAAGAAAGGCACATTTTACATCCACTTGATAGACTTTCCATCCAAAATCTATAGCCATAGCAAAAACAATTATGATAGTCTTTATCTTAGCTATGGGAGCAAAAGTCTCCTCATAGTCAATGCCTTCTTTCTGAGCATACCCTTTTCCAACAAGCTTTGCCTTGTACTTATCAATACTACCATCTACTTTGTACTTGGTCTTAAAGATCCATTTGCATCCAATAGAATTCTCCCTTGTTGGAAGATCAACAAGTTTCCAAGTGTTATTATTCATTAGTGACTAATATTTTGCATCTATGGCATATTTCCAATGTCTAGACTGTAGGGCTTCTGTTACTATAGAGGGTTCATATGTTTCTTACACAATACTCATAAGGGAAATATTAACTTCTTCTCAAGCCATGCTTTGAGACCTCAGTATTGAAATGGATTTTTTATACTCCATTCAAGTTAGCATCTTGTATAGTACTTTTATACCACTTAGGCATATGTTGAACTATAGGTGATGGTGTTGGAGGTCCTGTTTGAATATCTTCCTTTTCAATTTCATCATCACTATATAAAAATATTACATGGCTTTTGCCTATATCATTTACCTGTGTAGAACGTGGATTGATTCCACTCTTTTCATCAAACACTACATCTCTATTAATTAGTACCTTCTTTATTTCTGGGTCAAGGAACCTGTATACATTTGATTGTGCATTGTATCCCAAAAAAATACATTCCTTTATTTCTTATCAAACTTCTTAATTTTATTCATAGGAATATGCACATATGCCTTACAACCAAAAACTTGAAGGCATGTTACCTTTGGTTTATTCCCTATCCAAGCTTCATGTAGTATGATTCCATCAAGAGCTTTAGAGGGTGACCTGTTCAACAAGTAGACTGCAGAGTGACAAGTTTCTACCCAATATGTATTAGGCAATTTTGCATCATCAACCATACTACAAAACATTTCCATAATGACTATGTTACACCATTGTTACAACTCCATTCTACTGAGGTGAATATGGAGCTATCAGTTGCTGATTGATTCCATTCATACTGAGATAAGCTAAAAATTATTTACTAGTGTATTCCCCCCATGATCTAAGCAAAGGGTCTTGATTTTCCTACCAGTTTCATTTTCAATCGTGGCCTTGAATTTTTTGAAGTCTTTAAAAGATTGATCCTTAGTATTTAATAAATATACCCACATTTTTCATGAGTAATGATCAATAAAAATTTAAATGTATTTGTACCCTCTAAAATTGGGAATAAAATGTTTACAAAGATCGGTGTGCACCAAGTATAACTTACCTGGTGATTGATACTCAGTATTTCTAAATAAAGCCCTTATTTATTTTATTTCTCAACAACTGGCACATATATCAAAATATTGCTTGAGTTTGGGAAGGCCATGAACCATATCATGTTTACTCAATTAAACCAAATAACCATAACTCAAGTGACCATATCTTCTGTGCCATAAATTGCTTAGTTCTATATCTTTGATCATAAGTGTTTGATGATCATTTTGAACATAATCAAGCTAAAACATTTTACCAATGTTTGAAGCCTTGGAAATCACTTTGAAATTCCTAGACTTGTCTTTGATGTGGTAAATTTTTTGACCATTTTGGTGATCAAATTCAACCATGAGGTTGTGGTCAAGTAATTGATTAGAAGATAATTTTTTTTTGTTAGTCCTAGAACATAAAGAACATTAGAAATGTTGCAATTTATATTTCCAAGTTGAATTTTGATGTCACCATTACCTTATACTGTATATGAGGTATCATCTCCAAGTGATACATTGCCTGTTGTTTCTATTTTTGTTAATGTAAAAAACCATTCTTTTCTTCTTGTCATGTGTCTGGTTGCTCCTGAATCAACATACCAAACTACACTTGGATAATTGGTAGACTCATGTATTTGAGTAGCTAAATCATATTCCTTATTTGAAGAATCATTATCTTTATCATCATTACCATGTTGTTTAGGCTTGGAATTTTTATTTTTCCACCTATTTTGTTATTATGGTTGATTTTTGTTTGTTTGTGGTGATTTATTGAAAGAGAGATTCTTGCTTGATGAGCCCTATTGTAATGTGTTGTACCAATAGTATTTCAAGTCATGTCCCTATCTTCAAACTCAAGATGTGTTTGTACTTTTGTTTTCCATGCTATGTAATTATCACCACGAAGCAATTGTGTGTCGAGAAGGATAAATCTAAGTCCTAAACCAGACATTTTACAAGTTATGTATGATAAATTAAAAGTGTGTTGTTAAGTGAAAAAATGAAATGTTAGTTTTAAAAATGTAAATAAAATGAAAAAAATAATATACAAAGATCACAAATCACACACAAGCACATAATGGATGTCAGACTCTACCAAAAATGCATCCAAAAATGCAATGGAAACCTAGATGTTAGTTTCAACTAAAAATGCCTTTGAGGAAAAAATGAGGTTACAATTTTCCTGTTGCAAGATAATTTGATATTTATAGGAGGAAAATATCCCCCTCCTTATTTCAATCTTTACAATTGTGAAAAAAAATAGCTTCATGAGCTAGACAATTCATGATTTTGAAACAAAAGGCTTTTCACCTTTACATATGCATTTAACAATGGTATGTAATTATGTTTGCAAACACTTACCAGAGTAATGTCCTCCATTAGGTTATAATTGAAAAATTATTATTTATGTAAAATGACCACACCAAAATTAATTAAACCAATGGTTTTGATTTTTTTTAAATAATCTCTCTTATCAATCTTTTGATGTAATATTAAATAATTATATTTAAATAAGAATTAATATAATTATATACCAAATTGATTACCAAATGAAAGAATAAAATTTCATGAACCTGAATAGGAGGGTTGATGTGCTTTCAAATGGTGGCAGAATTGGCTTTTGGTTGTTGACACTACTCAAAAAAGTTTATGGAGGTCGTTGAATGAGCTGGGCAATCTGTGTTGGTTGATCTTAAAGTAGTATGACAATAACTAATATTCTATTATTTAGGGTCATCATTTGGATGCTACTATTGGATACAGTTTGAAAAAATGGAAGATGCCAAGCTCATGCCCATTTTGTAGCTCTATATCAACTAAAAAATCTCTGTCAACAAGGCATCGATCCAATTGTTTAAAGATGTAAGTGTTTGACCTTGTTGGATATCGATCTAGAGTAGCTGAGGTTCATCGATCTATAGATTTTAGGGGTCACTTATACCAAATACATTAACTCCCTAGGTTCCATAACTTAGGATGAATACAAATACTAAATGAAAGATGTGGCTGCCCAAATCTGGTATGGAAAGAGAAGCACTTCAAATGTAATGATGTCTAATAAATGAAAAAAATCCAACAATCTTCTTCAAACTACTAGGTCCAACACTTAAGCAATATAGATCTTAGTCTAGGATGCAAACTAGAAAAAAGAAAAGGATGCCAAAGATATTGAAGATGATGCCAAGGTAAATACTCTCGCACTAAGGGAATACAAACTAGGATTGTAGTATATATGGCCTGGAGGCTCTTTAGATTTGGGCAATTTGAAATCAAATGAAATTGAAAACAATCATTTGAAAAAATCAGATATGATAGCAAATTGGTATAAAAAGGGGTTTCAATAATTTTTTTTAATACTATCAATTTAAAAAATTGAATAATATCAAATATAAATTTTAGATCTAAAATTGCCAAATTAAAACCTCCTTTACAGGCTGAATACAAATAATGAGTTCAAACCCTCATTTAAAAAATGTCAATAAATGACCAAATATGAATATTTTTAGCTTGAATTGATGTATAAATTACCAAAAATTTTCAAAACAAAAAAATTTTGCCTGCAAGATAGCTATTCTCCTTTCGTAAAATGGGCCAAAATTTTGATAGCATTTCAGCTTGGGATTGCTGAAATTGGAGCAGCGTGATGCATCTAAGGATCGCACATACTTGGATCTCAATCTCCACCAAATCTCTAATGCTTCAAAAAAGACTCCTCAAGAATTTCTTGCTCTAGTACCAAATGAAATCTGGAATGAATTGCATTAATTGAATTAACAAAATCATTACTAGAGGTATTTATTTATACAATAAGAAGTGAGATTAAATATCCTAATCTGTAGGGGATTATGATTCACAACATAGCTAATCACACCTAGGAAATACCCCAAGTAACTAACCTATGTCAATTAAAGGTTAATAACACCTCGAGACATTTATTAAAAAATAGATAGGATTAATTAATTATTCTAACATTCCTCCCCTTATTGATCATAGCATGAAGAGAAGAAGAAATAATTTTTGAATGCCTGAAAATTATCATGTGCAAGTGAATTTGTGAAGACATTTGCACACTAATATTGAGTGGGGCAATACTAGAGCTGTATATTGTGCTACTGAACATGTTTGTGTATGAAATAAATATAAACCTCTATGTGCTTGGTTCTCTCATGAAACACTATATTATGAACAAGATGTAGAACACCCTAATTATCATAATTCAGAATTGTAGGATAAGTATGTGGAATTCTAAGTCCTAAAATAATATGATGTATCCATATCACTTTGTAGATAACTCCTACTATAGCATGATATTCTACTTCTATGGAAGATCTAGAAACACAATTCTACTTCTTACTTCCCCATTAAATTGGACTAGATCCTAGAAAGAACATAAATATAAAAGTGGATTTCCTGTCATCAATAAAATTTGTATGATCTGCATCCATGTATCCTATCAAGAAGAACTTATCATTCTTATTGTACTCTAAGCCATACTTAAACTATAATTTTGATGTATCTTAATACCCACTTTGTTACGTTCCAATGTGTCACCTTTGGTTCTTGCATGAACCGAGAAAGATAGATGTCAACATAACTAATATCTGGCCTAGTATATGTCAAGTAAATGAGACTCCAAATCAGCTTGCAATAGAGAGTTACATTTACTTCTGGTTATAGATTTGTATGAGACAACTAAAGTCTTGTCTCCATAGGTGTTTCAATAGGCTTGTAGTCCATCATCCTAAATTTATCGAGCAATGTCTTGGTATACTTCATTTGTGAAACAAAAATGTAATGTTCCTTCTGCCATACCTCCAAACTAAGACAATAGTGTAGCATCCTGAGATCTATCATGTTGAACTATCACTTGAGATCATTCTTAGTTGCATCGATCATCTTCACTGTGTTACCAATGATGACTAGATTGTCAACATAAATAATCACTATAACAACCTCCCCCCCATGATTTTTGAGGTAGATGTTAGGATCATATGGACTCCTATTGAATCCATGTTGTATGAGATGCTCATCAATCTTTATGTAGTAGGATTGGGGAGCCTATTTTATCCCATAGAGAGACTTGATAAGTCTACACACTTTTTATTCTTGATTATGTGCCACAAATCCTTTAGGTTGAGTCATGTAGACTTTCTATTTCAAATATTCATTGAGAAAGGCACTTTTTACATCTATTTGATAGACTTTCCATCCAAACTATGCAACTATAGCAAAAACCATTCTGATAGTCTTTATCTTAGCTATGGGAGCAAAAGTCTCCTCATAGTCAATGCCTTCTTTTTGAGCATACCCTTTTTCAATAAGCCTTACTTTGTACTTATCAATACTACCATTTACTTTATACTTGGTCTTAAAAACCTATTTTCATCCAATAGACTTCTTCCCTAGTGGAAGATCAACAAGTTAACAAGTGTTATTCTTCATCAGTGACTGATATTCTACATCCATGGCATCTTTCCAAGGTTTAGAATATAGGGATTCTATTACTGTAGTGGGCTCATATGTTTCTTACATAATACTCATAAGGGCCATATTAACCTCTTCTCGATCCATGATTTGATTCCTCGATCTTGAAGTGGATGTATCTGGTACTCTATTCAAGTTATCATCTCGTATAGTACTTGTATACCACTTGGGCATACACTGAACTATAGGTGGTGGTGCTGGAGGTCCTATTTGACTATCTTCCTTTTCTCTTTTACCATCACTATCTAAAAATAGGACATGAATTTGCTTGTATCATTTGCCTATGTGAAGGTGGATTGATTCCACTCTTTTCATCAAACACTACATCTCTATCGATTATTACCTTCTTTGTTTTTGGATCAAGGAGCCTATATGATTTTGATTGTGCAACTGTATCCCATAAAAATAGATTCATTTGTTTTCTTATCCAACTTCTTTCTTTTTTTCTTAGGAACATGCATGTATGCCTTACAACCAAAAATTTGAAGGTGAGTTACCTTTGATTTATTCCCTGTCCAAGCTTCATGTGGTGTGATTTCATTAATAACTTTTGTGGGTGACTTGTTCAACAAGTAGACTATAGTGTGACAAGATTTTGCCCAATATGTATTAGGTAATTTTACATCCTAAACCATACTACAAAACATTTCCACAATGACCCTGTTATGCCATTCTACAACTCCATTCTATTGAGGTGAATATGGAGCTGTCAATTGCTGACTGATTCCATTCACACCGAGATAGGATAAGAATTCTTTATTGGTATATTCCCCCCCATGATCCAAGTGGAGGGTCTTGATTTTCCTACTAGTTTCATTTTCAACCATGGCCTTTAATCTTTCAAGACTTGCAAATCTTGATCCATAGTCTTCCATAAATATACCCACATTTTTTGTGATTAATCATCAATGAAAAGTTGAAAGTATTTATACCCTCTAAGACTAGGAACAAAAAGTCCACAAAGATTGGTGTGTACCAAGTCCAACTTACCAAGTGACTACTTAGTCTTTCTAAAGGGATTTCTTCTTTATTTTATTATTTAGTAACTATTACATATATCAAAAGATTTCTTGACTTTGGGAAGGCCACAAACCATATCCCATTTTCTCAATTAAATTAAATAACCATAACTCAAGTGACTGTATCCTCTATGCCATAAATTACCTATTTTTGTATCATTGACCACAAGTGCTTGATGATCATTTTGAAAAAAATCAAGCTGAAACATTTTGCCAATGTTGGAAGCCTTGGTAATCACTTTGAAATGCCTAGATTTGTCTTTGACGTGGAAATTTTTTTGAGCATTTTGGTGATCAAATTCAACCATGAGGTTGTGTTCAAGTAACTGATTAACAGATAATAGATTTTTTGTTAGTTCTAGAACATAGAAAACATTTGAAATGTTGTAATTTCTATTTCCAAGTTGAAGTTTGATGTCACCAATGCCTTCTACTGTATATGAGGTATCATCTTCAAGTGATACATTACCCTTTGATTCTATTTTGGTCAATGTAGAAAACCATTCTTTTCTTCCTATCATGTGTCTGGTTGCTCCTGAATCAACATACCAAACTACACTTGGATGATTGGTAGACTCATTTGTTTGGGTAGCTAAACCATATTTCTCATTTGAAAAATCGTTATCTTCAATAATATTACCATGTTGTTTAGGCTTGGAATTTTTTTGTTTCCACCTGTTTTGTTAATGTGGTTCATTTTATTATTGTTTATGGTGATTTGTTGAAAGAGGGCTTCTTGCTTGATGAGCCCTATTGAATTTTGTTGTACCAACAATGTTTCAAGTCATGTCCATGTCTTCCATAAATTTGACATGATTTATAAGAAAGTGAATTATTCCCTTATTGGTTTTATTGTTTATTATGATTTGGAGATTGCTTTGGACCCTTCATGGGTTTTTTCCCCTTTTAATTTGATGTGAGTGCATGCTCATCATCTGCTTCCTCTGAATCATGCATAGCTTCCTCTTATTGCAAAAAAATTACCAACACCTCAAAGGTTGGTTTTTATCTTGTGACATTCAAAGTGGTCATAAATATCCTATATGTGGGGGGTAGTGCTTTAAGGACTATAGGGACCAAAGAAGCATCTGTCACTAGTTCAACCAAAGATTGAAGTAAAGCATGCAAAGTTGTAACCCTTCTAAGGAGTGCCTCTAATTTTTCATTTGATTTGAGATTGAGAATGTGCATTTGGATCTAAAGATATAAGATTTGATTTTGATTCTTAGATTCATATACATTTTTAAGGTTATCCCAAGAATCTTTTACAGTTGTAACACTACAAATATGAGGTTGTATCTCATCAAAAATTCCAAACATGATTATTAACTTAGACTTTTTATTAACTTTGTCATATTTTTGTTTCTCATCGAAATCTATTGCATGTCTGACCCATGTGCCTTATAAAACTAACCAAATGTATTCAAACTCAATATGTGCTTGTACTTTTGTTTTTAATCTTGTGTAATTATCATCACAAAGCAATTGTGTGTCGAGAAGGGTAAATCTAGGTCATAAACCAAATATTTTGCAAGTTACGTATGACAAATTATAAGTGTGTTTTTAAGTACATAAATGAAATGTGCATTTGAAAAGTGTAAATAAAATTCAAAAATTCCTACACAAAGATGACAAATCACACACAAGCACACAATGGATGTTGGACTCTATTGAAAATGCATCTAAAAATGTAATAGAAAATGGGATGTTGGTTTCAACTGAAAATGCGTCTAAAGAGAAAATGAGGTTAAAATTTTTTTATTGTAAGACAATTTGAGATTTACAGGAGGAAAATATCTCCTTCCTTATTTGAATCTTTATAATTACAGAAAAAAATAGCATCATGAGCTAGACAATTCACAATTTTTAAAAAAATGGCTTTTCGCATCTAGTAATGCTATTTAATTATGTTTACAAAAGCTTGCAAAAGTAATGTCCTAATTTGGGTTACAATTGAAAATCATCATTTGTGTAAAATGACCACACCAAAATTAATTGAACCAATAGTTTTTATTTTTTTAATAATCTCTCTTATCAATATTTTGATGTACTATTAAATAATTATATTTAAATAGGAATAAATATAATTATATACCAAATCGATTGCCAAATGAAATAATAAAATTTCATGAGCCTAAATAGGAGGCTTGATGTGCTTTCAAATGGTGGTAGATCTAGATTTTAGTTGGTGTCACTACTAAAAAAGGTTGATGGAGGCTGTTGAAGGAGCTGGGCAATCTATGTTGGTTGATCTTAAAGCCATATGATAGTAGTTGATCTTCTATTATTCAAGGTCATCATTTGGTTGCTGCTATTGGATGTAGTTTGACCAAATAGAAGATTCCAAGCTCACACCCAGTTTATAGCTTTTTAGTAGCTTAAAAACCTTCATCAACAAGGAGTCGATCCAATTGTTCAATGTTGCAGGTGTTTGACCTTGTTGGATGTCAATTTAGAGTAGCTGAGGTCCACCAGTCTGTAGATTTGAGGGGTTGCTTCTACCAAATGTGTTGAATCCCTAGGTTTTATGACTTAGGATGAAGACAAATACTAAATGAAAGGTGTGGTTGATCATATCTGGTGTGGAGAGAGAAGCACTCCACATGCAACATTATCTAATAAATGAAAAATTCTAGCAATCCTCTTCAAACTACTAAATCCAATGCATAAGCAATATAGATCTTAGTCTAGGATGTGAACCAAAAAAAAGAAAAGGATGTCAAAGTTACTGAAGATGATGCCAAGGTAAATACTCCCATGCTAAAGGAATACAGACTAGTATTTTAGTAAATATGGCTTGGAGTCTCTTTAGATCTGGGTGATTTGAAATCAAATAAAATTGAAAATAATCATCTAAAAAACTTAGATCTAATATCAAATTGATATAAAAAGGGGTTTCAATTTTTTTTTAATACTATCAATTTAAAAAATTGAACAATATCAAATATATATTTTAGATCTAAAATTGCCAAATTAAAACCTCTTTTACACGCTGAATACAAATAATGAATTCAAACCCTCATTAAAAAAATGTTAATAAATGAATGAATATGAATATTTTTAGCTTGAATTGATCTATGAAATTCCAAAATTTTTCAAAACAATTTTTTTTTTGCATGCAAAACAACTATTATCCTTCTGAAAAATGGGCTAAAATTTCAACAACATTTCAAATTGGGATGGATAAAATTAGAGCAACGTGATGCATCCAAGGATCGCACGTACATGGATCTCGATCTCCACCAAATTTTCCCAAGATTAATTAATTATTCTAATATTCCTTATTTAATTGATCATAGCATGAAGAGAAGAAGAGAAATAATTTCTAAATGCCTCAAACTTATCACGTGTAAGTGACTTTGTGAAGACATCTGCACACCAATCCTGAGTGGGGTAATACTGGATCTATATGTTGTGATGATGAACATGTTTACATATGAAATGAATATGAGCCTCTATGTTCTTGGTTCTCTTATGAAACATTGGATTGTGAACAAGATGCAAAACACCCTGATTATCATAATTTGTAACTGTAGGTTAAGTCTATGGAACTCCAAGTCCTGAAAGAATGTGATGTATCTATATCACTTCACAGATAACTCTTGTTGAAACATGACATTATGAATTTGTGGAATATCTATAAACATAATTTTGCTTCTTACTTCCCCATGAAATAAGACTAGATCCTAGAAAGAACATAAATCCAAAAGTGGATTTCTTATCATCAATAAAAGATACATGATCTGCATCTGTGTATCCTATCAAGAAGAACTTATCATTCTTATTTTACTCTAGATCATACTCAAATATACCTCTAATGTATCTCAATACCTGCTTTTCTACTTTATAATGTGTCACTTTTGGTTCCTACATGAACCGAGAAGGATAGCTCACAACATAGGTAATATCTAGCCTAGTATATGTCAAGTAAATGAGACTCCAAATCAACTACTGATAGAGAGTTGCATTTACTTATGGTGATGGATCTATACAAGATAAATAAAGTCTTGTATCCATAGGTGTTGCAATAGGATTTTAGTCCATCATCCTCAGTTTATCGAGCAATATCTTGGTATACTTTATCTATGAAACAAAAATGTAATGTTCCTTTTGTCATACCTCCAAACTAAGATAATAGTGTAGTATCCTGAGATATATCATATCGAATGATCACTTGAGATCATTCTTAGTTACATCGATCATCTTCATTATGTTTCTAGTGATGACTATATCATCGACATAAACAATCACTATAACAACCTCCCCCCCATGCTTTTTAATGTAGAGGTTAACATCATATGGACTCTGATTGAATCCATGTTATATGTGATTCTCATCAATCTTGATGTATCAGGCTTGGGGAGCCTATGTTAGCCCATAGAGAGACTTGATAAGCCTACACACTTTCTGTTCCTTATTAGGTGCCACAAATCCTTTAGGTTGAGTCATGTAGACTTCCTCTTTCAAATATTTATTGAGAAAGGCACTTTTTATGTGCATTTGATAGACTTTCCATCCAAACTATCCAGCCATAGCAAAAACCATTTTGATAGTCTTTATCTTAGATATGGAAGCAAAAGTCTCCTCATAGTCAATGCCTTCTTTCTGAGCATACACTTTTACAACAAGCCTTGCCTTGTACTTATCAATACTACCATATAATTTGTATGTGGTCTTAAAGATCCATTTGTATCCAATAGAATTCTTCCCTGTTGGAAGATTAACAAGATTCCAAGTGAAATTCTTCATCAGTGACTGATATTCTACATCCATGACATCTTTCTAAGGTCTAGACTGTAGTGCTTTTCTTACTGTAGAGGGATCATATGTTTCTTCTACAATACTCATAAGGGACATATTAACCTCTTCTCAAGCCATTATTTGAGTCCTCAATATTAAAGTGGATGTATCTGGTACTCCATTCAAGTTAGCATCTCGTATAGTACTTATATACCACTTGGGAATACATTAAACTATAGGTGGTGGTGCTGGAGGTCCTGTTTGACTATCTTCCTTTTCACTTTCACCATCACTATTTGAAAACATTACAGGACTTTTGCCTATATCATTTACCTATGTAGAAGGTGGATTGATTCCACTCTTTTCATCAAACACCACATCTCTACTGATTAGTACCTTATTTATTTTTGGATCAAGGATCCTCTATTCCTTTGATTGTGCACTATATCCCACAAAAATACATTCCTTATTTTCTTATCCAACTTATTTATTCTCTTCTTAGGAACATGCATGTATGCCTTACAACCAAGAACTCGAAGGTGAGTTATCTTTGGTTTATTCCCTGTCCAAGCTTCATGTAGTGTGATTCCATCAAGAGCTTTGGTGGGTAACCTAGTCTACAAGTAGATTGTAGTGTGACAAGTTTCTACCCAATATATATTAAGCAATTTTGCATCCTCAACCATACTATGAAACATTTCCATAATGAATCTATTACACAATTATACTAAGGTGAATATGAAGCTGTTAGTTCTTGATTTTCCATTTGGACTGAGATAGGCTAAGAATTATTTATTGGTGTATTGCCCCCATGATCTAAGCAGAGGGTCTTGATTTTCTTACCAGTTTCATTATCAGCCATGACATTGAATTCTTTGAAGACTTTAAAAGCTTGATCCTTAGTCTTCAATAAATATATCCACATTTTTTGTGAGTAATCATCAATAAAAAATTGAAAGTATTTGTACCCTCTAAGACTGGGAACAAAATGTCTGCAAAGATCGATGTGAACCAAGTCCAACTTACCAAGTGAATAATACTCAGTGTTTCTAAAGGTAGATCTTCTTTGTTTTCTTGCTAAGTAATTTGTATATATATCAAAAGATTGCTTGAGTTTGGGAAGGCCATGAACCATATCCTATTTTCTTAATTAAACCAAAAAACCCTAACTCAAGTGACCATATCTTCTATGCCATAAATTTCATAGTTTTTTAATCTTTGACCATAATTGCTTGATGATCATTTTGAAAAAAATCAAGCTGAAACATTTTACCAATGTTAGAAGCCTTGGTAATCAATTTTAAATGCCTAGAATTGTCTTTGATGTGGCAATTTTTTTGACCATTTGGTGATCAAATTCAATAATGATTTTGTGGTCAAGTAATTGATTAAAAGATCACATATTTTTTGTTAGTCTTAGAACATAGATAATATTTGAAATGTTACAATTTATATTTCCAAGTTGAAGTTTGATGTCACCACTGCCTTGTACTATTATGGGGTATCATCTTCAAGTGATATATTTCCCTTTGATTATATTTTGGTAAATGTAGAAAACCATTCTTTTCTTCCTATCATGTGTCTGGTTGCTCCTGAATCAACATACAAAATTGCACTTGGATGATTGGTAGAATCATGTGTTTGAGTATCTAAGCCATATTCCTCATTTGAAGAATCATTATCTTCAATAACATTTCCATGTTGTTTAGGCTTGGATTTTTTTTTATTTCCACCTATTTTTTTGTTATGGTTTTTTTTCCTATTTATGTTGATTTTTTTAAAGAGGGCTTCTTATTTGATGAGCCCTGTTGAAATGTGTTGTACCAATAATGTTTCAAGTCATGTCCTTATCTTCCAAAAATTTGACATGGTTTAGAAGAACTTGGGTTGTTCCCTTGTTGGATTTATTTTTTATTCTAATGTTAAGATTACTTTGGATCCTTCATGGGTTTCTTCCCCTTTTGATTTGATGCAAGTGCATGCTCGTCATCTACTTTCTCTGAATTATGCATAGCTTCCTCTTGTTGCAACAAATTTACCAACACCTCAAAGGTTGGTTTTTGTCTTGTGACATTCAAAGTGGTCAAAAATATCCTATATGTGGGGGGAATTGAACTAAGGACTAAAGGACCAAAGAATCATCTGTCACTGATTCATCCAAAGATTGAAGCAAAGCCCACAAAGTTGTAACCCTTCTAAGGAATGCTTCTAATTTTTTCATCTGATTTGAGATTGAGAGTGTGAAATTAGATCTAAAGATGCACGATTTGATTTTGATTATTAGCTTCATATATAGTTTTAAGCTTATCCCAAACATCTTTTATAGTTGTATCACTATGGATATGAGGTTGTACCTCATAAGAAATTCCAAACATGATTATTAACTTAGCCATGTTATTATCTTTATCATATTCTTGTTATTGATCAACATCTATTGCATGTCTAACCCATGTGCCTTCTACAACTAACCAGATGTCTTCAAACTCAAGATGTGTTTGTAATTTTATTTTCCATGCTGTGTAATTATCATCATGAAGTAATTGTGTGTTAGGGAGGACAAATCTAGGTCCTAAACTAGACATTTTGTTAGTTATGTATGAAGAATTAAAAGTATGTTGTTAAGCGAGGAAATGAAATGTGAATTTACAAATGTAATGAAAATTCAAAAATTCATACACAAAAATGACAAATCTCACACAAGCACATAATGAACGTCAGACTCTACCGAAAATGCATCCAAAAATGCATTGGAAAACTAGATGTCGTTTCAACTGAAAATGCATCCGAATAGTAAATGAGGTTAAAATTTTATAATTACAAGAGAATTTGATATTTATAGGAGGAAAATATCCCCCTCCTTATTTCAATCTTTAAATTTTAGAAAAAAATAGCTTCATGAGCTAGACAATTCACAGTTTTGAAAAAAATGGCTTTTCACCTTTACACATGCATCCAATAATGCTATTTAATTATGTTTGAAAACACTTGCCAAAGTAATTTCCTCCTTTGGGTTAAAATTAAAAAATCATCATTTGTGTAAAATTACCACAATAAAATTAATTGAACCAACAGTTTTTATTTGTTTTAATAATCTCTCTTATCAATATTTTGAGGTAATATTAAATACTTATATTTAAATAAGAATAAATATAATTATATACCAAATTAATTACCAAATTAAATAATAAAATTTCATGAACATGAATAAGAGGGTCAATGTGCTTTCAAATGGTGGTAGATATAGCTTTTAGTAGGTGTCACTGCTCAGAAAGGTTGATGGAGGCCATTAAAGGAGTTGGGTGATCTGTGTTGGCTTATCTTAATTCCATATGATAATAGTTGATCTTATATTACTTAGGGTCATCATTTGGTTGCTGATATTGGATGTATTTTGACCAAATGGAAGATGCCAAGCTCACACCCATTTTGTAGCTTTGCAGTAGCTTAAAAACCTTCGTCAATAAGGAGTCGATCTAATTGTTCAATGCTGCAGGTGTTTGACCTCGTTGGATGTTGATCTAGAGTAGCTAAGTTCCATTGATCTATATATTTGAGGGTTTTTTTATACCAAATACATTGAATCCCTGGGTGATATGACTTAGGATGAAGACAAATACTAAATGAAAGATGTGGCTACTTAGATCTGATATGGAGAGAGAAGCACTCCAAATGCAACACTGCCCAATAAATGAAAAAGTTTAGCAATCCTCTTCAAACTACCAGGTCAAATGAATATTAGTACAAATCTTAGTCCAAGATGTAAACAAAAAAAGAAAAGGATGTCAAAGCTACTAAAGATGATGCCAACATAGATACTCCCATGCCAAGGGAATACTAACTAGGATTGTAGTATATACGACTTGGAGGCTCTTCAGATCTAAGCAATATGAAATCAAATGAAATTGAAAAAAATAATATGAAAAACTCAAATCTGATATCAAATTGATATAAAAAGGGGTTTCAATAGTTTTTTTTAATACTATTAATTTAAAAAATTAAACAATATCAAATATAGATTTTAGATATGATTTTGCCAATTTAAAACCTCTTCTACAGGCTGAATACAAATAATGAGTTCAAACCCTCATTAAAAAAATGTCAATAAATGACTGAATATGAATATTTTTAGCCTAAATTGATGTATAAATTTTCAAAATTTTTCAAAACAAAAAATAATTTGCCTGGAAGATAACTATTCCCCTTTTGCAAAATGGGCTAAAATTTTGACAACGTTTCATCTTGGGATGGCTAAAATTTGAACAACGTGATGCATCTAAGGATCGCACATACTTGGCTCTCCATAGCCATTGAATATCCAATTCTTCAAAAAAGACTCCTCAAGAATTTCTTGCTCTAGTACCAAATGAAAGCTGGAATGAATTGCATTAACTAAATTAACAAAAGCACTATTGGAGGTGTTTATTTATACAACAAGAAGTGAGATTAAATCTCCTAATATATAGGGGATTATGACTCAAAATACAAATAATCACACATAAGAAATACCCTAAGTAACTAACCTATGCAAATCAAATGTTAATAACACCTTGAAACATTTATTACAAAATAGCTAAGATTAATTAATTATTCTAATAGTTTCAAAGCTTAAACCCTAGGTCTAGTTTTGACAAGCCTGTGTAAGGTTGTGAGCTATAAAAATGGGTTAGATTATCTTATAAGAAATTTAAAACACATCTAATACCTAAAAAATTTCTAACTCAACTTTATTTACCTTTTCCAATAACTGGCTATGCATGAACAATCCCGATGAGTTTTGAACAACTTGTTTACAAAATTATGATTACTTTTTTAGGGCTTTGGGAATGTTTCATTTGAAACTTGCACTTTAAAGTATGTCTAAGCCTAAAAATTAATTATTATAATCAATTAAAAACTATATAATAATTATTTGATTCATAACAATTCAAATATCACTCAAAGAACCATCATTAATATAAGACTCACTTGTCAATCTTGACTATGCATTGGCATAATTACCTTTAGTAGGACTGTGTTGTAGAAGAACTTAAGATAAATTGGAAAAGGTTTGTAAGGACCCACTTTACACAAATAAACCACGAATTTCATAATGATGAAATTCTAATAATATCATGTAGTTCACAAACTCTCTCTAAAACATTCTTTATTCCTTGATTGCATTCACTTACAACAATCAAACACAGACTTTATAAGGAAGGCAGAGTTGTTGAAAATATTGATGTTTTATTGAACTTTTTAGACTCTCCTCCTCTGTAAGTGTCTTCCTATACTAACCTAATACAATTTACTCTAACACCTTACATGCATTTATCTTATTTTATCATGAAAAAACATGCAAGACAACTCCCTTTTCTTGCCAACTCCATGTAGGGTGACAGTTACAATTCAATTTTATTTGCCTTACCTTTATTGTTCATTTATTTCACATTGAAATCAACTTTCACATAAAAATAGGACATAATAGGATCTATTAAAAAGATTTACCAATAATTACATGTCACATAAAGCCCAAAATTCTACTCTAAGCCTAGTTAGAAAATTCAAATTTTCAAATTTTTCCTTTTGGTGGGAAACTCCAAAAAGACAAAGAACACACCAAACAAAGAATCATAAAGACTCAAAAACATCCTGGAGGACCATATTATACCTATAATAAAAATATCAAACAAAAAATGTCTATAGTTTACTCTAAAACACCTTAACAACTTATGCTACTTTGTGATACTCTGCATCAAGCTCCCTAAGTAGGAAAATTTGAGCTCCTGCTCAAATGTACTTTGTCCAAATTCTTAATTATTTTAAAATTATTTATCCTCTAATTTTATGATCTCCTCTTGCTACTTCTCCTCTTATATTTATCATTTCTTCTTAGCTGGTTCTTGTGTCTTTGTCTTCATGCCTTGTCCTTCTTCTTTGCCAACTCATCTTCTACCCTCATGATGTGCATGATCTTCTATAATTATTTTTCCTCTTCATATTAAATCACCTCCATATTTGAATTATCTCCATCATTCTCTATTTCAAATGGATGGTTCTCATGATTCACTCTTTCTCCTACTCCATAAATTCTTTCTACCTTTGTCATGATTGGTTTATACACTCCTTACTGGTCTATCTTCTTAACCATACTTTCTCCTTCATCCTCAATATCTAATGGATTATTTTTCATATTCACCATTTTCATACTTTCAATTTTATCCTCTTTGTCTACCTCTTCATGATACTTCAATTTCTCATGGTGAGTATTCTCATAACCTCCTTACTCATCATGCAATGACATCTCATTGACCAATTCTATTTCATCATAACACAACACTTCTCATTAACCTTTTATCTTACTATCATCATGCATAATTCTAACCAAATCAGTTGCAACATTACCAATTGAATAGATTGATTTCTTACCTTGTTATTTCTTCATTTGCTTATTTTCTTACTCGCTTGTAAATCTCCTTCCATGAGTCTTTGCTCTTCAACTCTTGGCATACTACTTAGAATAGTTCTTGGGCTAAGGCTGCCATATATTTTTTATCTTAATGCTAACATAATTTTACTCCTTCCTTGGATGACCTTTGGATTGATATTATCCTCCTCCAAACATGCATTCTTCATCCTATCACTTCTTTTATGAGGAACATGGTTGTCCTCCTCTTTATTTAGCTCTATCATGAGCTCTTATGACTCTTGGATTTTTTTGTCTACGTGATCATAGAGTGTCTCTTTCTTTTTCATATCCATACCTATGCCATCATGCTTAGTACTCATCAAATTACACTCATGAGCCTTGATAGTCTTTTCAATAACCTCATGGTCCTTTCCATACCTTCTTTCTCTTGTATTCTTCTTCCAAACTTCTTTAGGATTCTCTCTCATCTTCTTGAGTTCCTTAACTTGTCCTCTTACCCTCTACTATTTATTTGTAGCATTAGTTGCCAATATTAGTTCCTTGATCAACTCACATGATTCTATACTTAACTTGTTCATAGTTCTAGACTTACCTTAGATTGCAACTTGTTTGGACTCATCTTGTACCAATTCTTTTCCATATTCTTAGCTGCAACTCTTTACTTGTTTATAATTTTTGGCCCTTGTATGACCTAAAAATTCATCTCTTTGAATTTTTCTAATGGGTAACATACTCCTCTTTGACATATGTTTTTCTTCATCTTGTAATCCTGCCTCTAGCTCCTTTATGACAACTCCTACCTTCTTTTCTCTTTGACTAAAGAACTCTAATAGATCATCTTTAGCCTCTTACATCAATGATGTCCATATCAAATCCTCTTCCTCATGGTGATATTGTATAACTTTTACCATCAATTCTAATTGGGCTATGTATCCATCTTGTGTCAAGCTAGACACTTTTTCATATTCTTATTATATCCACTCTTGCTACTCCATGATGTATGATACCTTATCCATCACTATTTTTCTGTCTCGAGTATCTATTGACTATGCCAAATGCTCTTATATTCAACTACTATTCTAAGACAGACATTTTCTTTTTCTTCATTATTTATGGCATACTCCAAATCTACCATTTATGCTTGAAATTGATCCCAACTCACATAGATAAATAGTTGGTCCTATTGCTCACCTAATAACTCTCCATTGTTTTCAGACTCCTATTCAAGCTACTCTTTGATTACTTCATATAATGCAAATTCAAATTTTTGATCTTCATACCTCTTGACTCCATATTATTGATTCAATGTTGTTTCTTTTATACCTTCTATGAGGCATCCTTATTCTTCAAGATCTCCTTATCCAATCATCTCTCCGCTTTCAGGATAAAAAACCACTGCACCTCCATACATTGTTGCCCAATCAATATCTTTTTGAACATAATCATGATATTCATGCTTGCTTTCCTTCATGCTTTTAAATTTAATGTCTTAAAAATGGACTTCTTTTTTCAATGAAAGATGGAATGAATTGCATTAACTGAATTAACAAAATCACTATTGGAGATGCTTATTTATACAACAATAAGTGAGATTAAATCTCCTAATATGTAGGGGATTATGACTCATAACAAAACTAATCACACCTAGTAAATACCCTAAGTAACTAACCTATGTCAATCAAAGGTTAATAACACCTTGAGACATTTTTTTATAAAACAACCAGGATTAATTAATTATTTTAACATTCCCCCCTTTAATTGATCATATCCTAAAGAGAGGAAGATAGAAATTTTGAATGCCTCAAACTTATCATGTGAAAGTTACTTCATGAAGATATCTACACACAAATCCTGAGTGGGGAAATACTAATGTTGTATGTTGTGTTGCGAAACATGTTAATGTATGAAATAAATTTGAACATCTATGTATTTGGTTCTCTCATGAAACACTAGATTGTGAACAAGATGTATAACACCCTGATTGTCATAATTTAGAATTGTAGGCTGAGTCTATGGAACTTCAAGTCCTAAAATAATGCAACATATCCATATCACTTCATAGATATCTCTTATTGTAGTGAAATATTCTACCTCTGTGGATGATCTAGAAACATAATTTTGCTTCTTACTTCCCCATGAAATTGGACTAGATCCTAAAAAGAACACAAATTCATAAGTGGATTTCTTGTCTTCAATAGAAGCTGCATGATCTACATTTATGTATCTTATCAAGAAGAACTTATCATTCTTCTTGTACTTTAGGCCATACTCAAATGTGCCTCTTATGTATCTCAATACCCACTTTGCTACTTTCCAATGTGTCACCTTTAGTTATTACATGAAATGAGAAATATAGTTTACAACATAGCTAATATCTGGTCTAGTGTATTTTATGTAAATGAGACTCCCAATCAACTGTCAATAGAGAGTTGCATTTACTTCTGGTGATGAATCTGTATGAGATAACTAAAGCCTTGTCTTCATAAGTGTTACAATAGGCTTGTAGTCCATCATATTGAATTTTTCAAGCACTATCTTGGTATACTTCTTATATGAAACAAAAATGTAATGATCCTTCTACCATACCTCTAAACCAAGATAATAATGTAGTAGTTTGAGATCTGTCATGTCAAATGATTGCTTGAGATCATTCTTAGTTGTATCGATCATCTTCACTATGCTGCCAGTGATGACTAGATCATCGACATAAACAATCACTATAAAAACCTCCCCCCCATGCTTTTTGAGGTAGAGGTTAGGATCATATTGACTCCTATTGAATCCATGTTGTATGAGATGTTCATTAATCTTGATGTACCAGGCTCAAAGAGCTAGTTTTATCTCATAGAGAGACTTGATAAGCATGTAGACTTTTTGTTCCTAAATAGGTGCCACAAATACTTTAGGTTGAGTCATGTAGACTTCCTCTTTTAAATATTCATTGAGAAAGGAAAGTTTTACATCTATTTGATAGACTTTCCATCCAAACTATGCAGCCATAGTAAAAACCATTCTGATAGTCTTTATCTTAGCTATGGGAGAAAAAGTCTCCTCATAGTCAATGCCTTCTTTTTGAACATACCCTTTTACAAAAAACCTTGCCTTGTACTTATCAATATTGCCATATACTTTGTACTTGGTCTTAAAGACCCATTTGCATCTAATAGACTTATTCCCTAGTGGAAGATCAACAAGCTACCAAGTGTTATTCTTCATCAGTGACTAATATTCTACATCCATGGTATCTTTCCAAGGTCTAGACTGTAGGGCTTATGTTACTGTAGAGGGCTCGTATATTTCTTGAACAATACTCATAAGGGCCATATTAACCTCTTCTTGAGCCATACTTTGAGTCCTCGGTCTTGAAGTGGATGTATCTAGTACTCCATTCATGTTAACATCTCATATAATACTTATTACCACTTGGTCATACATTGAACTATAGGTGGTAGTGCTGGAGGTCCTATTTAACTATCTTCCTTTTCATTTTCACCATCACAATATAAAAATATTATAGGAATTTTGCTTGTATCATTTGCCTGTGTAGGTGTATTGATTCCACTCTTTCATCAAACACTACATCTCTGCTAATTAGTACCTTCTTTGGTTTTGGATCAAGGAGCCTGTATGCCTTTGATTGTGTAGTGTATCCCACAAAAATACATTCCTTTGTTTTCTTATCCAACTTATTTCTTTTATTCTTAGGAACATGCATATATGCATTACAACCAAAAATTTGAAGGTGAGTTACCTTTGGTTGAATCCCTATCTAAGCTTCATGTGGTGTGATTCCATCAAGAGCTTTGGTGGGTGACCTATTCAACAAGTAGACTACAATGTGACAAGCTTCTGCCCAATATGTATTAGGTAATTTTGCATCCTCAACCATACTATGAAACATTTCCATAATGACTCTGTTACACTATTCTATAAATCCATTATGTTGAGGTAAATATGGAGCTATTAGTTGCCAACTGATTCCATTCACATTGAGTAGGACGAGAATTATTTACTAGTGTATCCCCCCTAACAATCTAAGTGGAGGGTCTTGATTTTCCTACCATTTTCATTTTTAACCATAGCCTTGAATTCTTTGATGACTTGAAATTTTTGATCCTTATTCTTTAATAAATATACCCATATTTTTCATGAGTAATCATCAACAAAAAGTTGAAAGTATTTGTATTCTCTAAGATTGGGAGCAAAATGTCCATAGATCAGTGTGCACCAAGTCCAACTTACGAAGTGATCAATAATCAATCTTTATAAATGGAACTCTTCTTTATTTTTTTGCTAAGCAATTGGTACACATATCAAAAGATTGCTTGAGTTTGGGAAGGCCACAAACCATATCCTATTTTCTCAATTGAACCAAATAACCATAACTCAAGTGATCATATCTTTTATGCCATAAAATGCCTAATTCTGTATCTTTTACCATAAGTGCTTGATGATCATTTTGAACAAAATTAAGCTGAATCATTTTGATAATGTTGGAAGCCTTGGTAATCACTTTGAATTGTCTAGACTTTTATTTGATATGGAGAAAATCTTGACCATTTTGGTGATCAAATTAAACCATGAGGTTGTGGTTAAGTAATTGATTAATAGATAACAGATTTTTTATTAGTCTTGGAACATAGAGAACATTTGAAATGTTACAATTTCTATTACCAAATTGAAGTTTTATGTCACCACTGCCTTGTACTGTATATAAGGTATCATCTCTAAGTGATACATTTCCCTTTGATTCTATTTTTTTAAATGTAGAAAACCATTCTTTTCTTCCTGTCATGTGTCTAGTTGCTCTTGAATCAACATACCAAAATATACTTGTGTCAGGGAAACCACGAACAATAAACATGCTCTGATCCCTACTGAGTCAGGATCTTGCTCTACCAATTAGAACACATGTGATTACTTCTTGTATTAGCAACTAAACATGGAATTATACCAGAATCAATAAGTAACTAGAAATATGAAACAACACAGGAATTAAGAGACAATACAAAATTGTATTAAATACATAGAAGAATATACAATAAGGAAGATGCCACTTCTTCCTCCACCTCAAAGGTTCTCCACACCTCAAGACCTTCTTCCCTCTCTCTCTTGGTCCCAACAATCAACTCCAATACAGAATTGATGTTCACCTCTCCAACCAGTCAGTAACACGCTGCCAGTTCACCAAGTACACAACTATACTCCAAGTAGATCCCCTGCTCTCCGCTACCTGCAAATCACTAGACCTTACTCACCATGTAGACATCTCTACACCCTTGAAGAACCCTTGTCCTTGCCTCACCAAGTCCTTATGATTCTTCAACTAGTAGCCCGGTGGATCAGCTCCTTGACCTTGCAGACCTTGCAACTCTCCCTGATCATACACACTCAGCACCCCTTTGGAACTAGGAGGAGCTACACTAGCTCTCTCTAAAAGCTCTATGGCTTTCTAGCACAAGTTTACAATACAGCCCATGAGTCCATATATAGATCTCATGTTTACAATAATTAGACTAACCTAATTACAATAATTAGACTCGCAACTCAAGACTATGACTAGCCTTCAACATGCAAACTAACAGTCTCAAAATAGACTCTCCCAGATTCATCATGCAAACTGCCTGTTCTCGCACAGGCTGCCGACGTCGGCTCCTCCATGACCGATGTCGGCCGACTGGTAACTGACGCTGGTTGCTTCCTCTTGCTATCTGTCCGACGTCGGCTGATCAGACTGACGCCATTTTTCTTGCAACTGATTCTGCAACACTGCATCCTCCATAACTTCTCCTATTTGCATCCTGGTGAAGCTTTTAGCTCCACAACATAACAATCTCCCACTTGGAGATAAATAGCTACACCTGTACTTGTACCTGTACACCGTCTAAATTATTCCCTGGCTTGTATCCCTCTTCAAGATCCATCTTGAAGACCAACCACCACGCAACTGTGATGCTATACCTGTCATTCAAGTAACCTGCCATATCTGAACCTACACATCCATGTATTGAAGAACTTGACCCTGCGTAACAAGAATCCTTGCTGCTAGTCCCACTGAACTGCCCTCCAGTACTCCTTCCCCGAATTGGCTCCATACTTTCTGAAAACCCCCATTGATTGGGAAAAACTCAGGCCTACAATAGACCTCATGTGATTTTGAACCCTATTTCAAGCTAAGCTTGAACTATCCATCCGTTGGTGTGCTTACCGATTCTGCATCCTACGTAATGAACCTCACCAGCACCGTCTTCACATCAGCTCCCATTGGAGATAAAATCTCCATGTCTCTTATGCCAAAGAATTTTACTGCTCCAAATTCTTCATGACACACCTCTGAACTAACCTTACCCTTAGCTCAGCAAATACCTGTATGTACAAACCTACTAGTAAATCACCCACATACAGTAACAAAATGATGTTGCGACCATCATCTACCTGGTAAGATAAACACAATAGTTACACTGACATTGACTGAAGCCATGCTTAGTCATCCACCTATCAAACCCTGTACCACTGTCCTGCAGCTTCCTCAAGACCATATGCCTTGGCCTTCCGTCTCTTGTATCCATCCACTCTCTTCTCTAAAATAGGAATCCATTCCATTTCTCAGTGCTTTCTTCCAGCTGACAACTCTACCAACAAGTACCTGTTTGGTTTTTCTCCAAGGACTCATACTCCTCATCCATGCCAAGCTCCCACTGTATCTGGACTCTACCTGCATTGCCTCTTCATATCTTCCTGGTTCATGACCATCAGTAAGCAATATAAAGAAGGTGAAAAATGAATATGAGGTTCACTTACCCTTTTTGACCTCCACATGAGCGTTTGAGACTTGTTAATAGCGTGCTGTCCGCCCAATATCCGTTCCAGTGACCGATCTCAGTCATCTCTCAGTCTGCTCCCGACTGATGTCGGTTCCCTGCACTGACCCTGACTGCCGACGTCATTTCCCTGGCCGACGCCGGTATCCTTTCTACCGACGTCAATTCCTTCATGACCGACGTCGGTCTTCCTATTTTTGACGTCGATTACTATGTGACCGATGCCGGTACCTATGTTTGTCTGTGAGTGATAACTTTTTACCCGTGAGCTCTCCATGGATCAAAATCCTAATCAAATCAACCCTGCTCTGCTCAGAATAATTCAGTTCTCTCACCTGATCTCCATCCGTCATCTCCTCCATGAACACTAAGGCTTTCCAATTCTTTAGCTTGTCAAAAACATCTATCTTCTGCTTCAGAACCTGCATTCTCCTTCTACATATGTGACTAAGCCTATGAAGCCACATCTCTGCAATAGAAGGTGAATCAGCAATATAAGTAGATAGATAAAGGATACCTACTTTCTTCCCACCATCTAATTCAAGTATATCCACTGTGAGAGTTACAGTACATCTCCCATCACCAAAATTTCCTAAAGAAATTAGACTCATCTCCAAGACTGGTACCTGCATGACTTCCTTCAACCACTGTGTGTCGTCCATCTGCAATTTCAGCTTCACTTCCCCTTTGCCAATTCTTTGGCAAGGCTCACCAGCTCCTCTCCCTGAGGCTGCATGGAAAGAGGCAACATAATCTATTATCCAAGATTCAACTTTATCCAAGAAACCTCCCAAAGCATCCTGTGCAACAACACCTGCAACATTTGCATCTTCAGTTCCTTCATGCTGATCTGCTACCAACCAACAATATCTTTTTCTCTGCTCTTTCTTTCCATCAATCAGACCATTCGTGCTATTCAGTTTCTCCATTCGTAGCTTACTTCCTTCCACCATTGCTATACTCCCACTCAATCAGAAACCCCTGTGAGCAACCTGTAATCAACAAACACTACCAGATCTAAAACCACCTGTTAGTAACCCAACCAAAAGCTCTGATACCACTTGTCAGGGAAACCACGAATAATAAACATGCTCTGATCCCTACTGAGTCAGGATCTTGCTCTACCAATTAGAACACATGTGATTAATTCTTGTATTAGCAACTAAACACGAAATTATACCAGAATCAATAAGTAACTAGATATATGAAACAACACAGGAATTAAGAGACAATACATAATTGTATTAAATACATAGAAGAATATACAATAAGGAAGATGCCACTTCTTCCTCCACCTCAAAGGTTCTCCACACCTCAAGACCTTCTTCCCTCTCTCTCTCGGTCCCAACAATCAACTCCAATATAGAATTGATGTTCACCTCTCCAACCAGTCAGTAACACGCTGCCAATTCACCAAGTACACAACCATACTCCAAGTAGATCCCCTGCTCTCTGCTACCTGCAAATCACTAGACCTTACTCACCATGTAGACATCTCTACACCCCTGAAGAACTCTTGTCCTTGCCTCACCAAGTCCTTATGATTCTTCAACCAGTACCCTGGTGGATCAACGCCTTGACCTTGCAGACCTTGCAACTCTCCCTGATCATACACACTTAGCACCCCTTTGGAACTAGGAGGAGCTACACTAGCTCTCTCTAAAAGCTCTATGGCTTTCTAGCACAAGTTTACAATACAGCCCATGAGTCCATATATATATCTCATGTTTACAATAATTAGACTAACCTAATTACAATAATTAGACTCACAACTCAAAACTACGACTAGCCTTCAACATGTAAACTAACAGTCTCAAAATAGACTCTCCTAGATTCGTCATGCAAACTGCCTGTTCTCGCACAGGCTACCGACGTCGGCTCCTCCATGACCGGTGTCGGCCGACTGGTAACCAATGCTGGTTGCTTCCTCTTGCTATCTGACCGATGTCGGCTGATCAGATCGACGCCATTTTTCCTGCAACTGATTCTGCAACACTGCATCCTCCGTAACTTCTCCTGTTTGCATCATGGTGAAGCTTTTAGCTCCACAACATAACAACTTGGATGATTGGTAGACTCATGTGTTTGAGTAGCTAGGCCATATTCCTCATTTTAAGAATCATTATCTTCAGCAATATTTCCATGTTATTTAGGCTTGGAATTTTTATATTTCTACCTATTTTGTTATTGTGGTTGCTTCTTTTCTATTTGTGGTGATTTGTTGAAAGAGTGCTTCTTGCTTGATGAGCCCTATTGAAATGTGTTATACTAACAATGTTTCAAGTTAGTCCCTGTCTTCCATAATTTTGACATGCATTAGAAGAATTTGAATTGTTAGCTTGTTGGTTTTGTTATCTTTTCTACTTTCAAGATTGCTTTGGACCCTTCATGGGTTTCTTCCCCTTTTGATTCGATGCAAGTGCATGATTATCATCTGCTTCCTCTGAATTATGCATAACTTCCTCTTGGTTCAATAACTTTAACAACACCTCTAAGGTTGGTTTTTTTCTATGACATTCAAAGTGGTCACAAAGATTCTATATGTAGGGGGTAGTGCTCTAAGGACTATAGGGACCAAAGAATCATCTATCACTGGTTCACCCAAAGATTGAAGCAAAACATGCAAAGTTGTAACCCTTCTAAGAAATGTTTCTATTTTTTCATCTGATTTGAGCTTGAGAGTGTGGAATTGGCTCTAAAGATGCATTATTTAACTTTAATTCTTAGCTTCATATACAATTTTCAGCTTATCCCAAGCATCTTTTGTAGTTGTATCACTACAAATATGAGGTTGTACCTCATTATAAACACCAAACATGATTATTAACTTAGCCTTTTTATTAGCTTTGTCATATTTTTGTTATTGATCAACATTTATTGCATGTTTGAATCATGTGCCTTATACAACTAATCAAATGTATTCAAACTCAAGATGTGTTTGTACTTTTGTTTTCCATGCTACGTAATTATCACCATGAAGCAATTATGTGTCAGGAAGGATAAATCTAGGTCCTAAACTAGACATTTTTCAAGTTGCGTATGACAAATTACAAGTGTGAAAATGAAATGTACACTTGAAAAATGTAAATAAAATGTATTAATTCATAAACTAAGATGACAAATTGCACATAAGCACACAATGAACGTCAGACTCTATCAAAAATGCATCAAAAAATGCAATGGAAAACTCGACATCAATTTCAACTGAAAATGTGTTCAAGTAGAAAATGAGGTTATAATTTTCCCATTGTAAGATAATTTGAGATTTATAAGATAAAAATATCCCCCTCCTTATTTCAATCTTTGTAATTGTATAAAAAATATCTTCATGAGCTAGACAACTCATGGTTTTGAACAAAATGGCTTTTTGCCTTTAAGTGTCTAACAATGCTATATAATAATGTTTGAAATTTTTTGCCAAATTAATGTCCTCCTTTGGGTTAAAATAGAAAAATTATCATTTGTGCAAAATGACTACACCAAAATTAATTGAACCAATAGTTTTGATTTTTTTTTAATAGTCTCTCTTATCAATCTTTTGATGTAATATTAACTAACTATATTTAAATAGGAATAAATATAATTATATACCAAATCAATTAAAAAATGAAAGAATAAAATTTAATGAACCTAAATAAGAGGGTCAATGTGCTTTCAAATTGTGGTAGATCTGGCTTTTGGTTGATGTCACTACTCAGAAACGTTGATGGAGGTCATTGAAGGAGTTGGGCGATTTGTGTTGGCTGATCTTAGAGCTGTATGATAGTAGTTGATCTTTTATTGTTTGGGGTTTCCATTTGGTTGATTCTATTGGATGTATTTTGACCAAATGGAAGATGTCAAACTCATGCTCCTTCTATATTTGAAAAATCTCCATCAATAAGGCATCGATCTAATTATTCAAAGCTATAAGTATTTGACCTCATTGGACATCGATCTGGAGTAGCTAAGGTTAATCGATCTATATATTTTAGGGGTTATAACTCCCTAGGTGATATGAATTAGAATGAAGACAAATACTAAATGAAAGATTGGCTACTCAAATCTAGCATGGAGAGAGAAGTGCTCCAAATGCAACACTTTATAATAAATAAAAAATCTAGCAATCCTCTCCAAACCATCAAGTCTAATGCATAAGCAATATAGATCTTAGTCTAGGATGTATGTCAAAGCTAATAAATATGATTCCAAGGTAAATACTCCTGTACCAAGGGAATACAGACCAAGATTATACTATATATGGCTTGGAGGCTCTTCAGATCTGGGTGATTTGAAATCAAATGAAATTGAAAACAATCATTTAAAAAAATCAGATCTGATATCAAATTGATATAAAAAGGGGTTTCAATAATTTTTTTAATATTTTTAGTTTAAAAAATTGAACAATATCAAATATAGATTTTAGATCTAAAATTGCCAAATTAAAACCTCTTCTACAGGTTAAATACAAATAATGAGTTCAAAACCTTATTAAAATAATTTCAATAAATGACTGAATATGAATCTTTTTACCCTAAATTGATGTATAAATTGTCAAAATTTTTCAAAACAAAAATGAATTTGCCTGTAAGATAACTATTCTCCTTTTGGAAAATGGGCTAAAATTCTGACGACATTTCATCTTGGGATGGCTGAAATTTGAGCAACGTGACACATCCAAGGATCAAACGTACTTGGATCTCAATATCCACCGAATAGCCAATGATTTGTAAAAGACTCCTCAAAAATTTCTTGCTCTAGTACCAAATGAAATCTGAAATGAATTGCATTAACTGAATTAACAAAAAACACTACTAGAGGTTCTTATTTATACAACAAGAAGTGAGATTAAATCTCCTAATCTGTAGCGAAATATGACTCACAACACAACTAATCACACCTAGGAAATACACTAAGTAACTAACTTATGTCAATCAAATTTTAATGACACCTTGAAACATTTATTAAAAAATATCTAGGATTAAATAATTATTCTAAAAGTTTCAAAGCTCAAACCCTAGGTCTAGTTTTGACAAGCCTGTGTAAGGTTGAGAGCTATAAAAATGGGTTAGATTATAATATAATAAATTTAAAACACATATAAGACCTGAAAAAGGTATACCTCAACATACTTTACCTTTTCCAATAGTTGGCTATGCATGAACAATCCCAATAAGCTCTGAACAATCTTGTTTACAAAATTTTGATTACTTTTCTAGGGTTGTGGGAATGTTTCATTTGAGACTTGCACGTTAAAGTATGTCTGAGCCTCAAAATGAATTATTATAATAAATTGGAAACCATATAATGATTATTTTATTTAAAACAATTCAAATATCACTCAAACAATGACCATTAATATAAGACTCACTTGTCACTCTTGACTGTGCATTGGCAAAATTGCCTCTAGGAGGACTATGTTATAGAAGAACTTATGCTAAACTGGAAAAGGCTTGTAAGAACCCACTTTACACAAATAAACCAAAAATTTCATAATGATATAATTCTAATAATCTCATGTATTTCACAAATTCTCTCTTAAACATTCTTTATTCCTTGATTTTAGTCACTTACAATAATCAAACACAAACTTTACAAAGAAGGCAGAGTTCTTGAAAATATTGATCTTTTATTGAATTTTTTAGACTCTCCCCCTCTATAATTATAAGCTATCCTCATGTACTAACCTAATAAAATTCACTCTAACACCTTACATGCATTTATCTTCTTTTATCATGCCAAAACATGCAATACAACTCCCTTTTCTTGCCAACTTCACGTAGGGTGGCAGGTATAATTCAGTTTTTTTTGACTTACCTTTCTTGTTCATGTATTTAAAATTGAAAAAAACTTTTACATACACATAGGACATACTAGGACCTATTAAAACATTTACCAATAATTACATATCACACAAAGGCCAAAATTCCACTCTAAGCCTAGTTAGAAAATTCAAATTTTCAAATTTTTCCTTTTGGCAAGAAACTCCAAAAGGACCAAAAACACACCAACCAAAGACTCATAAGGACTAAAAACATCCTAGAAGATGATATTAGACCTCTATTAAAAATATCAAACAAAAAATGTCTATAATTAACTCTGAAACACCTTTACAACTTATGCTACTTTGTGATGCTTTGCATCAAGCTCCTTAAGTGGGAAAATTTGAGCTCCTACTCAAATGCAATTTTTCCAACTTCTTCCTTGTTTTCCAATTATTTATCCTCTAATTTTATAATCTTCTCTTGCTACTGCTCCTCTTATCTTTATCATGTCTTCTCAGTTGGTTCTTGTGTCTTTGTCTTCATGCCTTGTCTTTCTTCTTTACCAACTCATCTTCTACCTTCATGACATGCATGATATGTTATAACTCTTTTTCCTCTTCATATTCCATCTCCTCCATATTTTATTTATCTCCATCATGACCTATCTCAAATGGATGGTTCTCATGATTCACTCTTTCTCCTACTCCATAAATTCCTTCTACCTTTGTCATGATTGGTTTATACAACCCTAACTGGTCTATCTTCTTAACCATACTTTCTCCTTCATCCTCATGATATAATGGATTCTTGTGCATATTCACCCTTGTCATACTCTCAATGTTATCCTCTTTGTCTACCTCTTCATGAATCTACAATTTCTCATGGTGAGTATTCTCATAACCTCCTTACTCATCATGCAATGACATCTCATTGACCAATTCAATTTTATCATAACACAACACTTCTCATCAAAATTTTATCTTACTATCATCATGAATAATTATAACCAACTTAGTTTCAAAATTACCAATTGAATAGATTGATTTCTTACCTTGTTATTTCTTTATTTGCTTGCTTTCTTGCTGACTTGCTTGTAACTCTCCTTCCATGAGTCTTTTCTATTCAACTCTTGACATACTACTTGGAATAGTTCTTGGGATAAGGCTTCCCTCTCTTTGTTATCTAAATGATAACATAATTTTACTCCTTCATTGGATGACCTTTGGACTAATCTTGTCCTCCTCCAAACATGCATTCTTCATCTTATCACTTCCTTTATGAGGAACATGGTTGTCCTCCTCTTTATTTAGCTCTATCATGAGCTCTTATGACTCATTGATTTTTTTCTCTGTGTGATCATGGAGTGTCTCTTTCTTTTTCATATCCATAGCTGTGCCATCATGCTTAATACTCATCAAATTACACTCATGAGACTTGATAGTCTCTTCAATAACCTCATGGTCCTTTCCATACTTTCTTCCTCTTTTATTGTTCTTCCAAACTTCTCTAGGATTCTCTCTCATCTTCTTGAGTTCCTTAACTTGTCCTCTTATCCTCTCTTCTTTATTTTCAGAATTAGTTACCAATATTAGTTCCTTGATCAACTCACATGATTTTATACTTAACTTGTTCATAGTTCTAGACTTACCTTGGATAGTAACTTATTTGGATTCATCTTGTACCAATTATTTTCCATCTGCTTAGCTCCAACTCATTACTTGTTTCTGATTTTAAACCCTTTTATGACCTATAACTTCATCTCTTTGAAGAGTTCCAATGGGTGACATACTCCTTATCCTTGTCATACATTTTTCCTCATCTTGTAATTCTACTTATAGCTCCTTTATGACAGCTCTTACCTTCTTTTCACTTTGACTAAGGAACTCTAATAGATCATATTTAGCCTCTTACATCAATGCTCTCCATATCAAATCCTCTTTCTCATGGTGCTCTTGTATAGATTATACCATCAATTATACTTGGGCTATGTATCCATCTTGTGTCAAGATAGACACTTCTTCATACTCTTATTATATCCACCCTTGCTTCTCTATAATGTATGATACCTTATCCATCACTATTTTTGTCTTTCAAGTCTCCATTGACTCATGCCAAATGCTTATATATTCAAATACTATTATAGTATAAACATTTTATTTTTCTTCATTATTTATGGCATTCTCCAAATCTGCAATTTTTGTTTGTAATTGATCCCAACTCACATAGATAAATAGTTGGTCTTGTTGCTCACCTAACAACTCTCCATCAATTGCAAACTCCTATTCAAGCTACTCTTTGATTGCTTCATACAATGCAAATTCAGATTTTTGATCTTCATACCTCTTGAATCCATATTATTGATTCAATAATGTTTCTTTTATGTCTTCCATGGGGCATCTTTATTCTTGAAGATCTCCTTATCCAAGCATCTCTCATTTTTCAGGATAGCAAAACACTATACCTCCATACATTATTTCCCAATCAATATATTTTTTAACATAATCATGATGTTCATGATTACTTTCCTTCATGATTTTAAATTTTATGTCTTCAAAATGGACTTCTTTTTTCATTTTTGTACCTTCATACACACATGATAATAAATCATAAGATTTAAAATCTTGAGGCTTGTTTGCCTCCATCTTCTCCTTCTTAGGTTCATTTGCTAATGCTTTTAGTTGTTTATTCTCATCCTCCTCCTTTATGACCATCTCATTCTCCTCAAATTTCTGCTCACCTTCCTCTTTTCTACTAACATGTTTATCCATCATGGACTTCTTCATCTCCTCCTTAAGCTACCTACATAACAACTTATTTTGCTTCTCATTGTCTCTCATGACAATATTTATTCTTCTCTCCATGAGTAGCCATATAGGCCATTTGAATATCTTCTTCCTAATTACCCAACCATACCATTTACTTTAATCTTCTTACATGATCTCTACCAAGAGCCTTATCATCTATATCCTTTAATCTATCTCACTCATCTTCTCTTCAACAACCAACCATTTTCTCTTTGGGGTCTTCCTTCTTATTTCTCTCATTGTGGTATTCTAAATTATCTAAGCCCTTTCTCAAATTTTCCTTATCTATCTTCATCTTGTCACAAGAAAGTCTTTTTCTAATCCAGACAACAATTCAAGTGACAATTCAGGTGATGGGTCCACCCCAATTAATGATAGAACTTTCGAGAGCCATAACTTTTACACTGTAGCTCCAATGACCCATCGTTTGAACCGTTGGAAAGCTAAGAATGAGGAGAATGTGGTGAGATAGCATGGAGCTATAATATATGGATTTTGACCCCTAAAAGCCCAATATAAGTGCCCCAAATTTCAATTTTAGTAGTACAGTCTAAAAATAGTAAGTTTCTAAAAATAGTAATTCCTCAAATTCTGTATTATTGTAAATTACAGAAGTTGAACCACTTAATATCCCTCGAGATTGGTGGCCTTCCACATCCTCCTCCCACCTCCAAAACATGTATAAATTAAGATGTAACCCAAAATGGAAATCTAACATCTCTTTTCATAGATAAGCATATGTTTGGGTCTGCAAATTTGATCAATAAAACATCTCTTCTCAGAGATAACATTGTTTGAATTGTGTTGTTCTTATTTCTTGAATTATCTTTCAACCAAAGTTTTTGAGTTTTGGATCAATGGTATCAAAGTAGTTTGTATTTAGAGTATAGGATCTTGAGGATAAGTTAGATTATAGGAAGCTTAGGTGGAAGATAGAACCAACAGACTATCCACCTATTCACTCCGAATGACTTCAAATGGCAGACAACACTGAGACATCTGATCCTTTCAAGGAAATGGTGAATGAAGCCCTCCAATAGTAGCAAGTGTAGATGCTACAAAAATTCTCTCAAATTCTCCAAAAAATCTCGATGGAAAATTCTTGCTCCTCATTTGCACCCCCATATCCTTTCAGTACCCCAACACCCTTCAAGGTTTAGGTGAATTTTGATATCCCTACATTTGAAGGCAAAATCAATGTTGATGCAGTATAAAATTGGTTGGATCAATTGTCATCTTATTTTTCTATAAATAAATTCACTAATAAATAGAAGATCACTTTTACTCTTTTGAAAGCATCATTGCCTATCAAAAATTGGTGGGAAGTGTACAAAAAGAGATTCAGTGCATATGATATTGGCCTTGAGGTGGAACCTACCTGGGATGATTTCATAGAAGCTGTAAAGGAAGAAGTCTACCCCATTAGAGCATATGATGATCTGTATATAGACTGGCAATAAATTCACCAAAGTAAGAAATAGTCTGTTCAAGATTACACTAACATTTTTCATTCTCTATCTATGAGATTGGGCATCCAAGAAAGTTAGAAACATAAGGTTCTCAAATATCATGGTAGACTAGAATGGTACATATGGGGAGAAATGGAACTCTTCAATTTAGAAACCCTCGGTGAGGCATACAAGTTCATAGTAAAAATTTAGTAGAAGCATGGATGAATGACTATGAAGAGTCAGCCTTCAAAATGGAAGTGAAAAAGAAGGTCAAACACGAGGCCAAAATTGGAAGCAAAAGGAAAGAAAGACTAGGAAGTGGTGTGATTATCACAAATCTAGAACACACTCCAAAGAAGAATGTCAAGCCATCAAGTCCCTACTTTCTGAGTCATAATCCTCAACATCCACTGCTCTACCTCATATAAACCCTACAATTGAATAGGTTGAAGAAGAGATTATAGATGCTGAGCAAGCCATTGTTGCTTCATCACAGACCCACGAGGAGAGGTTAGATGACAATAAAATGTTATTTCATTCTAAATTATGGGTGAAAGGTAAGCCTTTGCATTTCATTCTTGATAGTGGAAGTGAAAATAATATAATATCTACTATGTTGTGAAAATCCTAAATTTGTCTATGAAACCTCACCCAAAGCCATACAGTATTGGATGGTTGAGTCCAAGGAGAAACCTCCATGTCACCCACCAATGTCTTCTCTCATATGCAATAAAACTTTTCCAAGATGAGGTATTATGTGATGTGGTCAATCTAAATGTTTGTGATGTACTCTTTGGTTAGCCATTCATGTATGATTGACATGGCATCTATGAATGAAGAACTTGAAGGATCACTCTCACTCTTGGATCATGATGATATAGGGTACTAGAGGTACCACCTTCTACATCTATATCTTTGATTAGTGCCAAGAAATTTGTTCTCATGGTGGTCAAGCCAAAAGAATCCAAAAGGGCTGATGTTGTAGCCCTGACTATACAAAAAATACAACAATAGAAGTAAATAGATATCAAGCTGAAGAAGTTCATGGCCTTCCATCCACAGACTAATGGTCAGATAGAAATTATGAACTATCAAGCCCTGCACAGTTCCATAAAGCACAGTCCATTCCAAATATGCATCAGGAATCAAATCAAAACACAACTACCACACTTGATGACAAATATTAATGTAATGGGGACCATTTATTCTCAAGGAGGGATGAATGATCCGGGCAACAATTCAGGTGATAATTCGGGTGACGGGTCCACCCCAATTGATGATGGAACTTTTGGGAGCCATAACTTTTGCACTATAGCTCCAATTAACTCACCGTTTGAACTGTTGGAAAGATAAGAATGAGGAGAATGTGGTGAGATGGCATGGATATTTTATCAATGGATTTTGACCCCTAAAAACCTAATGGAAGTGCCCCAGATTTCAATTTTAGTAATGCAATCTAAAAATAGTAAGTTTCTTAAAATAGTAATTCCTCAAATTCTGTATTGTTGTAAATAATGGAAGTCAAACCACTTAATATCCCTTGATATTGGTGATATTCCACATCCTCATCCCACTTTAAAAAAAAATATAAATTAATATGTGACCCAAAATGGAAATCAGACATCTCTTCTCAGAGATAGGCATATGTTTGGGTTTGCAAATTTGATCAATAAACCATATCTTCTCAGAGATATCATTATTTGAATTGTGTTATTATTGTTTCTTAAATTATGTTTCAACCAGATATTTAAATTTTTGGATCAGTGGTATCAAAGTGGTTTATCTTTAGAGTGTATTATCTCAAGGATGAGGTCAGATTATAGGAAGCTTAGGTGGAAAATAGAACCAACAAACTATCCACCTATTCACTCCAAATGAATTTAAATGGTGGACAACACCAAGACATCTAATACTTTCAAGGAAATGGTGAATGAAGCCCTCTAACATCAGTAAGCATAGATGCTACAATAATTCTCTCAAATTCTCCAACAAATCTTGATGGGAAATTTTGGCTCCTCATCTGCACTCCCACATCTTTTCAGTGCCCTAACACCCTTCAAGGTTCAGGGGCATTTTGATATTCCTACATTTGAAGGAAAAATCAATGTTGATGTAGTATAAAATTGGTTGGATCAATTTTCATCTTATTTTTTTGTAAATAAATTCACCGATAAAGAGAAGATCACTTTTGCTCTTTTGAAAGCATCATTGCCTAAAAACATTTGTGGGAAGTATACAAAAAGAAATTTAGTGCAGATGATATTGGCCTTGAGGTAGAACCTACCTAACATGATTTCATAGAAGCTATAATGGAAGAATTATACCCCATTGGAGCATATGATGATCTGTATATAGAGTGGCAACAACTTTGCCAAGGTAAGGAATAGTTTGTTTAAGATTACACTGACATTTTTCATTCTCTATCTGCAAGATTAGGCATCTAAGAAAGTGAGAAACACAATGTTCTTAAATATCATGGAAAACTACAATGGTACATATGGGGAGAAATGGAACTCTTCAAATTGGAAACCCTCTGTGAGGCATACAAGTTCATAGTGAAGATTGAACAGAAGTATGGAAGAATGAATACAAAGAGTTAGCCTTTAAAATGGAAAAGTGACAAAGAAGGTTAAACACGAGGCCAAAATTAGAAGCAAAAGGAAGGAAAGATTGGGAAGTGGCGTGATTATCACAAATCTGGAACTCACTTTGAAGAAAAATGTCGAGCCATCAAGTCCCTACTTTTTAAGTCACTATCCTCAACATCCACTACTCTACCTCATATAGACCCTACAGTTGAAGAGGTTGAAAAAGAGATTATAGATGTTGAGCTTGAAGCCATTATTTCTTCATCATAGACCCACGAGGAGAGGCTAGATGGCAAGGAAAGGTAGTTTGAATCTAAATTATGGGTGAAAGGTAAGCCTCTACATTTCATTCTTAATAGTGGAAATTAAAATAATTTAATCTCTGCTAATGTTATGAAAATCCTAAATCTATTTATGAAACCTCACCCAAAGCCATACAATATTGGATGGTTGAGTCCAGGGAGAAACCTCCATGTCACTCACCAATGTCTTCTCTCATATGCGATAAAACCTTTCCAAGATGAGGTCTTATGTGATGTGGTCAATCTAGATGTTTGTGATGTACTCTTTGGTCAGCCATTCATGTATGATTGACATGGCATATATGAATCAAGAACTCAAAGGATCACTCTCACTCTTGGAACATGGTGTTATAGGGTACTAGAGGTACCACCTACTACATCTATCTCTTTGATTAGTACCAAGAAATTTGTTCTCATGGTGGTCAAGCCAAAAGAATCCAAAAGTGCTGATGTTGTAGCCCTAACTACACAAACAACACAACAACAGAAGCAAATATATACCAAGCTGAAGAAGTTCATGGCCTTCCATCCATAGACTAATGATCAGATAGAGATTGTGAACAATTAGGCCCTGTACAGTTCCATAAAGCATAGTCCATTCCAAGTATGCATTGGGAATCAAATAAAGATACAAATGATACACTTGATGACAAATCTTGATACAATGGGGACCATTGCTTCTCAAGGAGGGAGGAATGATCCAGGAAACAATTTAGGTGATAATTTAGGTGACGGGTCCACCTTAATTGATGATGGAACTTTTGGGAGCCATAACTTTTGCACTGTAGCTCCAATTGACTCACTGTTTGAACCGTTACAAATCTAAGAACAAGGAAAATGCGATGAGATGGATGGAGCTTTTCTAGATGTATTTTGACCCCTAAAAACCCAATGGAAGTGCCCAAAATTTTAATTTTAGTAGTGTAGTCTAAAAATAGGAAGTTTATAAAAATAGTAATTCCTTGAATTCTATATTGTTGTAAATCATGGAAGTGGAACCACTTAATCTCCCTCGAGATTGGTGACCTTCCACATCCTCATTCCACCTTCAAAATATGTATAAATTAAGATGTAACCTGAAATGGAAATCAGACATCTCTTCTCAAAGATAGGCATATATTTGGGTCTACAAATTTGATCAATAAAACATCTCTTCTCAAAGATAACATTATTTAAATTGTGTTATTCTTGTTTCTTGAATTATCTTTTAACCAAAGCTTTCAAGTTTTGGATCAGTGGTATCATATTAGTTTGTCTTTAGAGTGTATGATCCTAAGGATGAGGTTAGATTATAAGAAGCTTGGGTAGAAAATACAACCAATAGATTATCCACCTATTCTCTCCAAATTAATTCAAATGGTAGACAACACTAAGACATCCAATCCTTTCAAGGAAATAGTGAATGAAGCTCTCCAACAATAGCAAGCACAGATGCTACAATAATTCTCTCAAATTCTCCAACAAATCTCGATGGGAGATTTTAGCTCCTCATCTGCACCCCCACATCCTTTCAGTGCCCCAACACCTTTCAAGGTTTAGGTGAATTTTGATATCCCTACATTTGAAGGAAAAATCAATGCTGATGTAGTAGAAAATTGGTTGGATCAATTGTGATCTTATTTTTTTGTAAATAAATTCACTGATAAAGAGAAGATCAATTTTGCTCTTTTGAAAGCATCACTACTTGTCAAAAATTAGTGGGAAGTGTACAAAAAGAGATTCAGTGCAGATGATATTGGCCTTGAGGTAGAACCTACCTGGGATGATTTCATAGAAGCTGTAAAGGAAGAATTCTACCCCATTGGAACATATGATGATCTGTATATAGAGTGATAACAAATTCATCAAGGTAAGGAAAAGTTTGTTCAAGAATACACTAAATTTTTTCATTCTCTATCTACGAGATTGGGCATCCAAGAAAGTGACAATCATAAGGTTATCAAATATCATGGTGGAATACAATGGTACATATGGGGAGAAATGGAACTCTTCAATTTGGAAACCCTTGATGAGGCATACAAGTTCACAGTGAAGATTGAGTAGAAGCATGGAAGAATGAATATGAAGAGTTAGCATTCAAAATGGAAAAGTGACAGAGAAGGTCAAACACGAGGCCAAAATTGGAATTAAAAGGAAAGAATGACTAGAAAGTGGTGTGATTATCATAAATCTGGAACTCACTCCAAAGAAGAATGTCGAGCCATCAAGTCCCTACTTTTTGAGTCACAATCCTCAACATCCACTACTATGCCTCATATAGACCCTACAGTCAAAGAGGTTGAAGAAGAGATTATAGATGCTGATCTTGAAGCCATTGTTGCTTCATCACAGACCCATGAGGAGAGGCTAGATGACAAGGAAAGGTTGTTTCACTCTAAATTATGGGTGAAAGGTAAGCCTCTGAATTTCATGCTTGATAGTGGAAGTGAAAAGAATTTAATCTATGATAATGTTGTGAATAGCCTAAATCTGTGTATGAATCCTCACCCAAAGCCATATAGTATTGGGTGGTTGAGTCCAGGGAGAAACCTCCGTGTCACCCACCAATGTCTTCTCTCATATGCAATAAAAACTTTCCAAGATGAGGTCTTTTTTAATGTGGTCAATCTAGATGTTTATGATGTACTCTTTGGTCAGCCATTCATGTATGATTGACATGACATCTATGAATCAAAAACTTGAAGGATCATTCTCACTCTTGGAACACGACGCTTTAGGGTTCCAGAGGTACCACCTTCTACATCTATCTCTTTGATTAGTGCCAAGAAATTTGTTTTCATGGTGGTCAAGACACAAGAATCTAAAAGGGCCAATGTTGTATCCATAACTACACAAATATCAAAACAACAAAAGCAAATAGATACCAAGCTGAAGAAGTTCACGGCTTTCCATCCACAGACTGATGGTCAGATAGATATTGTGAACAATCAGGCCCTGCATAGTTCCATAAAACACAATCCATTCCAAGTATGCATCTAGAATTAAATCAAAATACAACTCCAAAACTTGATGAAATGGGGACCGTTGATTATTAAGGAGGAAGGAATGATCCAGATAATAATTTTGGGGATAATTCAGGTGACGGTTCCACCCCAATTGATGATGGAACTTCTAGGAGCCATAACTTTTACATCGTATCTCCAATTGACTCACTGTTTGAACCATTGGAAAGATAAGAATGAGGTGATATGAAATGGATATTTTATCAATAGATTTTGACCTTTGAAAACCCAATGGAAGTGCCCCAAATTTCAATTTTAGTAGTGCAGTCTAAAAATAGTAATTCCTCAAATTTTGTATTGTTGTAAATCATGGTAGTAAAAACACCTAATATAGATTGATATTGATGACCTTAAACATCCTCCTACCACCTTAAAAACATGTATAAATTAATATTTAATTTGAAATATAAATTAGACATCTCTTCACAGAGATAGGCTTATGTTTGGGTTTGCAAATTTGATCAATAAAACATCTCTTCTCAGAGATAACATTATTTGAATTGTGTTGTTATTGTTTATTGAATTATATTTAAACCAAATCTTTCAAGTTTTGGATCATTTTCACCTTACTTTGGTGTGTCAACCTAGGTTATCTCCTTTGTCTAGTCTATTTATACTCTTGTCCCAGTCTTTTCCACCTTGGAACTACTCCTCTTCTTGGAGTCTTTCTTGTCTATTATTAGGGTTGATCTTCTACCAAAAAATATTTAACTATCTCTTCTCTTTTTTATCTAATCTCTCTCAAAATATCTTACATGGTCTCTATACCTACCTTCAAACTTCTCCTCATCTGTAACTTAACTTCATGCAATTTCAAATAATAACTTTTAATACTTAAAATCATAAACTATTCCTAGATATTACCTACACTAATACCACTTGATGTAAAATATAATGACTATGCTCTCCTTATGGATTCACCATGGATCTAATTTTTATCTTTAATACCTTCTTTTATCTTTGATTTTCTTGTCTTTATCAGGTATACTACTTGTCTTTTGACACCCTTGTTCATTATTATCTCCACTAGGCTCTTAAGCCTCTTTACATGCATATAGTCCTCCTTTCCCTCTTGAATTCATGTCATATTTATCACAATATTCAATCTTACATCCTTGTCACCATCATCATCATCATCTCATACACCATTTCCACTACTTCACTCTCCATTCTTGATTCAAGCTTGTTCGTTCTCACATATAAATTCATAGGCCTAAAATCCTAATTCATGATTCCATGGTTCTTAAATTATCTCCAGGGAATATATGGAAATTCATATACCTATTTTGTCTCCCATACAAATCTAATCATAATCTTCAATCTTAAGGTTAGAACTCTCCAACCATTCACTCTTTGTCTCTTAAGGACTAGTTATTTACAACCCTCTTTTGGCACAAATCCAATTTTTTTGAACAATATAAAAAACTTTAGGAAATTAAAGACATTTTTAGATACCATTTATCCCATTATTACTTCACAAAAAATTTCAATTCTTAACTCTCAATGGAAGTCATTTAATCTTTCACACCCTTGTTGGTAATTAGGTTTCTTTAGGACTAGTTCAATCTCATAGTCCTCGTGAATTTACTGTATGAAACTGTACCAAATTTAAACCTCATTAATAATATATTAAATTAAAAAAAAAATTCCAAAGTTTTGTTGGGAACCCACGGAAGCACAATTGATTACCATGCACAAACAACTTAAATATGCGGAATTAACCAGAAGTAACAAGTAACTAGAAATCAGAAACAACACAGAATATGAGAGACAATACCCAATTGTATTAATACTCATCCAAAAAAGAATACAATAAAGAAGATGCCACTTCTTCTTCACACCTCTCAGAGGCTTCCCACACCTCAAGTGTACAATAATTCTTTCCTCAAAGCTCTCTCTCTTACGGTACCAACACACAACTCAAACACAGAGTTGGTGTTCACCTCCAACCAGTCAGTATCCACTACTGCCAGTACACAAGTGCTCCACGCACTCCACAAGTGTTGCACGCACTCTAAGTACTCAATTTAATCCAAGTAGATCTCCCCTAAACTTGTAACAACCTGCAACTCAACAGACCTTACTTATGGAAGGATCTACCTTGCCTTCCTCTTTGCTCAATAATCGAGTACACACCGTACTCCAAGTAGATCCTACCTGATCTTGCTCCCTGTTGTGTTGCTATCACTTTGATCCTGCTGCCACCTGCAGATCAATTTGGTTCTACACACCTGCAAACCTAGACCTTACACACACATACACCTGCAGATCAATGATCTTACTTACCATGCAGATCTCCTAACGTAGCCATGCACACCTGTTGACCAAGATCATACATACATGAAGAACCCTTATGATTCTCCAAACCAACACCCACACTTGGCACTGTGGCACTAGGAGGAACACACCATGCTCTCTTCACACACAGAAGGAGCTAATATTTTCTCTCTTACTCTCTAGCACAAATTACAATACAACCCATGAGTCTCTTAAATAGATCTCATGCAAACAATAATTGGACATCCAATTACTATAATTAGATCTACAGCTCGAGACTATAATTAGCCCTCAACATGCAAACACTCAGTTCATTAACTAACTATCTATGAACTAGAGCTTCTGAACCGCATAGGTGATCGACATCAGTCCCTGTCTGCCTGGATGTGACTGACGTCAGCTGACCAATAACCGACGTCAGTTGCTCTTCTGTTTGCACCTTGTCGATGTCAGTTGGCCTGACCGACGCCAGTGTTTGTGACACTCAACAACCTCTTAGCAACCTCCTTCCCTGTTTGCATCAGTGAAGCTTTTAGCTCCACAACCTAATAATCTCCCACTCAGAGATAAACAACTGCACTTTACCTGTACCTATACACTATCTAATCTATTTCCTGGCTTGTATCCCTCTTCAAGCTCAACCTTGAAGACCAACCACCACACAACTTGTGGTGCACCTCCTGTCATCCAAGTAACCTACCGCATCTGCATCTACAAACACATGTAGAAAAGAACTTGACCCTGCATAGCATGTCAACCTGCTACTGGTCCCTCTCAAATACTTGAGAATCCACTGAACTGCCCTCCAGTGCTTCTTTCCCAGATCGGCTCCAAACCTTTTGACAAGACCCACTGCTTGGGCAAACTCAGGGAGTAAACATGTACTCAACCTCATCATGTGATTGGGGACCCTGTTCTGTGAACTGTCCATCCATAGGTGTGCTACCCTGTTCTACATCTTGCACTACCTTCACACAATCATCCTGTGACAACATCAACATGTGATCTCCCTGTCTCTAAGATTACTCATGCCAAAGAATTTTTCTGCTCCAAATCCTTCATGGCAAACCACTGAACTAATCTTACCCTTAGCTCAGCAAAACCATGTATGTACAAACCTGCTAGTAAACATCCACATATAGTAACAGGATAATGTTACGACCATCATCCACTTGGTAAGACAAACACAATGGTTACACTGACATTGACTAAAGCCTTGCTTTGTCATCCACCTGTCAAAACCTGTACCACTATCCTGCAGCTTCCTCAAGACCATATGACCTAGCCTTCTATCTCACGTGTCCATTCTCTCTATTCTTTAACCAAGGTATCCATTTGTCTTAGTGCTTTCATATCGGCTGACAACCCTACCAAATCTCTCGTTTGGTCCTGCATCCTATTCATGCCATGCTCCCACTGTTTCTTAGATCCTTCCTGCTCTGCAGTCAGTAACTAGTATAAAGAAGAGGAACAACGAATTTGAGGCTTACTTGCACTTTCAGTCCTCCCCATGGGTGTTTGAGACTCCTTGATAGCTTGCTGTCCACCCAAAATCTATCTCAGTGACCGACGACAGTCACCACACAGTCTGCATCTGACCGATGTCGGTTCCATGTGACTGTCCAAGTCACCAACACTGGTTATCTTGTCGACATTGGTCTCCACCTGCCTGACACCACCGACTCCTCTGGTCTGCACATGACCGATGTCGATACCTGTCTATTCAACATCGGTTACCTTTGACCGATGCCGATACCTGTGTTCTCCTGTGAGTGATGACTTTTTACCCATGAGCTCCTTTGAATCAATCCCATGTCCAAACTACCCTGCTCAGAAGTATCCAACCCCATCCACTAAACTCTATCCATCATCTCCTCCAAGAACACCAAGGATTTCCAGTTCTTAAGTTTATCAAACACATCTGTCTTCTGCTTAAGAACATGCATCTCCTTCTTGCTCATGTGACCAAGCCTACAAAGCCACGTCTTCACAATAGAAGAAGAATCAGTAATACAAGCAAGTAGATAAAGAGTACCTGCTTTCTTACCACATGCTAATTCAAGTGCATCCCTGGTAACATTACAAGAATCCACTGTGAGAGTTACTGTGCATCTCTTATCACCCAACTTTCCTAAAGAAATTAGCCACATCTCCAAGACTGGGACCTGCATGACCTCCTTCAACACCCATGTGTTGGCCGCCTACAATTTCAGCCGCACTTCCCCTTTGCCAACAATCTGACAAGGCTCACCAACCCCTCTACTTGGGGCTGCATGGAAAGAGGAAACAAAATCTATTAACCAAGATTTAACTTTATCTAGAGCATCCTGTGCAACAACACCTGCAACATCTGCTTCTTCATGCTGATCTGCTACCAACCAACAATATTTATTTACCTGCTCTTTCTTTCCATAAGACTGTAATTGACCATTCATGCTTTTCAATTCATCCATTCTTAGTGTACTTTATTCTGTCGTTGCTATACTCCCACTCAATCAAAAACCCCTGAGAGTGCCCTATAATCAAACACAAACCTGCTCCCTGCAACCTTAGCTCTGATACCACTTGTTGGTGGTATCAAGCTATGAGCCAACAACCTTGCTCTGATACCACTTATTGGGAACCCACGGAAGCACAATTGATTACCATGCACAAGCAACTTAAATATGTAGAATTAACCGAAAGTAACAAGTAACTAGAAATCAAAAACAACACAGAATATGAGAGACAATACCTAATTGTATTAATACTCATCCAGAAAAGAATACAATAAAGAAGATGCCACTTCTTCTTCACACCTCTCAGAGGCTTCCCACATCTCAAGTGTATAGTAATTCTTTCCTCAAAGCTCTCTCTCTTACGGTCCCAACACACAACTCAAACATAGAGTTGGTGTTCACCTCCAACCAGTCAGTATCCATTACTACCAATACACAAGTGCTCCACGCACTCTGCAAGTGCTCCACGCACTCCACAAGTGCTCCATGCACTCCACAAGTGATCCACACACTCCAAGTACTCCACGCACTCCACAAGTGCTCCACGCACTCCACAAGTGATCCACGCACTCCAAGTACTCAACGTACTCCAAGTAGATCTCCCCTAAAATTGCAACAACTTGCAACTCAACAGACCTTACTTATGGAAGGATCTACCTTGCCTTCCTCTTTACTCAATAACTGAGTACACACTGTACTCGAAGTAGATCCTGCCTGATCTTGCTCCCTGTTGTGTTGCTGTCACTTTGATCCTGCTGCCACCTGCAAATCAATCTAGTTCTGCACACCTACAAACCTAGACCTTACACACACATACACTTGTAGATGAATGATCTTACTTACCATATAGATATCCTAATGTAGCCATGCACACTTGCTGACCAAGATCATACATACATGAAGAACCCTTCTGATTCTCCAAACCAGCACCCACACTTGGCACTGTGGCACTAGGAGGAACACACCATGCTCTCTTCACACACAGAAGGAGCTAATATTTTCTCTCTTACTCTCTAGCACAAATTACAATACAACCCATGAGTCTCTTAAATAGATCTCATGCAAACAATAATTAGACATCCAATTACAATAATTAGATTCGCAGCTCGAGACTATAATTAGCCCTCAACATGTAAACACTCAGTTCGTTAACTAACTGTCCATGGAATGGTAGTTTTGAACCACACAGGTGACCGACGTCAGTCCCTGTCTACCTGGAGGTGACCGACGTTGGCCGACCAATGACCGATGTCGGTTGCTCTTCTGTCTGCACCTTGCCAACGTCAGTTGGCCTGACTGACGCCGGTGTCTGTGACACTCAGCAACCTCTTAGCAACCTCCTTCCCTATTTGCATTAGTGAAGATTTTAGCTCCAAAACCTAACAAGTTTCAAGGATTTTGGCTAGTTGAATCAAAATTTACGCTAGTTGCAAATCTCAAACCCTTGGTCTAGTTTTGACAGGCCTGTGTAAGGCTGATATCTATAAAAATGGATTAAATTGAATTATAAGCACTTTAAAACACATATAATACCTTTAAAATGTCTTACATAACTTAATTTACCTTTTATAATATCTGGTTATGCATGAAATATCCCAATAAGTTCCCAACAAGCAAGTTTACAAAATTCTAGTTACTTTTCTAGTGATGTGTAATGCTTTATTTGAGACTGGAACTTTAAAAGATGTATGAGAATCCAAATGGATTATTATAATAAATTAAAAACTCTATACTAATTATTTTATTCAAAAAAATTCAAATATCACTCAAACAACCATCATCAATACAAAACTTAACCATCATCAATACAAGACTTACTTATTAATCTTGACTGTGTATCTCATAATTGGCTCTAGGAGGACTATGTTGTAAAATAACTTAAGCTAAATTATAAAATTCTTGTAAGAACCTAAGTTACACATATAAACCAAAAATTTAATAATTATCACATTAAAATTATCATTTATTTGACAAATACTCTCTAAAACATTCTTTATTCCTTGATCTCAGTCACCTACAAAAATCAAACACCTACTTTACAAGGTAGGCAAAGTTCTTGAAAATATTTATCTTTTTTTGACTTCTTCAGACTCTCCTCCTATGTATTTCAATTTTATCCTCCTATAATAACCTACTAAAATTCACTCTAACACCTTACGTGCATTTATCTTATTTTATCATGCCAAAACATGCAAGACAACTCCCTTTTCTTACCAACTCCACGTAGGGTGGCAATTATAATTCAACTTTATTTGCCTTACCTTTCTTATTCATGTATTTCACATTTAAAACATGTTTACCATAATCTGAAGACCTAATAAGACATATTACAATCATTTTCCAACAATTACATATCACACAAAGCCTAAAACTCCACTCTAAGCCTAGTTATAAAATTCAATTTTTCAATTTTTCTCTTTTGGTGGGAAACTCCAAAAGGACCAAGAACACACCAACCAAAGACTCCTAAGGAATCAAAAACATCCTATAGGACCATATAACACATATCATACCCATATTAAACCAAAAATGTCTATAAGTAACTCTCAAACACCTTAATAACTTATGCTACCTTGTGATGCTCTACATCACTTTATCTCACGTGTGCCTATTTATGTGGAGGTTGTTGCATGTATGATTATTACACAGTGAAAGGTAAAGTTGGATTTAAAATTTTATTTCACATATATATACCAATTATTTTTGTAAATTTCAAGCTAGTTCATAATCAATTCATTTGATTAGTTTATTTGTAATATTTTATTTTATTATTTTTTATTGTTTGTAACAACTTATAGCATTTCTTGTGTGATTTGTAACTATGGAGATATAATCAAGAGCCTTTGTCTTTTATTTCATGTTGTCAAAGTGAGATTCTCCTAGTTTGACTTGTGGATATATATATTTTTTACTAATCCAACATTCCCACTCTATTCCCTAGGCCCCTAAGCAATTTTTTGTGCCAAAGCACATTATAGGGTTTCAAAAGCACCCAGTGGGTTTATTTTTTTTGTGACAAAGCTATAAAATTAGGTATTTTTTCTGGGTTTTTCCTATTTTTATAGAAATTTAAATTTTCTAGGTGCATGCCACTATTTTCATGAATTCTACTCAGTAAAATATGAATTACTTGAAGCTTTTGGTGAATTTCTATGAAATTTTAAAAGTTTTAATTTGTAGAATAAACAAGGAACATTAGATAAGACAATGATTTTATTGAAAACACATTAGTCAAAAATTTATATCAAAAGTTTCCTCTCTTCAAGAGATTTATAAAAATTCTTGGTTTGCAAAAAATGGAACATCGAGGAACTCACGGCAAGGATTTGAAGGTGAAAGATAATTTGGAAGGTTGCATTTGGTAAGGGGTAACCTCTTATTACTGTCCAACATAAACACCACCCATTTATATCACCACCACTATCTCCCATAGGAGTCTCAATCTATTGCATGATAAATATACATATTAATTTGTTCACATCATACCCAAATACCACGATTGGCATGATGGCTAAAGGGTTTGTGGTATGGCATTCCCCTTTAAGAGGTTAAGGGGCCAAATCCCATAATCCTATTTTATCATAACACTCCATTATGCTTATCTTTATATAATAACATATTTTACTTTGTGACATGAATGCTTGCATGGTGTGTTAGATATACCCTCTTTGTGACATCTTTCATATGTAAACAAGTTGGGGGTTTGATTACCTTAAACAATTTTTTATTAAAATATTGTTAGCACTCATATGAACAATTGCTAGTGTTTTAGCTCCAAATTTCATGTCACTCTCTACTTTAGTTTTTATCCCCCAAGGAACCACCCCTCCCCAATGTTATTCTATGTTGTAGCAGTAAACTTCCAAGAGGCATTTATTTTGATCCAGGAGGTTTGAGAGGGTATTCTTTTTTTTCAATTTTTTAATTTATTTTTGGATCTTCACAATGGTGAGGTTCATTTCTCATTGTGGTGGACCATTTTTCTAAAAATTAAAGGTTTTATAAAATTTATTTACTTTACATTTTTTTAAAAACCTTTAAACAACCATATCTTTTATCCATATGTCAGATCAACTTGATATTTTTTAAAAGTGCATGATTTTTCATGTTCTTCAATATAATAACTTCAGATTGATTCATTTATATATTAACACTATATTTTTAGTATTTTTTTTGCAATTTAGTACCTATAAAACTATATAAAACTCTATTGAACTACATGAGGAAATGTAAAAAGCACTCACTTATAAAGTGCATTTTTAAATTTTTTATATGGGTTTATATTAATGCATATTGTCATTATAATTGCACTATTTTAGAAAGTTTCATGGGGTTTTGTTGTGTTTTTTTATAGCCTTATCTACCGTTATATGTGTGTGCCTTGTTTCTCACACCATTTTATAAAGTGTTATTAGGGGTCTTTGTGTTTCTTTCACAACCTTGTCTACCTTCATGCGTGTGTGACTTATTTCGTACACCCTTTCTTAATCATAGGTACTATAGATAAGTGTTATTATTTGAGCCCTTATACTCCATGGTCTTCTTCTTCATTGATTTTTTTGCCTTTTTTAAGGCCTAGTTTCATACATATTATTTTGCCATACTTCTCTCTACTCAACATTATGGGGGCGGGGGGAGGGGGGGGTGGAGGGGTTGGGTTCAATTTAGAATATGTTTCCTTGGTTCATATTTGAGTGAGCTATATACCTAGTATTTTTTATTAAATATTAAGTCAATGTAACAGATGGTTGTCCATGCATACTAGTGAAATTTAATATGTGCCATATGGACACTCATTGGATTATTTTTTAAGGAAACTTCACTCTTGGTTTCTTAGTTATGAAGTTGTCTTATTTATCTATATAGACTATTGGATATTTATCTACTAAAGATACCTTCATCAATTGATCAAAATTTATGAGAATGTTGGAATTGTGTCATCTACATATTTGATATGCTTTATTTTTTGGTGGTTTGAGTGGTGTTGTTTTGTCTCACTCATGTAGGTTTATATCTCTCTCATTCTTGATCTTTGTTTATAGAAGACACTTTCATTAATTGATCAATGATTATGAGAATGTTGGTATTATGTCATTTATCTCTTAGACATGTTCCATTTTTTGGTGGGTTTAATAGTGTTTTTTTGTCTCACTCATGCATACTTTTATCTCTCTTGGTCCTGATCTTTCTTCCTGATTTCATTAGATTAGTAACTTTATTTGATCATAATCATATTTTGAGGCTTATTTTATCCTACCTTTATTGGAGGTTCTTCAGTTTTATAATGTTGTAGTTATTTTTTGGTAGATGTTTCTACAATTTTTTGTGCATGAGCCTATTTCATTGAGCAATGTCTCTTAGGATTTTTGTCATCTTTATTTTAAGGGGGAGTTTTTTTCCTATGGGTTTTCTCCTTTTATATTCGTAGGAGGGAACATTTTGTCTATGGGTACCTTATCAAGTCTAGTTGTTGGGACCCATTTTCAAAGAATTTCTAGCCTTTTTTTGATAGAATTCCCTTAGTATAACTTAAGGGAAGGTGTTGATGATATATATATATATATATATATATATATATATATATATATATATATGCACATTTTATTTAGTTTGGTTGACTTAGTGTAGTATGCACACCTCCGAGGCCTATATTAGGATAACTAATACTCATAGCTTGACCACTTCATCTCTTATGTGCTTATTCATGTAGAGGATATTGAACACATGTTTATTACATAGTAAAAAATAAATTTGGATAAAAACTCTTACTTTTTCTATACATAGACCACCTTTTTTTTTTTAAATTTCAAGCTAGTTGATAATCAATTCATTTGATTAGTCTATTTGAAATAATTTGTTTTATTATTATATATTAATTAAAACAACTTATATCATTTCTAGAGTGAGTCATAACTACATAGATATATTCCTATACCTTTGTCTTCTCTTTCATATTGGTGCAATATTTATATATATGCACATTTTATTTAAGTTTTACTTAGTTTATTTAGCTTTGTTGACTTAATCTATTATGCACACATTCTAAGCTTAGATTAAGGTAAGTGGAACTCATATCTTGACCACTTCATCTCTCATATGCCTATTTATGTAGAGGTTTTTACACACATGTATATTACACAGTCAAAAATAAAGTTGGACTACAACTCCTAGTTTTGCTATATATAGACTAATTATATTTATAAAATTTAAACTAGTTGATAATAAATTCATTCAGTTGGTTTATTTGAAATATATTATTTTATTATTACTTATTGTTTTTAACAAATTCTATCATTTCTAAAGTGAGTCATAATTATAGAGATATAATCTTGAGCTTTTGTCTTTTCTTGACGTAAAGCTAGAGGCAATGGAAATGAATATGAGAGAGAGAGGGAAGGACAAGTTGTGGTAGGATAGGGTATAAGGACCATTATAATTCAACAAATGTGTCAATAACACCTAATTTATACCAATAATCGATGAATACAAAAAAATATGAAAACATGTAATTTAATGACTAATTATTGAAATTTGATGGGAAGATATAAAAAATTCCACCACCTACATGAAATCATGTCAAGATATTTCTACAACAAAATAATGGTACACAATATAAACCAAATATGAAGTTTATTTTCAAATACAAGAGATGATTTGAAAATCCATAATAATAGAATTATGAGAAATGTTGAATATATTCTATTGAAGAACATTTCATAAACATATCCAATGAATTTCTCTTAGTACTTATAAAAACTATATGAATCCCTTTTATTTATAACATTTTAGGAAGAGCAAGTGGATCACATTTGACACTATGAAAACATATCAATTTCCAAATGAATGGTGCAACCTACGTGGTCAAAGTCATATCATGGATGCACACATATGAAGCTACCACATTTATTTTCACACGTAACTGGAGATCTCATATAAAATAAGAGCTAGTATCCACATATTTTTATCAATAATAGAAAATACTTATACGCTATCTAAAATAATACCCTTAGTAAACTTAAGACTATGTGTAAATAAAATTTTACGTCAACATCCCCATAAGTGAAACTTAGGGGAGAACTAAAGATGAGAATGACATCTCAGAAAGTGGGTGTCAACAACTAGGCTTGATTATGTACACATATACAATATGCTCATTATACACATTTATATCAAAGTGTCCTTATGGATACCATCCCAACCTATTGAAGTACAAGGGTGATTAGTCAATGTAATCTACAACTTGAAGAAGGTGTTAGATATGAGGGTCAATATAAAAAATAGGTGATAGTGCTTCTAAAAATGCTTCAAGAGGAAGTAGTCAACTTGTTAATAGTGTTGAAGATGCATAAATGGATGGGAATATCCATCAATAAAATACATGTGAATGGGTAGATTCATAATTGAATAATATCAATAGGCAGTACAAAATGATGGGATAAACCATAACTAAAGGTGATAATAAGGATAGATTGAAATCACTAATAAATAAAGAACTACCAAAAAGAAGATGCAACATAATAAAGAAAAAATATTCTACATAATATCCCCCACTCCTCCTATAACACTGAACTAGGATGCAACAAAAACTTCACATATACCACCACTAAAAGGAGATAAAATATTGTTATGAATGGGCAAAAAATCAAGGATGAGATCATCTAACACTAAAAGCTCTAAAAATGATGGGCTAAGCTACCACTCAAAATGTGTATAGAAAATTTACTCATATGGGTTTCAATAAATAAATTTCCTAGTGAGATACCCATGTACAAAAAATAGGAACTAAAAAAACCATCTGAGTGCCTATCTATAAAAGTGGTCACTACAAAATGATGGTCTCTAAATGGAAACCTTATTTAGAGCAGTTGTTTAACAATGGCAGTAAGAGCATTGACTTTGCATTTATTTGAATAAGAATAGGATAAAGAGGGAAAAATCATGATGTTTTTTCATTTATTCTATCAGAAGTGGTAGATTCATGTAGCATTGGTATTCAGTGTGCCCATTTTTCTCACAAGAATGAGATCTCATATTTATTTTTTTATGTTTGGAATTATTCTTAGGCACAAAAGTGGAAAGTTATTGATTGAAGTTTTCTTTATAACTTATATTCTCTCACTTTGATGGTGATTTTTTATTTATAATAAGTGCATGAAACCAATCACTTTTGGAAATAGTTCCCATGTGAATACGCTTATTCCGCTTTTGAGCTAATTTTTATATAAACTCATTAAATGTGGGTGTTTTACCTGATTTTGGATTAATGTGATATGATAAGATATAGATTTAATGATATAATACTCCAAGGAGTAAATTCAAACCACAAATAATTTTCCCCATTAGATGTATGTGTGTAATTGTGCTCTTTTTATAAATGCAATTTGTAATCTAGACTTTGACACTTAATAATGGAAAACTTAACTTGTCTTAGGTGTTTCAGGCTTGGCTAGGGCTTGATACTTGTGATAAATTTATGATTTAGGATGTTTATGGTGGTCCCTTTTAATGTGGAAATATTAGAATAAAATTTCTTAGTAGTTTCTTGATAATACTAGATGATGAAATAGGCTTAGATATACTTTATATTTATATGGATATCTTTGGGTAATTTTTCATGTATTTGAAATGCAAAACATATGATCCACCTCATAAAAATATTTTGAATTTGAAAAATGATAGTTTCTTGGAGTGGGGATAAGTCTATTAGAGTTGGACGAATCTAAAATTGTACAGGCATTTGAGTTCTAATGGACTTATCTAAAAGGCATGAATACTACTATGATGATCTAGAGATAATTTGAGTATGATTTTAAGTAGGTTAGGCATAAATTAGGGAATTAATGTAATTTATTGATAACAAATTGAGAATTTCAAACCCATAGAAAGAATGTGGATATAATGGAAGGGTGTGCAAGATTCATATATTTACACACAAGTCATGTAAGGTAAGGACATGCCAAGATTGACATTGCCAAGTGTCTAATACTACTTTTTAGTGTCTATAGTAGGAATTTTGAAATTAACACCCCATGAGTCTTTATTATGATGGAATGTAGAGATATATTTAATAGGGATCACCAAGATTGGAAATAACCCCAAGGATCAAATATTCATCATGTTTTTTAATATTAAAATCAAGAAATTAAAGTTGTAAAGACTCAATCTAAGAGATATAGTCCTTAATGTTGTTAGTGTATGGTATTTATTTTTATTTTATTATGGTTTATTTTTACACTCATGTTGATTCCTACACTTGAGTTAACTTACTTAGGTGTACTTTTATCATAGGATTTACTCTTTGATTATTCCATCATAGGAGATATTCTTTGGTTATTACATCATAGGAGAATGCCTATTCTAGGCACTTTGAGGCTAATTATGGAGGAGTTACTTACCTTACTCTCTTATATTTACATATTTATATGAGCTATTCAACAAGGAGTGTATTGGATGATATGTCTATTTTTGTGCAATATTCTCATTTCTATTTTTGATCACAACAATGTTTATGCAATTGCTTTACTCTTGCTTAAAAATATGTGCATTTGATTGAACTAGATATCCTAGATAGTGCTCTGACATGGTGTCAAAGTGCCAATATGGTTTATTGATTCTCTAGTTTCATGTTTTCTATTAAAGTTTAAAATCTTGAGTTTATTATTTATAAAAAGAGGATTGTCTAATTATTTAATTCAACTAGTCTAATATGCCTCTTTTGTGGTCGAGTTCAATAGTTGATTTAAGTGGTTTTACCATGTAAATTATACTAGAATATTCAAGAGTTATAAGGCCTCATGTCTACCTCCATCTGAGATTCCATTGCTTAAAAAATCCTTGTAGAGGTTTTTTTGTGCTAGTTTGGTTGCAAAGTTTACTTATTTGGAGCTTCCACGATATCTTTGAGATCCTTATTTGAGTGCTTACAAAACCATGTTAAAATATATGTGGTCATTTAGACCTTCTATGATCTATTTTTCCACTTAAAAACCCAAGCCTACCTTGTGTTGAGGCCAACATACCCCCATTTTTGAAAATTGGGACCCTTGAGAAACCCTAAAAATTGAACATGAAAATATGGCATGTTAAGATCATTTGTAGAATTTGAAGATCATCCACTTTATCAAAAGTAAGATTACTTAGTTATGTTTCAATTTAGTTTTGTCTAAAATTGATAATAAATGGTCTTCATGACTTTTAGTTGTAGTTTCCATGGTGTATTTTCCTAAGAAGTTCATGTTCCAAAACCCTAGCAAAACCCTTACTTCAAATTTAAATATTGGCAGGAACTAAATTGGCGAGAACCTTTTAAAATCCATTTTTAGACCTAAGTATAAAATTCATGTTTAAGATTAGTCATGTTTTTTAACGTGACTAAAACTTAGCCTAAAAATGCTTGGTCCCCTTTATTATTTTCTCCTTTTAAGCTCCTTGCGTGCCTAACTAATTTTCATTTTGTAGGGTCTTTGTAATATTTCCTAACTTAGTCCCTTTGATTCATAACTTAGCCTAAAGTTTTAATCCTAAGGCCCTGTTGTATTTATTAATAAAAATAAGACCTTAACCTTAATACCTTAGCCTAAGTCTTTTATATCGCTATGGGTTCTGACTTAACTTTCTTGCATCTTTTAGATCTGATGATCCTCGCTTCATTTGATCCAATACAGCGAGAAAGACCCAAAAATAGACTTAAACAATATGCATCTTAGATGATCTGATGATCCATGCTTGATCATGGGAAAAGGATCCAATGGTGTGAAGACCTTGATAGAGCTGCACCCATAACCTATATCCAATGGTTTTTGCTTCATCATGAAGACTTGATCGGATGGAGTGAGGCATAATTGAAAAGTCAAAAGGTTATAAAAGGCCTACAAGATCAACACGTGGTACCCTTACATTATAGGATTAAAAGCAAAATGGCTTACCTAAGAGAAACAACCAATCATGAGAAATCTCTTGAATCATGATCTTACAATTGTCACTTCATCCTAGGATCCACATCTAATAGGGAAAATTAAGTCCAAGATCTTAGAAATCCTCGTAGAGGTGCCAAGTGGAAATCTTGCATTGGGTCATCGGAAGTTGATGAGATTAAAATTGATGTTCGTGCGACTGTCAAATAATGCCCACAAGGATGAATTTGAAGTCCACATGACCGTCAACTTTAAGCCCATAAAATTAAAAGTTTTACTAGCTTAAAATTGACATTTGTACGATCATCATTCAACATTTGTGAAGACATATTTGATGTCCATGAGACTGTTAAATTTAATGTAATGAATTATTCTTCTCAGGATAAAAGTGTACTCCAAAATGTTGCTAAAAAGCTCATGAATTGCTTTACATATGACTGGAGTCCCTCGAAAGATGCTCAAACACTGAAAATATTCAATCTACAAATATTGAAATGGTCTAAAAATATGCAAAATAAATTTAGTTTAAGTCTATAATTTAAGGTTTCCATTGCATATTTTTTAAATACCATGAACCTTAAACTAAAAACTTATACTAAGTCTTATTTTGAAAAATTCTTTGTTACGTAGAACTTAGACCAAGTGTTTCTAACATAAGGTTTTATTGTGTTTATTAATACAATAAAAACCTATTTTTATTAGACCTTTATATCATTTTAAACCCCTTTGAGCATGTTTTATAGGCTTGGCATAAATATTTTAGCCCAAAGTATATATTGTGTTGTTTGACACAATGTAAAATTTAGCCTAAAATATTTAACCGTGGTCTCCTTTGCATAAATCTAAAAAACCTAGGCATAAACACTTTAGCCTAAAGTTTATTTCAGGTTTAATAAACATGAAATAAACCTTAGCCTAAGAGGTTTGAACCTAAGTCCCACCTTAATAAAATGCTAAATTAAATTTTGGGAATCTTTGCAGATCAATGGTTTGTGATTTATCATGTGAAGATGATTTAATGGCACGAGGACCCTATAAAATTTTCAATAAAATCATGAGAACCTGTGGGCTCGATGTGTGGTGAAAGCACATTTGAAGCAGGGTTGACAGATTATCCAATAGTTCATGCTTCATCATGTTCTATGGTTCAATGACTTGAAAGCACTGAAGACTTTTCAAAGGCCCGCAAGCTTGTTGTATGGCCAATGCTCATTCAACAAATGACTAACGTAGGATATGGAACATAGGAAGGCATGTAAAGATACCAAGTGACACAACCATGAGGCTTGGTATAGAAAGGAACTAATCACAAAGAATAGCCTAAATCATTATCAATGGTTCATGATCACTCGTAAGATCCTCATCCAATGGTGAAAAATAAAATAAGGCATTTTAAATGCCACTGGCTAGTGCTTAAAATGCATTTATGAAAAATGCTACGAAAGGTCTAGATTGTTACCACATAAGCACTATGCAAGAAAAAAATGACAAAGTAAAAGATATTATGGGCTCAAAAATATGAATACAATAGTTGAAAGAGGAGACAAAACTCTACCTATCAATAAACAATGAAGGAAGGACCTTCAAAGAGAATAAATTAGATGTTGTGGCCTTGAACTCCCTAGGCATCAAGAATTGGTCTGAACTCTTCTTCACCATGGAGAAGCTAAAACCCATCACCAAGGAGGAGAAAATAATTGCCACAATGAATAGAAAATACTATGACCTGGTTGCTATCTAGATGGCTAGACTTCATTATGCCACTACCAAGCCTGAGGTACTTCATTGTATTGATGTACTTGCTTCTATCTTGGTAGACTTTAGGATAGATAGTGAATGGATCATCCATGAGGGGAGTTCTAAGAAGCTATACCATATTTACCTTGTGGCCTTCAAAAAATACTATAAGCTCCCAATAACCTATGTTTACTTTCCCAAAATCAAGGAGTGGACCTCCAAGCATGACCTACACACCATCCTTAGACCCTAATTGCACCAAGGAACCCATGTCTTCAGAGACTTTGAGGGTAAGATCCTAATAGTTCAGTTTAGAAAGGGCATTAGGGTGATCATGATGCTATTAAACCTAGTATTAGGAGCCCCCTCAACCACCTATGTAAACAAAATTTGTGTCCCCTATGTGTATTTCATGGTTGAAAAGAAGCTCACCCCTCTAATTGGAGACTTGATCAACATCTTCTTAACTAGGTAGTGCACTACCATCAAAAAGAAAACAACCAAGTAATTCTATATGATATCATACTTACTAGATTCCCTTCTTACCTCCATCAACTTCCTTAACATTAAAAATTGGTCCCCTGAAGGGAGAGCCACCATCTCCCACCATTAATCCAAGTTGCACATCTTTAAGTACAGGGACCACATGCAATTTATCTATGATTATATCTACCCAACCATAGTGGAAACTATTACAGGTTTTCCCATGCCTAGAGTCCATACACTAATCAAGAAATATGTAGAGATGATGGGTGACATCTGGTTCTATCCAGACTACATAGTTATCAGGATTAAGGGAGTCTTGTCCTAGCCCTACAGATTGCCTGTATATGTTCCTAGAAAGATAGCTAAACCAAAGATTGCCTCCCAACTCATCAACAAAGTTGATGAAATTTTTAAGGAAAAGAGGAAGGGTCTTCTTCACCCCTTCCCTCTAATCATTGGAAAGACCTACTACAAGATTGGAAGTAGGTTGAAACTATGTCCAAGCATAGGGACTTATTTAGATTCTAATTGGATGAACTCAAAATGTGGGATCCAAAGAATATAGTGAGTGATCATTTGAAATAAAAGAAGCTTACCAAACCTATATATATGCATCAACTTGGTGTTCATGATGCCATCTATATCAAGGCAAAACATTATGAATAGGTGTTGGTCAGGATCAAAGGGCATAACATTAAGCTAGAACATAGGTTGAAAACTAAAGATAAACTAGCAGGAGAGGTGTGGTAAATGCATCCTCTATAGTATCATTTACTGCCCTCATATTCCAGACCACCTCAAGAGTAGCCTCAAGTGGAGTAGCCAAAACTTCAAAAGCTAATTAAACAAGGGCATGGAAAAGAAAAGCTAGAAGAGAGACCTAGAGAGGGGCCCTGATCTTCAACACTACCCCAAAGACCACCATCACTGTTGATTACACTTATGAAAGCAATTAAACGTGGAATTAAACTAGATAGATAAGTAACTAGAATGATAAATAGCAAAGAACAAGAGATACAAGAAACCACCTTGAAAACTTGTATTAAACTCTTTACAGAAGGAATACAATTGAAGAAAATTCTTTTCTTCCACACCTCTCTCAGATGTACAGATCTCTCTCTAGATCTCTTTCCCTCAAGAGCTCTCTCTCTCAAGTACAATCAACTCCAAAAACCTAGAATGATTCACATATACAATTCTGTACTGTTCTTTCTCAACACTCTATAATACACTACAATAAGCTAAGAAGATCTATCCTATTATATAATAATTAGGAAACTTGAGCATGCATTTACAATCAATAGTTATGCCTCTTAAACAAGGGCGCTAAAATAGTCTTAATAATAATAGAGATGTGGACTTAAGACTATGACTTAATCCTAACATGCAAACACTCAGTTCTATCCTTGAAAATAGCTTTCTGGATGCACATGTAACTGACATTGGTTCCTGCCTGTTTGCATGTGATCAACGTCGGTCGATTCCTGCCGACGCCGACATCTCTTGAACTGCTCCTGATTGACGTCAATCACTCTTGACCCATGTCGGTGACTGTGTGAACCTGCAACTTGCAAAAAATGCTCATTAGGTGAAGCTTTTAGCTCCACACCTTAACAATCACAAATTGAGTATTTGGACATGATTGCCTTAAGGCCATATGAGACACTTGAGGGTGCCCTCAAGGAAATTGTAAAGGCATATAAAATTGATGGGGAAGAAGGATAGATTGAGGAAACTTAGGTTTAAGTTGAAGGGCCTAAGGAAGAGAAAGGAAAAGAGCTTGCTCTTGACATAGTCCTAGTGGCACCCCAAGAGAAGAGGAAAGCAAAACTGGCATTGGTCCTTATTGAACCAAGGAAGAAACCAAGATTGACCCTCACTCACCCCACCAATAAAGTCAATATGTTTAGTGATGAGGTCCCCATCCATGGGCCAATCATCCTTGATTGCTTCATCTATGGAAAATTATAGAAGATCCCTTCTCTCTCCCACTCATGGGTACTAACAAAGGTTGGTGACATAGAAGTGCATAATGACATCAATCTATGGATTAAAGATGTGATGTGAGAAGAAGAAGAAATAAGGATAGTGGCCATTAGAGGGATAGAAAATAAGAAAATAGATGCTTTGAGAGCATCCAACAACATAGGAATTGAGGTCTCAGAACTTCCCAAATTCACAGAGCTAGTGACCACTATCCAATTTAATCTACGGATAGATGGATTGAAAAGAGTCACCACTAGGAAGGCCATGGTGGGAACTGAGGAGTTTACCTTTCAAAAGGTAGAATCTTATGTAGGCCTAACCCTAGTTGAAGGGTAGCAACTAGGAGAGCATCTTATTCATGAGGAGGATGTTGAGAGCTTAATTGAGGCTCAATTATCTCAAGTAAAGGCTGGGATCCAAGGGATGAAATAGAGAATCCACAATTTGGAGAAGGAAAAGCAAAAAATAGAGACCTAGGCCATTTTATCAGTGTTTGGTGCCATCATTGACATGTTTGAGGCTTCATTATTTTACATGTATGATTATTTAAAGAAAATAAAGTTTAGGTATGATGCCTTGGGATAACAAGGTGAAGTGGCTAAGGAATTAATAGCAGAATGGTAGGGGTTGAGACTAAAATAAGAGACCTCATTAACATCTTGATCAAAAATAGAATGCCTAAGTTCAAAACCATTAGCCTGGCCCTCCTAAATGCCATATTGGGAATAATGGTAGATAAAACTTAGAGTTTAAGTGCATGGATATAGAATTTGAATAGACTCCTAGTGGATGACAAAGAATTGAACACTAGGATTGAGCAGCTCCATGGCACCATGCTAGTTAATCCTACTAAAAATACAACCCTAGGGATCATTAATGATTCAAAATACAAGCACAGAGTCAATTTAATGATGAATGGATTAAAAATCAAGAGTCAGGGAAGATCAAGTATGACAATAACAGAATTCTAGGCATGATCTTCAATGTTGAAGAAAAGATTATAGAAGCTAGGAGCATAAAAGAGGTTATGGATAGGAATGATATAAATCTAGATGACCTAACTAACCAAGAAGAAATCTACCTCATAAAGCCAATGGTGGACCTAGAACTCATCAAATATCAATATCAGAAGGCTATGGAACTATTGTAGGATCAATAAGGGAGTTCTAAGGCAATGGGCCCACCCAATAGATAATATTCCTTTCATGAGTATAAGAATATTCTTGTGTAAGGTGTATGTTAGTCTATTAGCATATTTCCCCTAGGTTAGTCTAATTGTGAAAGACAAGTGTATTTTATAACTTTCTAAGGAAGGACAACTATCCTTATCTTCTATACACTTGTATATTATAATTGACTAGTATACTACCTAATATTTCTATAAAAGGCATGTATCACCATCTTATAAAGGGAGATAATTTTGAGCAAATTTTGTATACTCAGAGTAATTAATATAATCAAAGAGTTCTATAAATATTGTCCATATTTGATATGTCAATTGCTAACATAGATTTTCTCTCAATTGCTAGTTTTATGTCTTGAATTTGAATAGCTTATTTGAATTTTGGGCTGCATTTTATAATCACATGGTTTATAATTTGCACATATGTTAGATTAGTTGAAGGATACTAGGTTTTATTCTCTTCACTTTGCTCTATACTCAAATGTGTAAATGCTATTTGATTATATTAGTAAATATTTAAAGTAAACCTGGTTCTTACTTATGGTTCTTTACATTATCTTTCAAAGTTTGCCTAGTAAATAATGAAATACGAGCTTAGGCTATTTTTCATTATATTTGGTTTGAATGCATCCTCAATTACAATGGCTGCTTTGTCATAATATTTGAGATTAAGATAAGCAATCACTTTCTTTATTTTCTGACTTACCCTTCTCTTTGACTTTTAAAAAAAAACCATATAACTTTAGCTTAAATTTCATTGTCAACATACATCTATATTAATTTGTAGTTTAAGTTTGGATTATAATTCATTGAGTTAACATAGATCCTCTACATTTCATAAGGAATGGACCATGATGGATCCTAACCATCATTTATTATAAATTTTGTGGAACACTCATACATATCTCTACTTCTATTTCACCATAGGTGACATAAAGTTACCACAACCTACTACTCATTCTCTAAATTCTTAGAATTCTAAAATGAGAAGTGTTCTTTGAACACTACGAACCTTTCTGGTGTATTTAGAGACATCAACACCATGTACATGTTGTTATATAGGATTCTTAAAGAAATTCAACCTATATATTGAGGGTTTCAATGAATCAAGCTCACACAAGCCCTCTACATACCTGTCATGACCATCTTGCCTCTACATTGGTGCCCACATCGTCTGTAAACCCTGTACTTAACCTCCACTCAACATTAAACATTTTCAACCTTGGATGGTTTCCTCTCAACCCATGACAACCCTTGTTTGACACCTCTAAACCATATTTGGAGCCACCTACATCTGTATAGTTAAATTGGATCCTCTACATCAGATCATTCTAGGCTTGCATGGCTCCATTATGCCTCTTGACCCTATTACACATTTCATTTAGACTTGTACCTATATTTATTAGGCTACTACAACTTTTCCATGGCATGTAACATCTATTAAAGCACCTTCACATGATATCTAGGTCATCCTCACATTGTGAATTCCTCTTTGACCTACTCTTTTTTCTCCATGGTGATGCCATACAACCATTCAACAAGATAAGCCTAATTTTGGTATGTGCCCTAAGTTTTTTTAATTCATTTTTTTTAATAACTTGAATTTCAAAATTTGCATTAAATTCACTTAGTTTCGTTTGGTTACAAATGTTATTGCATATGAGAGATGATGTAACCCACCCAATTCATTGACTAAAAATGTATTTTTTGGTCATGTGAGCATTTAAATTTATAGTGCAAATTTTAATTAAAATATACCAATTAAAGATGAAAAATGAAATCCACTGTAACTTTTAATCGGTAGCTCAAAATTGAGTACCATTTTATTCAAAAGTGTATTATTTTTTTTCTTGTTCATTTGGAATGGTTTATTTTTTAAAACACACTAAAATTATAAAGTGATAAATTGGGAGGTCCATGATTTTTTTGATTCAGGGGGGTGTTGTGGTGTGTGTTCTTATTCTTGCACATTCAATTTTGTAATTTATTTTCTTGCATCATGGATTTCTGGTCATTTCCACTTATTATTGGATTCAATTATTACAAATGGAAAAAAAATGTGCAACTTGATCTAAGAAAACAAGACTTCTATAAGATAAATATGAATGAGGAAACTAAAAATACAATAGATGCAGATAAAACTAAATGGTTTAATATAAATGATCAAACACATGGTTGTCTTAGTTTTTCTATTTCTCATGACTTAAATTTTCATATTAAATCTAGTAAAACACCTAATGATATATGGAATGCACTAAAAAAAATCTTTGGGAAGTAGGATGTGATGAGAGGTCATGAACTGGAGAATGAGCTTATCAGTTTGAGCCCAAGTGACTTTGACACACTACAAGATTTCTTCACTAAGTTTAAATCTCTAAGGTTGAAATCAAAATAATGTGGAATATATAATAAATATGATCAACTTGTTTTTTTCATTCTCTCCAAATTGGGTCTATTTTAATCTATGCTTATCTCCACTTTTCATGCTACAAAAAGTGCTCTTGGAACCAAATGGAAGATGCCTTATTTAGATATCTTTGTTGTTGACTTGAATTAGAAGCAAGATTAGTTGATACAGATGGCTATAATAAAGTCCAAAAAACCTCAATCCCTATTTTTTTGGAATGAGAAAGGGAAGGCTTTTAATAAAAAAGAGAAGAAACATAATAAAAGGGATAAAAAAACCTCTAACCTTGAAATTAACCAATGAGACCTCCTCTTCTAGTGTTAAGCCTAATACAGAGAGGATGAAATGACATAGGTAAGCATGATGAAATGCAATGTTTGAATAATTATATTGACCACCTAACAAACCTTCTTGAGAAGAACAATATAGGTGTTCCTGAGTCTATCAAACCATCTTCATCAACCTTAGAATCTTCTAAGGAAAATGACAATGGTAAAGAAAAGGCAAAAGAAAAGGGTGAGAATAAAGTGAAAGTCAAGGCCTTTGTTACAATTGTACATGGGTTATTGACTCTGATGTATCACATCACATAGCTTATTCATATATTGAGTTCACTTCCTTGGGACCAAGTGACATATCCACTATTCATTTGGGTGATGACACTTCTACACAGGTTTTCAAGAGAGGGTTTGTTGAAGTGAGTGGTGGAACATTAAATAATGTTATTATTTTTCCATCACTTTCAAATAATCTCCTATCAGTCTACCAAATTACTCATATTGGACTGAGGATGTGATTTAAGTTCACTCCAAATTCAGTATATGTCAAAGAGTTACATGATACTATATTGGCAGTGGGTATAGTCGATCACTAGAATTGACTATATACCTTATCATATTTCATCCTTAACTCTCCTTCAAATTTTATTCATCATACTCACCTAGAATTGATGACATTTTTGGGCCTAATCTCATATTTGATAGTAAGGACTCTTATTCATGTACAAATGACTATAGTAGTGATGGGGACACACCTCCACCATCTCCTTGTCAGCTTCCAAATATTGAGTTATTTCTTGATCCACCTACTTTTGGTCCACTTTAGACATTAAAAGGAGTGGTTATTTTGATTCATGACTCATCAAACATTGGTTAGTCTTATACATAGTTACAAGGCATTTCACATTATTTCTTTTCCTCTACTTTTGATGCACCATCATTATATGGATCAGTTGGCCCTTCTAATATGCATGAGGAGTATAGTTCCTTGTATAGGGACCATACATTGGTTAGAGATCCATTAGGAACTTGTTAGACACATTTATTATCCCAGGGTGATCCACTCTTCACTGCATCTACTTTTAATCCATAGTCACTCCAAAGAGCTCCTTTATAGGATACAAGATGGCTAAAGGTAGTTTTAGTTTCTAGTGGGGATTTTTAAATCTCTTTTCTTCTTTTTTCTCTTTTGGGGGAGGGGGGATTTTTTTTTACTACATTTTTTCTCCTTTTCTTCACTTTATGAGAATTGCTTTGTACATGGGTACCTCATAATGCCTCATTGTCAGGACCCATTTCTTCTACCCACATAAGTTATGCTTATGGGGGGGGGGGAGGTGTTGGGGGTGTTAATGTAGGGTATTCATTTTACTTTTATTATGGTTTATTACCACACTCATGTTTATTCTTACATTTGAGTTAGCATGATAAGGAGTAATTCTATCATAGGAGTTACTCTTTGATTATTTTGTCATATGATTTAATCTTTGGTTATTCCATCATTAGAGATTGCCTATTCTAGGCCCTTTGAGGCTGATCATGGAGGAGTTACTTACCTTACTTTCCTATCTGTACATCTTTTTGTGAGCTTCTACATGGAGTGTGTTAGATGATTTGTCTAATTTTTTGTGGAATATTCTCATTTTTGTTTTTGCTCACAATAATGTTTATGCAATTATTTTGCTCTTGCTTACAAATATGTGCATTTTATTGACCTAGAGATCCATGCCAATGCTCTGATAAATGTTATCATAATCATTATGATTAAGACTAATGAGTTTAGAGTCCAATTGATGACCTCTGATATAATCTATTTTACGATATCATTTTTTCTAGTATATCTCAAGCTTCTTTAGGAGTTGACAAATTTTCAATATGAAATGACAATTTAGGAGAAAGAGAAAGGGAAATTAGGCTAAATTCCTTGTCACATCTATTGTACCACTTAGGCTTCCAAGAAACTTGTGAAAGTTTTACATTTTTATCATTTGTGACTATAAAAAAACATTTACTCAATTTTTTGTCATATGTGATTTCCATGTGTAGTAATTATATGGAGTTAAACAAACTAGGTTCAACATCCATGTTGTTAAGGTTGTTAGCAACATATAATGAAAGACACATAAAACAAGCTTAACCACAAGTGTGATAATAAGTGAACACAATGAAGAATGCACAAAATAAGGACCTTGTTACTTACCTCAAGTGTGACAAAATATAAGTACCCTAAAAAAAGTATTTTTATACTTAGTGTGTATATAAGCAAGGGTCCCGGCCAAAACTATTTATAATTATGCAATTTAAAAAACATTTACCTATTTATAAGATTAGTGAAAAATGAAAAACTAAAAAATTAGTTTTTGTATATCATAAGAATATTATGAGTTCAAATCTAAAATATTTGCATAAAAATGCACACTTTCAAAAAAATGCTCTGAAAAAAGGAGTTATTGGTGTAGAGATATGGCCAATTGAAGTTTTGTGCATAATGTGGGCCAAGTAGGTTGATATGAAATTTTTTTATGTGGGGGGTGTTACTCCTTGTAATACTAGGCCTACTCATCAGTATTCGACTATGTTGGAAAATATCTTGATGTATCAAAAGTATACAATAGTACATAAAAAACATTATCTTTGCTTTAAATGTTTAAAATAACCCATTAAAAATTATTTCCCCCTTTATAAAAAAATCACTCTCTTTACATCAAATCCACTTAATCCACTTTAGAAAAGGCCCCTTATTAAAACAATGCTCTAATTTTTCCCACCATAATTCCTCCTTAAAATTATCATCAATCCTACAACCCCTTGGATAGATTGGTGATGGCCAAACCAAGGGGTCATCACCACTATCTCACCAAGGTTTTTATATCATCTTGTTTAGTCCCAACTCCCTCTAGATGATTCTCTTAATACTAAATGGTCTATATTATTTTTTGAATCTCAAAGGAAACACATGGTGATTATGATTTCACAATCCCCTGCTGAGGCCAAATGTCAATTATTAGGTTGGCACATTATATATATGAACCTTTTCATTGGAAATTTTTTATCCAAGTTTGGGCTTGCTACCAGAAAATGCACCTTCCAAATCTTATCCCTTGAAAATATTCTTCACCTATTCTGGCACTGTCCATCTTCCACTCATCTTTATTCATCCCTTTTCTCCTTTATTCTAGAACTCTTTCTTAAAAATTTCAATTAAAAAAATTCCTTGCTAGGCATTCTTTCCTATAGAAATTACTCCATTTTGGAGAAATTATTCAATGGTGAAAGAGCTGAAACTCAGGGGTGCATAACACAATTTGGGGTTCAATAAAAATTCATACTTTTATTCAAATATACACATTACATATATAGTACATAAACTCCTACAAATTCTCTCACTTATCTCTCTTTTATTATCTCTTTTTTCCTGTCTTATCTTTTATGTGAGTTGAATCTCACTTTCTTCAATTTTTACACAATAATATTATTACTCACATAATATATGTTCACACACACAACTGAGCATTAACATAGATTTTCTTAACATTTTCCCCCTTAGTGTGTGTATCACCAAGAATTTGGACAAAAATGGATTAAAGTTGTAAAATAACTCTTAATCAATCCAAACTCAAGACAATCATCAAATGAAAAATATTTAAAAGAGGAATCAATCAGAATAAACTTACCATCATCTTTGTCCCTTTTTATCTCCTTTCTAAGACTTTGTAAGGTCGCTTGAAGATTGAACTGACAACATAAAAACCTGAAATGAGATGTAAGATTGCCAAGTATGACAAACTTAAGACAATAATACTAATGGCTAGTTGAGATATGATCTTGATAGCATAAACTCATTCCAATTTTATATGCCCTACATGTTTGGGTCACCTTGCATTTATAGGGGTGTTTAGAAGGAAATGGAGGGGAAATTTTGCCTCCCAAATTTCAAATTTGAGAAGGGAAAAAGTTCTAGAGATTGGAAATATATAGAGTTTATTTTGAGGGGCATGTGATTATAAAGTGGGTGAATTAAAAATTAGAATATTAGGAATTATGTGGAAAATGGGGTGAGTTAGGAATTAGAATATTAAGAAATATGAATATGTGAAGAGTGGGGTAAATTAAGAATTAGAATATATGAATATGTGGAGAGTGGGTTATTTCATGTAGCTAGGATTAATTAATTAAGGGCATGAAGAGGTGATGTTAATATGGAACATAGGGATTAAGTGTTTAATTGGATCACACAAATATGATATATGATGATATTAGGAATAATTAAATGAGTTAATTTGGTAAGCAAAATTAGATGCATATATTTTTCCCCTCATTAAAATGGAATTGCGACTTGAAAGAGTAATGGTATTTCAAATAAGAAAGATGATCATGGATGGGTGTTAGTAAATTAGTAGACACAAGTTACCCCCTCAAGGGGACATGTGAGGAAGAATGAGATAGATGGCCACTCAAAAGGAAAAATATGGACATGGTGTATGAAGAGATAAGAGAATGATACATGTGAGATCAATGAGGAAGAAGATGGATCAACATGAGGAGTGAGATACACATTAAAAATGCCCCTGGTAAATACATATGTATAAGGAGTATAGATGATGATGCCACGGTTGTTGACACATCCCCATGGGAATTAACCATAACAAAAGAGTGATAAGATAAGAAGCTGTAATTTTTTAATGTATCCAAAATAAGGATGCATGTAAGGGAGAAATACATTCTTGAATGTGATGAATGGGCTACAAAATTCTTGAGTATACCAAGGATGCATACAAGGGAGAACCACATACCAAATAAATTTATGAATTAAGCCACAAGATTTTGACGTATCTTAGGTAAGGATGCATGCCAAGGAGAGATAAGGGCCAAAATGATAAAGACCATGATATTTTGACATATCCCGAGAAAGGACACATATTGGGAGAGCATCGTTATAAAATAAGACAATGATTTGATAATATTAATGACAAGTGTAGCTCATAGTATGTGTTAAGCGAGAGTAAGAAGTAGTGGATAGAGGAAAATAATGTGATCAAGTAACCAAAGGATGAAAGGAAAGGATTGGTTAGTGTGGCTAAGATGTCCTTGGGCACCATGGGTGACCAAGCATTTCCTACATAGTCTCAAGAAACCTTAGGCTGATGTAGTTCTCTCAAAAGGGAAAAATGATGCGAGGAACATGAGACTTGATGAGGAATAAAGGAAACAAATGTAAAGAATGGGGGGTTGAGGTGAAGTATTGGTAATTAATGAGCTAAAATTTGATGGTATTAATGATTCCCATGGTAAATATAGATTCACAAGGAGCATAAATGATAGTATCACAATTGTCAACACATCCCAAGGGGGAATAAACCATAACAAAAGAGTGACAAACATATCCATGACATTTCAACATATCCCAAGCAAGGAGACATGCTTAGTAGGATTTTGGGTTTTAAATAGAGGATATATGAGTGTTATTGTATCTCAATATTGGGTAGGAGATGAGGTTTAGTGAAGAAAGATAGTTTCTATGATGATAGACCTTAGGCAACATGAATGATTGAGGTGCCGATGGAGGTTGAATAAGACCAAAGGTTAATGGAGTGGTATGAGTGGAATAATCCCATATGTATTAGGACTAACAGGTTGGGAATGAGAAAGGTAGATAAATAGGAAGTGAAAATAAGAAAGAGGCACTAAAAAAATGGAGTGGATGCAAAGAAGGTGGTTTCTTTGGAAGAGATGAAGAATGCTGCTAGGTTGCCAATATGAGGTGGTAGAATGGGGTGGTATGAGTGGAATGGTAGTAGTTATCACTATGAGCTAGGTTTTAAGAGTGGGACATTTATTATTACATCTAAATGCTTTTGGGCAAAATTCCACCATCATTACGATCCAAGTTTTACTAGCTTTAGCGAAGTTAAAACTTGCACGATTGGATGTACAAGTGGTTGTCATTACTATGTGCCAAAGAAGATAACTGATATGTATGGTAAGGTTTGAATAACCTATTCAAGATATCCATAGGGAGGTGTAGGCATCATTTTTTCTTGTACCTTTATACCAATAATCCTTGTAGGGAATTAAGGATAACATCATTAGTGACTTAAATGAGGAAGACATGGTTACTAGTGAAGAATTTAATGAAAGCTTATGCACCACTCAATAAACATTAGATGTGGCTAATAAAAAGATAAAAGGTGTAAGATAGACATGGGGAGAGGAAATAAAATATAAAATGCTAAAGTAGTGTAATGTGTTATGAGATGGATATTGTGGCTTAGGCAGATGGTAGAAAATTTGAGTGCATAGAATGGTGAGGAGGAAGAGTAGGAAGATCAACATCAAGGTAAATATAAAAACTAGGTATAGATTTATTATGGGTTTTTATTGTGTATGTATGTGTGTATTGATAGGTGCATGGTGATCTAGGGTTTTGAGAATGGGTGCCATGATCAGAGTGTGGGGAGAAGCTAAGGGGATGGTGTGGAGGTCATGTAAGGGAGAAGAGGCTACATCATAGGGGACCATGGCCATGGAATAGGGGAAACCTCATTATGGGAAGAGGGACCAAAGAGAGAGGGAGTAACACAAGAAAACCATAGGTCTATGGGGATGTAGGGTTTTGTATGGGAGCAGTAGGGTTTACATGGGTAAGAGAATATCGCTGGGTGAGGGGGCCATAGGGAGGGGCTTTCATGTTTGAGGAAATGTCATGGGAGGCCATAGTTGGGAAGGGATAGGGAAAAATGAATTGGGATAATAGGGGGCCATGGGATGAGAGGTTGAAGGTGGGGAACATCAGACTTCAGGGAAAGGATTAGGAGGTTGTTTAAGCATGAGATGTAATGACACCATTTGATGAGTAATTATATTTATGTGATAGGTTGAGTGAGTATCAGAGGTGATGATGGTGGTAGGAATTTCATCGAGATGGTTTCGAAGATGGTGACATGGATAAAGGTTAAGGAATGTATATCAACTATGGAGGCATGGGAGAAAAAACATAAATAATAGGGGTATTAAGGATTATCTAAGTTGATTAACAATTATATGAAGGGAGATTATATGATTACAATACCAAGTGTCACTCTTGTAGGGTCAACTTATTTAGAGAGATATATAGATGGTATATGTATTAGCATAAGTAACATTATTATTGGATCAAGTGAATCGATAAGAGGCATAGATTGGGGTGCTACAAGAATAGGTGAAGTAGATAACTGACTGTTAGGGTGTGGAGCTAAAAGCTACACCTTAAGGCAAACAGGAGGGTTTCCAGTGTACGCAGTCGCCGGCGTCGACAGGCCACACCGACGTCGGTCAGGGGACGCAGAAGGGAAACCGGCGACGTCAGGGAGTCGGCCGGCGTCGGTCACCTCCAGGAGGGCAGGGACCGATGTCGGTCGCCTGTAGCGGTCTGAATTGCTGTTGACGAACAGTCAGTTAAGTGAACACGGGGTTTGCATGTTAAAGGCTTGTTCGAAGCCTTGAGCTGCAAGTCTAGTCAGTGTATGCATGAGATCTATATAATAGACTCATGGGCTGTATTGTTAAGTGGAGAATTTGAAGAAGAGCTATGTGAAGCTTGGAGAGTTCTTCCCATGGTGGAATCAAGTAGGATTCCCCATGTGTGTATAAGTAAGATCAGGTTTGATTTGCAGGGGTGTATGGATGCGAGGGTCAGAAAGGAGATCAGCGGGGTAGCTAGATCCAAGGTGACAGCAATACATCAGCAGGATCATGGAGAGATCTACTTGGAGTACAGTTGTGTACTCGATTGTACAGATGTGCAATGAGGTGAACAACAGCTTGTGTTAGCTGTGTGTTGTGACCTATGAGAGAAGATTACTCTAGAGGGAAGTTTACTGTAAGCCCACGAAGTGGAAGAAAGAGTGCCACCTCTTTGTTGTAAATTCCTTTGTAATGAGTTGAATATAGTTGTATATTGCCTCTCATATTCTGTGTGTCTTCTCATTGATAGTTATTTGTTCTTCTAGATTCTGCATGTTTAGTTGCTTATACATTGGTAATCATGTGTGTTCTTAAATCTGACAAGTTATGTCAGAGCTTTGGGGAGTTTCGGTCCCATCAATTGGTATCAGAGCGAGGTTAGACATTCTCAGAGTGAGCTTGACTAACAGATGGGCCAGATCTGTTAAGTGTTTGTTGATTACAGGTTACTCACAGGGGTTGCTATTTGAGTGGGAGTATAGCAAGGCAGAAGATGGTACAATGAGAATGAAGAAAATTAGGCACATAATTATCACCACAAGGAGTGTGGTGGGTTGTCTTCAAGTGGGAGCTTGAAGAGGAATACAAGCCAGGATACAGATTGGATAGAGTACTGGTTTTGGCTACAGGTGCAGATCTTTATCTCCAAGTGGGAGATTGTTCGGGTGTGGAGCTAAAATCTACACCTTAAGGCAAACAGGAGGGTTTCCAGTGTACGCAGTCGCCGGTGTCGGCAGGCCACACCGACGTCGGTCAGGGGACGCAGAAGGGAAACTGATGATGGCAGGGAGTCGGCCAACGTCGGTCACCTCCAGGAGGGCAGGGACCGACATCGATCGCCTGTAGTGGTCTGAACTGCTGTTGATGAATAGTCAGTTAAGTGAACGTGGGGTTTGCATGCTAAAGGCTTGTTCGAAGCCTTGAGCCGCAAGTCTAGTCAGTGTATGCATGAGATCTATATAATAGACTCATGGGCTGTATTGTTAAGTGGAGAATTTGGAGAAGAGCTATGTGAAGCTTGGAGAGTTCTTCCCATGGTGGAATCAAGTAGGATTCCCCATGTGTGTATAAGTAAGATCAGGTTTGATTTGCAGTGGTGTATGGATGCGAGGGTCAGAAAGGAGATCAGCGGGGTAGCTAGATCCAAGGTGACAATAATACATCAGCAAGATCATGGAGAGATCTACTTGGAGTATGGTTGTGTACTCGATTGTACAGATGTGCAATGAGGTGAACAACAGCTTGTGTTAGCTGTGTGTTGTGACCTATGAGAGAAGATTACTCTGGAGGGAAGTTTACTGTAAGCCCACGAAGTGGAAGAAAGAGTGCCACCTCTTTGTTGTAAATTCCTTTGTAATGAGTTCAATATAGTTGTATATTGCCTCTCATATTATGTGTGTCTTCTCATTGATAGTTATTTGTTCTTCTGGATTTCGCATGTTTAGTTGCTTATACATTGGTAATCATGTGTGCTCTTAAATCTGACAAGTTGTGTCAGAGCTTTGGGGAGTTTCAGTCCTATCAATAGGTTGAGTGAGTATCAGAGGTGATGATGGTGGTAGGAATTTCATCGAGATGGTTTCGAAGATGGTGACATGGATAAAGGTTAAGGAATGTATATCAACTATGGAGGTATGGGAGAAAAAACATAAATAATAGGGGTATTAAGGATTATCTAAGTTGATTAACAATTATATGAAGGGAGATTATAGGATTACAATACCAAGTGTCACTCTTGTAGGGTCAACTTATTTAGAGAGATATATAGATGGTATATGTATTAGCATAAGTAGCATTATTATTGGATCAAGTGAATCGATAAGAGGCATAGATTGGGGTGCTACAAGAATAGGTGAAGTAGATGCAGGCTGACCATATACAATTGCATGCATAATTAGAGTAGAGAGAGGTAGAGACATAAGTGGCTAGGATAAAGATAAATATGGATCATATACTATTGGATGTATTAGGGTTAGGAGATGCGATGGCCCAAGTGGCAAGAATGGCTTGGGAGACATAATATTAAAGAGCCTTATATGAGTAGGTGGTGCCAGTAGGGCAAAGGGATCCATCATATAGGGTAATCATTTAATCTGAGAGGTCATCAGGTTCCCGGTCATCAAGTTAATTGGTTCACCCATCACTAAAATCACCACCAAAGGGTGGGATGTAAATCATGATGTATCATTGGTGTAGAGCAGGGATCATATGTAATAGGAGGATAATAAGGAATAAATGTATGTAATTATGAAATAAATTATGCTATGGATAATAATGGAAAATGTAGTTTTTTTGTATAAAATGATACACACACACACACACACATATATATACATATATATATATATATCTATATATATATGTATGTATGTATATGTATATATGTATATCTATGTATATATATATATATGTATATACATATACATATACATACATACATACATATATATATATATATATATATATATATATATATATATATATATATATATATATACATACATACATACATACATAGATATACATAGATACATACACACACAGACACAGACACACACACACACACACACACACATATATATGTGTGTGTGTGTGTGTGTGTGTGTGTGTGTGTGTGTGTGTGTGTGTGTGTGTGTGTGTGTGTGTGTGTGTGTGTGTGTGTGTGTGTGTGTGTGTGTGATGACAATGATGATGACGATGATGACGATGATGATGATAAAATTTGGTGTGGGTGTGTTGTATGTTTATGAAATCATGGTTGTAAATAACATAAATGTAAGGTCATATGATAAGATAATGTATGTCATGTTGATGATAAGAATGGGAAAAAATGGGATGGGTCTTATTATGTTGTGGGATGATTATGTTGTGATATTTAATAGTTGAGAAGTTAATTATTGAGTATAAGATAAGTATGTCAAGGGTAGCTAAAAGATGATTTGAAAACATGAGGTGAGTGGTGACATTATGGTGAGGGGTCACTGATCGCTTTTGGGCCCATCTAATTGGTAGGACCTATTAGGCACTATCATGACTTATGGGGTATGTTTGTTATATAACATTTAGGGACATGAGGATATTGTGCAGTGAAGTTGTTATGCATTCATACATGTAAGTGGTGAAGTACAAGTGGTTTGATGCTTAAAGAATGTTGCAAGATAGGACAATGCCACCACTAGAGTAGATTTGTAAAGTAAACATGTAAGTTTTCCACACTTTACATTGAGAGATGGACCTTTTGGAAGTGATATTATGGTAACAAAAACTAGAGGAGCTGAGGCCCCAACCATAATATAGGGTGTGCCAATTTTTTTGCATAAGGTATCAAGTGAGAAGATGTACCCAAGGCTCAATAGGACCTTGGGTCATCCATTTGTTTCATAGGGAAGACCTACAGGGGTGTCAAGAGCTATAAGAATATGCATAAGGGCATCAAGATGATGTGACCCATGGAATGAGGGATATGGTTTGGGAATCAAATCTATTTTGTGTGTGTTGTTATTATAGAAAATTTAACTATTTAGGCTAGTATTGTCCTTAGGCACAATACTGAAATTGCACCGAATAGGCTAAGAAGGCCTTGGAGATTTTTTAATAAATTGACAAGTGTAAATCTAGACTTCACAACTTTTGCCTTTTATCCTATGTTAAAAAGGATATAAAAATTCACAAGGTGTAAATATAATTAGATTTTGAAATCATGGCTACACATTAGAAGACTACAACATAGTCTCAAGGCCTACACACATTTCGTGGCTTCTAGACATAATAAGAAAAAATAGATCACCAAACCAACATATAAATAATAAATAAACATAGCTATATATATATTAAAACTGCTAATTATTTAGTGAGACTCAACAATGAATAGTATCAAAGTACTTAGTATAATCTGAAGCTGAACCAAGAGTGTTTGAAATCAAAATCATAGATTATTAACAATTTGTAATTTTAAATTTTTTGACATATAAGAAGATTATGAATAGAAAATATCAAACTTGGAGCCACCAAATTCTTCTTTGATCTGACCTAAAACTTTAAGCAAACACATTCAAAGTGGAAAATTTTAGCTCAAGAGGAGGGCTCCCAATATGGTTGTCAGAATGTATCATCAAGAATTTAGACATAAATGAATTAAAGTTGTAAAATAACTCTTAATCAATCCAAACTCAAGATAATCATCAAATGGAAAGAATTTGAAAGAGGAAGCAATTAGAACAACCTTACCATCATCTTGATTCATTTTGATCTCCTTTTCAAGACTCTGTAACATCACTTAAAGGCCAAACTGACAACTCAAAAACCTGAAATGAGTTCTAATATTTTTAAGTATGATAAACTCAAGACTATAATTCTAATGGTTTGTTGATAGATGATTGACATCCATTAAAAAAGTAGCAAAAAAAAATGTAGGAGTTAAAAACATAGCATGAAAAATATAGCAAGGAAAAAATGTAGCTAGGATAAAACATCACAAGAACAAAACATAATAAAGGATGCACTCACATAGGAGATGACACAACTTTCAACTAAAGGTCCAAACTCATGAAATCACATTTTGCTCTATTATTTTACTTGTAAATTTAGTGCATTACTTTTCCACCATGAAATGTTAACTATTATCACCAAAATGAATTAGACAACAAATAAACAATGTGATAATCACTAAAATATCCCAAGTATGCTCTTTGCGACATTTTTTCAACATTACCAATACCACTACATCTTTTTCATACTATGTTTCATCCTCATGACATTTTTATCATACTACATTTTTTAATGCTATATTTTTGTCCACTATGTTATCATATAGGAGCCATGATCTTGACAACACAAACTCATTCCAATTATATATGCCCTGAATGCTTGAGTCACCTTACATTTATAGAGTTGTTTGAAAGGAAATGGAGGGGAAATTTCCCTCCCAAATTTCAAATTTGGGAAGGGAGAAAGTTCTAGATATTAAAAATCTCTAGACTTTCTTTTGGGCAGCATGTGATTAAAAAGTGGGTGAATTAAAAATTAGAATATTAAGAATTATGTGGAAATTGGGGTGAATTAAGAATTATAATATTAGGAAATATTAATATGTAGAAGGTGGGGTATTTCATGTATTTAGGATTAATTAATTAAGGGTATGAAGAAGTGATGTTAATATGGAACATAGGGATTAAGTGTTTAATTAGATCAGATGAATATGTTATCTGATGATATTAGACATAATTAAATGAGTTAATTTGGCGAGTGTAATTAGATGCATACAGTGTGAACATGAGGAGAGGAACCACATGGACTAAATAATTGTAAATTATCCTCTTCAAGATGGACATTGAGTTCACCCAAGAATGTGTCTGATTACACAATATGAGATTATTACATTAAATAAGAACATACATCATCCATATTTTATTGAAATTTACATTTGCTTGTCAAATAAACTTTATTTTAAACTTTC